>CM033643.1:51514390-51893128 GCA_019512145.1 Engystomops pustulosus
GGAATTTTTTTCCCGCTTCCCAGTACACGCCATGGAATATTAAATACCGTCACTACGAAGTGCAATTTGTTACGCAGAAAATAAGCCATAACAGAGCTCTTTATGTGGAAAAATAAAAAAGTTATAGATTTTTGAAGGTGGGGAAAAATGTAAGTGAAAAAACTAAAAAAGGCCAAGTCGTTAAGGGGTTAAATCCCCTCAGAAAACCTAAAAAAAAAAAATCCTTTACTATTTTAAGGAGCAGGCAAAATAAACTTACAGCAATACGTCAATACCCGATTTTGGGCCGTTTTTGAGCAGCCCATCAAAAAACGCTTGCGTTTTCTGGAAAACGCATCCGTTTTTGATAGGTTTGAGCAATTATCTTAATTGAAACTGGTCAAAAACGCATGTGTTTTTTTTACAGACTGCTTAAAAACGGACCAAAAACGCGTTCAAAATGCCATGTGTGCCATCACCCTAAAATTCCCCCGGCCATTAAAGGGGTTGTCCGAGTTCTTGACACTGAGCTCTGCTACATCTAAGTGCTCTGATATGCAAGGTGTAGCAAAGTAATTGTAATAAACTGCTTGTACACACTGTTACAGTCCTGCTACATCAATGCATGACCCAAAGTGCACTGATATGGAAGATATAGCAAAGGGGAGTTTGTCTTCTAGCACAGTCATGGTGATATACCACTTATACACAGTGAACTCTGCTACATCTAAGTGCTCTAATATAAAAGATGTAGCAGAGGGGAGTGTGTTATCTAGCAGAGTCGTTGTGATATACCGCTCATACACACTGAGCTCTGCTACATCTAAGTGCTTTGATATGGAAGATGTAGCAGAGGGGAGTGTGTCATCTAGCACAGTCATTGTGATATAATGTAGCTAGTGACACACTGAGCCCTGCTACATCTCCCGGCACACTGATATGAAAGCTTCGTGGTAGCGGGAGGTCTTTGTTCGGACCGTCGAGGATTTGATGAGACGATTATCCAGTGGAACCGCTTCTTCCCCTTCAAACAGATGGAAGGTCGTGTCGCAAAGTTGTATCAAAGCGGGGGCCATAAGTTATGCCGTTTGGTGTAGCAGAGCAGCTCAGGAAGCCGTGTAAGACGCCGGCGCCGAGGCCGCGCTCCTCATCACACATCAAGAGCCGCCCGGATTAAGAAGCCTTTGGACAATGGTGGGATCGGAGGGGGGGGGGGCGCAGCTGGACTTGTTTACACTCCAAATCAAAGCCGTAAACTTGTGGAGCGTTCACACCACAGAACCCGCGCTCCGACAGCCTGCGCCGCAAACCGCCAACGCCTCCGTTATTTCATATGTCGTGCAGTAGCGAGAGTCACGAGAAGCCGCGGGCAGGGAAATTGTATCACTTTACGGTTTTTTATTTGTAACTTTTCTTCATTGTTTCATGTATTTGTATCTCTGTTATTTGTTTTGCAGAATATTCACGGCCACAAAGGACCAATCACAGCCGTCTCCTTCGCCCCCGATGGACGGTATCTCGCTACTTACTCCAACAAAGACAGCCACATCTCCTTTTGGCAGGTAATGCTGGGGACCTTGGGGTTGGTAGGTAGCTGTCACCTCCAACAGGTGGCTTTCCGGTTGCTGTCACACACTGTCTGGGCATGCTGGGAGTTGTAGTCCTGCATTATATGTAGAACCACAAGTTGTAAACCCGCTGCTGTATAGTGTCTATGGGGGGCGATTTATCCAAAGTGTCCTAGCTGCTCCTGGCAACCAATCAGAGCTCAGCTTTCATTTTATTAAAATGAAGCTCTGATTGGTTGACATTGGGCAACTAGAACAGCTCTGCTCTCAGACATTTCTGATGAATCTCCCCCTGTGTGTATGTCCGTGCAAGATTATTTATAGGAAATCTACCATGTGATTTGATGCATTATGAACCACACATACCTTGAGAATGCTGTAGGGACACTGATGCAGAAACATATCTTGTTTAATCTTTGAGCCGAGTGGTTTTGCTGAAAAAACAATTATGAAATTGTAATAATGAGGTTCTGTTGCTCCTGTGGCAGCTCCGGAGCTTCGCCTCTTATCCTAATTATGCACTGCTCCAGAGAATGCTGTAATCACTATGTTGTCCCTGACAGGCAGAAGTAATCAATCGTTGCACCATCCCCCAGCTGCTGTGTATGAGTCATCCAGCTCCGGTTGATTAGTCCTGTCTGGACAGTCCAGGCAGCTCTTTTATGCACGGAAGACTGCACCCAGCAATCCCAAGATCCTAAGTTTTATAATTTGTTTTTTGAGCAAAACCATTCGGATCAGGGATTAAACAAGATATGTTTCTGCATCAGTGTAGCCACAGCATTCTCAAGGTATGTTGGGTTCATAATGCATAAAAACAAACAGAAGATTTCCTTTAAAGGGGTTGTCCTCTTTCAGCAAGTAATTACTAATGTCCTTATTATGAAAAGTTATACAAATTCCCAATAAACTTTCCTTACTTCCTGCAGATAAAAAAATATCCCTGGTCACACAAGAATATAATGAGCCATACACTTGTGTGACATTTCATGATAAGGGATATAATGAGCTGTGCACCTGTGTGACATTACATGACCATTAAAGGGGTTGTCCGAGTTCTTGAAAAAAAGCTAAAAGTGGCCGGGACAGGGCTGCTTAAAAAAAATAGAGATGTACTTACCCCCCGGTGCCCTCCCGTATCCAGCGCTGCTGTCGCTCCGGTCCGGGCGCCATGTTTGTTTACATGGCGCCCGAACGCAATGAAAACGCGACCAAAACGCAACGTGTGAAAGCGCCCTTATGCTGAGTTAAGTTCCGGTTCTGCAGCGTTCGGGCCGGGAGATCCTGGCAGCATATGCTGTGAGTGTGATGCGAGTTCAGCGCATCACACTTGCAAGTGTGGAAGGGGCCGAAGAGTTTCCCCAGTGACATTTCCAAATGTGGAGCCAAAGCGGAGGATGTATCCCACTGTATGAGCATACAGTGGGTTACACTCCTGCCCTCTGCTTTTCAATACGACAGGAATCTTCATGCTGCATCTTTCCAATGAAGGGTAAAAATGGCCTAACGGGGCTTATAAACACGGCCAGGTGGAGGACTCTAGATTGGAAGTAGAGCAGCCGCCCTGCTTGGTCACAGTGGAGTTACACACAATGGCCTCTCTATGGTGCAGAGTGCGCCAGATTTATAAAGGCTACAGCACGGTCTTCATGAATCTGACGCAACCTGCGGAGCTGACTGAAATAGGAGAGACCCCCACCAACCAGCAGGTTAGCCCCCATCTTGTGAATAGGGCTTAATTTGCTTTGTGGAAAAACTTCTTTAGGGGGTTACAACTGTGTGAATGGGGTCTTGCACTTAATACAAAGGATTGACCAAGAAGAATTTCTTGAGTGTCAAGAGGACACAGAAAGAGGTTGACAGGACCCCCAAACTGTGATAATAGGGGCAAAACGGGGTTAGCAAGATAGGATTTAATTTTTCACCCTATTCTTAATGTGTTTTTTCTGCTACACCGAAACCATCCACTCAAAATGATGGCAGTGGATGGTTTGATCCCGATAGACCCCGAGTGCAGAGGTCACTGTGCACATTGGGAGGTGTTCTGACCCCGCAATGGGGGTCTGGCAGTAAAGGTATAATGGCATGGGACTCTTTCCCCCGGCTGTATAACAGAATCCTGCCAGTGTTGTGCCATCAGACCTACTGACAGATTCTATTTAGAGTGGACCGTCACTATTAATAAACTTTACCCCCAGGAAAGTTTTTCTGTGGTCTGCAAGTCATGAGATCTGATGATGGAAGCACAAAACTCAGCCTGGGACTGCAGCAAGAGAAGAAAATACTCAAAAAAGGTGAAATAAGATTGTTTTAACCCAACATTAACCATTTATTACATTCAGGGTGACGTTACTGGTGGGAATGCTTTACATAACTATCAGGCGTAGTGTGCTATTGTGCTCCTTTTATATGGACAGAACAGGGTAAGGGCTGCGGTGTGAAGGGTTGTTATTGTCTCCAGTATTTTCTATGGCGGCTCCGGAACTCCTAAGACCGAAAACCAGTGTCAAGGTCGGATGCCCGTGTGTCCCGGGCGTGTATGTGCTACAGGACACCGGCCCCAGGTCATTGGCCCCTGCACTAGGCTCCGTGTGAGCGCAGACACCTGACACTGCGCAGCCGCTTCTCATTGCTCAATATAGAGATCGCGTTACGTCTGAGACCCACCACATCTGTTCTACGTATCCGTGCACCACGCCTTCCGCAGCCGGATCTACATTCTCTTCTGGGACGTGACGCGCGCGTTGACGTCACACGTCAGATTTGTAACTAGAGAGATGCGCAGTCCTGTGCCTGGGAACATTAACCCTTTCCCTCCCCCTCTCGCAGTCAGCGGTGGCACCTACCTCTTATAAATATCACTCTGTCAAAAACTACAGGAAGTGAATGAAATTCCCTTGTATACAACTTTTATCACGACAGTAAATATACAGTAGGGGAGGCTTAAAGAATATAGGACTCATTCACAGTACAGTATATATACCTCCCAACTTTTAGGGGAGTGAAAGAAGGACAAAAAGACCCTCCCCCTTTTTTTCTTTGTCCTCCTCCTGTAGCTTCCTGTCCTCCAGACTCCTCAGGCTGTAGCCTCCTGTCCTCCAGTCTCCTCATCCTGTGGCCCCTGTCCTCCACCTTCTCATGTGGCCCCTGTCGTCCAGCCGCCCCCGTCCTCCAGCCTCCTCATGTTGTAGCCTCCTGTTCTCCAGCCTCATCCTTTGGCCTCCTGTCCTCCAGTCTCCTCATCCTGTAGCCTCCTGCCCTCCAGCCACCTCCTGTTGCCCCTGTCCTCCAACCTTCTCCTGTGGCCCCTGTCCTCCAACCTTCTCCTCCTGTCTTTAAGCCACATCTTCCTTTCCTCCAGCCTCCTCCTGTCATCCAGCCTCCTCCTGCAGTCCCCCAGCCTGCTCCATCATCCTCCTGAACTCCAACCTCCTTCTATCCTCCAGCCTCCTCCTCCAACATCTTCCTCCTGTCCCCAAACCTTCTCCTGTTCTCCTGCCTCCTATCCCATAGTCTCTTCTACAAACACATTTCTTCTAAACTTCAGTAGTTCTACTGATATCAGGAAAGCCGTTACATAGTCCCAGTTCTATTAGGAAGAGGGGAAAATATAAGACGTTTCAAGGTTCTGCAATAACTCACTGCTGAACTGCAGTAAGGGTAAAAGGGACGGAAGAGATAGAAATGAAAGATGCTCTAGGTAAAAATAAATACAGGTGCTGCATTTGAACGGCTTGCCTGTGTGGATGTACATATGCTCCCGCCAATGGCTTTTTCGGATAAACTTTCGACCACAAATGGTGCACTCATATTTTCTATGTTTGACTTCTCGTTCCTGATCATCCAGTTCCAAATGATCTAAATCTGCAATATCTGTAGGGGGCGGTGTCTCAGCCTGTTGTTGACCATCAATGATTGGAGAATCGGAGATTTGGGGCATTTCACTGTCACTAGTTATGCCAGTCTCGGCAGGTTCCATTGATTCTTTTCCCATTTCTGATCCACTGGTACAGAATGAAGGAGAGATGCTGGTTTCTGTCTGCCCAGTAGAAGCACTTAATGGAATTCCTGTGTGGAGCTGGAGGTGATCACACAGGCTACTTCTCAAATTGAGACGCCTACCACGCAAATGACAAGCGTAATACTTGGGGAAACTTCCATTTCGTTTCATGATGCTCGGCTTAAAATGAGCAATGGTAAGGGATGAGTTTTGTTCTTCAAAGAGTCTTCCATGCTGTTTTCCTACAGGGTAGAAGCTGAGGAAAGGACAGAAGAGGTTGGCTCTGGAGACATAGGCGCTTGTTCAGAATCGGAGAATGTTAAATTTGTCCTGTTTGCTGCAGGAATCGATGATGGAAGCTGAGATAATAATTATCGGATGATGCATCCTGATTTATTCTCATGGCTTGTGGTCGAGTCTCACGATTATTTTTATCAACAGCAGGGGTAACTTTAGATGGAGGCCTTATCTGATGATCTGCTATTTGAATTCCATAAAGAGAGGATGCGATTGGGAAGACCTGATCTGGGTGGGAAAATATGCCATGGCTTGAAATGCTAACTTCCTTAATTAGAGGAAAGGCATGCAAAAACGTAATGCCTTAAGTTCAAGTCACACAGGATCAATCAGTTGAGGTGCCATTTTTCCAGTGTACATAAGGTGTAAAAGATAACTGAAAATATCTGGTTGGATGTCAGTTGATTTCAAGCGAACACATTCACCTGTCTGGTGTACAAAAAACATCTTGAAATAGTTAGAAAAAGATGCAAGAACCGATTTGTGTGCCTTAAAGCTTGTAAACATCCCCAAGGCAACTGTGCAGTCACACAAAAATCCAAATTCTCTCTGGGCATTTAACTGCTGCAGAAATGTTAGTCCGTGATTGGCCAAATTCATCTTCTCAATGGAGCCTGCTGTGCGTCTGCTGCGGATTCCAGAGCCTGTGCTCGGTGCGTGCTGCCTCCTCTGGCGTCTTGTGCTCCTTTACCAGAGGAAGACTCTCCATAGCATGGAAGATTCTCCAAGTGAAGAACAAAACTCATCCCTTACCATTGCTCATGTTAAGCTGAGCATCATGAAACGAAATGGAAGTTTCCCCAAGTATTATGCTTGTCATTTGTGTGGTAGGCGTCTCAATTTGAGAAGCAGCCTGTGTGAACACCACCAGCTCCACACAGGAATTCAATTAAGTGCTTCTACTGGGCAGACAGAAACCAGCATCTCTCCTTCATTCTGCAACAGTGGATCAGAAATGGGAAAAGAATCAATGGAACCTGCTGAGACTGGCATAATCAATGACAGTCAAATGCCCCAGATCTTCAATTCTCCAATTATTGATGGTCAACAACAGGCTGAGACACCCCTACAGATATCATGGATATAGATCATTTGGAACTGGCTGATCAGGAACGAGAAGTCAAACGTAGAAAATACGAGTGCACCATTTAGCCATTGGCAGGAGCATATGTACATCCACACAGGCAAGTCGTTCAAATGCAGCACCTGTGACAAAAGCTTTTGCAGGGCAAATCAAGCTGCAAGGCATGTTTGTCTAATGAGTGCAGATACCTACACAGTGGTGGATAAGCAGACTCTAGAGCTGTGTTCCTTTGATGAAAATGGAACTAACAACATGTTAGTTCAAACAAATAAACATTATAAGTATAACTAGTGTGAGAAAACAATTTCCACACCCAACAAGGTGGTTAAACATACGTGCCAAGCTCAAAATTCAGACGTCTTCAGCTCTCGAAGAAGAAGGGAAGTCCATCTTGTTAAGTAGTGGGGACTCCAGAAAATGAGCACTCTATGCTAACAACCATTAAAAAAGAGCAAGAAACTGTACTATACTAGTTTTGATGGCTGTGTATATCCTCAACTTCCTACATTTTATATATATAGATATATATATATATATTTTTATTATTTTTTTACCTAGAGCATCTTTCATTTCTATCTCTTCCATCCCTTTTACCCTTTTGCAGTTCAGCAGTGAGTTATTGCAGAGCGTTGAGACTTCTTATATTTTCTTTTACCCTCTTCCTAATAGAACTGGAACTATGTAATGGCTTCCCTGATATCAGTAGAACTACCCCAGTCTCTTGTAGCATCCTCTTGTCCTCCAGCCTCCTCCTCCTGTCACCGAGCCTCCTCATGTCCTCCAGCCTTCTCCTCCTGTCTGTTATCCTCCTGTCCTTCAGAAACCTCCAGTCCTCCAGCCTCCTCCCACAGCTCCCCTGTCTGCCAGCCTCCTCCTGTCCGCCAGCCTCCTCCTCCTGTCCTCTAGTCCCCTGTCCTCTATCCTCCTCCTGTAGCTTCCAGCCTCCTCATGTACTCTACCCCCCCCTGTTCTCTATCCTCCTCCTATCCTCCAGCATCCTCCTGTCCCCCAGCCTCCTACTCCTGTCCTCCAGCCCCCCTGTCCTCTATCCTCCCCTTATACCCCAGCATATTCCTGTCCCCCGGGCCTCCTCCTCCTGTCCCCCATCCTCCTACTACTATCCTCCAGCATCCTGCTGTCCCCAATCCTCCTTCTCCTATCCCCCAACCTACTCCTCTTGTCCTCCATCCTAACCCTGACCTCCAGCCTCCCCTGTCCTCTATCCTCCTCCTGGCATCCAGCCTCCTCTTATTGTGGTCCCCGTACCTCGTTTCCCCACAGTCACTCTCTCTTCTCCCTGCAGTCACTCTAACTTCTCCTGGGCTCCGACTGATGGAGGGGACAGGGCCATCTAAGGGGCAGAGCAGACATCATGTGAGGAGGAAGCAGGGGCTGATGCGGGACGGACAGGGGGAACCTGAGACATTCTCCCAGCCGCCCGTCATGGCAGGACAGAGCCCAAATATACTGCATACCTTCAAATCCGGGACAGTTGGGACGGATGCAGTATATTTGTTTTCCTTTTCCACTTGTCCTTGTGACCACCATAGGATTTATATACACTGATGCTGCTTTTTGGAGATGGGGAGCGAATTATGGAGGGCGTATGCTAGCCGTACAGTCAGCAGCTAGCATGCGGCCGCCATATAAGTGTATTGTGCACACACATGTGTTACTATATCGCACCGTCGCCGGAGAAAAGATGTGCTGTACACTTTGCTGTACGTATGGCCCTACAGCACACCTTTCTAGTATGTTACATGGGACTGTGGGTCTGGTGCGGGCTGAAGTGTATGTTACATGGGACTGTATGGCTGGTGCAGGCTGAGGTGTATGATACATGGGACTGTGTGGCTGGTGCGGGCTGAGGTATTTGTTACATGCGACTGTATGACTGCAGGCTGAGGTGTATGTTGCATGGGACTGCATGGCTGTGCGGGCTGAGGAGTATGTTATGTGGGACTGCGTGTCTGGTAGGGGTTTAGATGTATTTTACATGGGACTGCATATCTGGAAGCTGAAGATAGATATAAAGATGTGTTACTGAGGGTGAGGTGGCCATATGTAGCAGTGTTACTGGGGATGAGGCGGCTGTATGTAGCAGTGTTACTGGGGATGAGGCGGCTGTATGTAGCTGCGTTACTGGGGGTGAGTCGGCTGTATGTAGCTGCGTTACTTGGGGGTGAGTCGGCTGTATGTAGCTATGTTACTGGGGATGAGTCGGCTGTATGTAGCTGTGTTACTTGGGGCAAGGTGGCTGTATGTAGCTGTGTTACTGGGGATGAGGTGGCTGTATGTAGATGTGTTACTGGGGATGAGGTGGCTGTATGTAGCTGTGTTACTTGGGGCTAGGCGGCTGTATGTAGCTGTGTTACTGGGGATGAGGCGGCTGTATGTAGCTGTGTTACTGGGGATGAGGCGGCTGTATGTAGCTGTGTTACTTGGGGCAAGGCGGCTGTATGAAGCTGTGTTACTGGGGATGAGGCGGCTGTATGTAGCTGTGTTACTGGGGGTGTGGCGGCTGTATTTAGCTGTGTAACTGGGGACGAGGCAGCTGTATTTAGCTTTGTTACTGGGGAGGAGGCGGCTGTATGTAGCTGTGTTACTTGGGGCTAGGTGGCTGTATGTAGCTGTGTTACTACTGGGGGCGAGGCGGCTGTATGTAGCTGTGTTACTGGAGGTGAGTCGGTTGTATGTAGCTGTGTTACTGGGGGTGTGGCGGCTGTATTTAGCTGTGTAACTGGGGACGAGGCAGCTGTATTTAGCTTTGTTACTGGGGAGGAGGCGGCTGTATGTAGCTGTGTAACTGGGGACGAGGCAGCTGTATGTAGCTGTATTAATGGGGGTGAGGCGGCTGTAGGTAGCGGTGTTACTGGGGATGAGGCGGCTGTATGTAGCTGTGTTACTGGGGGCGAGGCGGCTGTATGTAGATGTGTTACTGGGGGCGAGGCGGCTGTATGTAGCTGTGTTACTGGGGAAGATGCGGCTGTATGTAGCTGTGTTACTGGGGGTGAGACGGCTGTATGTAGCTGTGTATCTGGGGACGAGGCGGCTGTATGTAGCTGTATTACTGGGGAGGAGGCGGCTGTATGTAGCGGTGTTACTGGGGATGAGGTGGCTGTATGTAGCTGTGTTACTGCTCAGATAGTGGATAATGAACAGGAAGATGTGTTTATATGCTACACTCAGTGGGGGCCCCCACCAACCTTAATCCAGCCCTGCCTGGATCTTTGAGTTTACCATGCCTGACTTTGATGGTAGATTTCCTTTAAGGAAAGCAACCAAACCATAAGCAATAGGCCAAGGTTTTGTATGCACAAAGCTTTAATGTTCAGCAAGAAATCCACTTTTCCATGGTTCAATCAATAAGAGATTCTTAACAAGCTACTGATGCTGAAAAAATTTCTCCCTCTCTATAACACTGAGAACATTCTGTAGTAGTTTCTGAATGTTCCCTATGACAGGGTGTCATTTCCTTCTGGATTCCCTGCAATTGCAGATGTACAGTACAAATTAATTGTTTCGAAAGCACAAAAGCACAGACGTTAGACTCATCAGTGTAAAAAAAACCAAGATATGATTTTTTAAAATATTTTCCTAAAGCATGATTCATTCGTATGCGGTTTTGTTCATTTGGTTAGTTGTACCAGTTCTGGGTGTTTTGGAGATCTGCCATGGTATGAAAGTTCTCTTTGTAGAGTATATTGTGTCACATATTTACTAAGAGATATTTGGCTATGGTCAATAGTCCTTTTTTTCAGTGAAGCTGGAGAGTGCATTTTATACCAAAAGTGCTACTAGAAAAGTGCTATATGCCACTAAAAAATTGTAGAATGTTGTCCCAAACAAAGTTTTCTCCAAAAGAAGACCTCTCAGGCCGCATTTACACATGGTGTTTTGATACGTATCTGAAAAGCATCAAGGAAAGAGGCATCCTGTAAAAATATGTGTTTTTACTAAAACACATGCGTTTTTTTCAATGCGTTTCAAAACGCAACAAAAATGAGGTATCGGTGACACAGGTGGCGTTCAGGTTGCGTTTTCCATAGCATTTTTCATTCATCTATTAGACGCAGCATCTTTGCTTCATTTGTTTCCAAATGAGATTCTTGATTTAGTGTCTTTACTTTTGCGTTTGATCCACTGCGTTTTCTATGCTCTGCGTTTGGGAGATGTGTCTTGCATTGAGTTTGAAATGGAAATAAAACATAAAAAAACATAAAATGCAACCTGAATGACACGTGTGTCACCAGACTCAGACTGCATTCACAAATGGTGCTTACATTGCGTTTTGAAACGCGATACAATTTGCCTAATAACTCAATTTTACTGCAGTACATTACATTTCAAAACTCAATGTAAATGTCACATGTGAACTCAGCCTAATTAGCTGAGCTAGCGCCTCTGGTCACCAATCACGTGTGTTTCAATGGAAATTCATATGTGATGGGACCGAGGCCCGACCCCGTGTGCCAACGCTGTGTTTGTAAACACAGTGCTAGCGGTACACGTGAACGCACCCTCATGCTGCATTCATACGTTCCATTTGGGTTGCGTTTCAAAACAATCGCCGATCACATGGGTTTCTATTGAACCACTTATGTGATCGATCCAAGCCCCTCCCTGTTCCGTCAGGATTGTGATTTGACACGCAATACAGGCGGAATGTGTAAATGCAGCTTCATATACCTTATTCATATCTTACCAAACAGAACATTGTATTAATGGAACTATGCAGTAAAAATACAGCTCTTTCTCATTTACCGAATGATAAAAATATGTCCATAAGTTAACGATTTAATCAGATTCTTATCCAAGAGCAGGAAAGGTGGTAAAATTAAAAAAATGCCCAACAACCTATAGTCACCTGTACACCCTAGTGCACCAGTGCCACCGCTCTAGTAGTCCCTTCCAGTCATTGCCCACAATAATACAAGCCGTAGCTGCACTCATGACTGCTACAAGCAATCGCTGGCCTCATCTGTGAACCAGCGTGTAATTGCTAAGGCCAGTGATTGGCAGCATGTCAGGTTTATCACACTGCAACAAATTAGCATTGGGGTATACCTGAAAATTGGCACTGGAGCAGAGTGTGCTGGTATAAAAGAGAGTAATATAAGATTTTTGTTTATTTTAACCAATGTCCTGTTCCCAGGCAATCCCTATAACATACATACCATAAATTAAATTGACTCTATGATTATGATATTATGAATATTTCTAGCATAAATTCATTCCTCCCATGTTTAAGATGTTGAGAATATCCTTGTAGCTTCCTCGTACTGCCATGTCTGTAGCTGATTCATTCCACTTGGTTCTAATACACGGATCAGCCCCCGACTCCTTCAGTGTTTTCACCACATGAGTGTGCCCTCTTTCTACTGCTAAGTGCAGCGCAGTTTTTCCCAGCCAGTCTTTGGCATGTATATCTGCTCCATGCTGAAGTAGACTGGAACATACTGCACTGTGCCCCCTATAGGCTGCATGGTGCAGAGGTGTTAGATTTAGTGAATCCATCCAGTTTACACGAGCTCCTCGCTCCAGTAATATTTTAACAATCAGCACATGACCTCGGCCTGAAGCCCGGTGTAATGGAGTAAGATGGTTCTTGTCTTGTGGATCCACTGAAGCTCCTTTCCTCAGCAAGAACTCTGCCATCTGAAACCAGAAATAAAAGGAAATTGTGAATTTGTCTTTGTATGTCTCATAAAGAGAGTTTATATTAACCTCACTTCATTCTTATCTTTGAGACTCAAGTTACGCAGAAACCACATATAAATTAAAAGCATATAGAGTATTGCCAAATCTATTACACCCTGGCCTAAAAATTTGGTCCCTGCAGTAAAGGTAAAATAACTGAAGGATAAATTATATATATATCATCCAAAAAAAAAAAGATAAACCCCAGAATGGCAGGGTTATTTATCGTTGGTCTTCCTGGACTTTTTTGGCATAAAAAAAAGTCTCAAAAAAAGCGGATTGAGATTTTTTGGGTCTTTTTTACTGCTAAAAAGTCTCACTGGGCTATTTGCACCATTAATCTGGTGTAAACATAGAACTACTATTATTGCAACACTGGGCAAAGTTGGATTCATGACTTAGGACTTTTTGCAAAAGTCTCAAAGTCTTTTTATGCATTTTGAGACTTTTTTGGTACTTTTTGAAATAAAACACAGAGCAATAAACATTTATTAAAGGTCCAAAGCCACTGAAATGAAGCAGCCAAGCACCAAAAACAGACATAGAACTGTCAGAACTAGCTGCTAAAAATTTTACAATAAATTCCACGCACCCAAAAATGGTGCCATTAACCTCTTGCGGGACTTTTTTCCCTTGTACGATTCTGTTCTTCATTACACAACTTCAAAAATCCGTAACTTTTTAATTTTTCGGTGCGCAGAGCTATATGAGGGCTTGTTTTCTGTGTAACAAAATATAATTCCTTGTGATGTCATTTTAGATTCCATGCTGTGTACTGAGAAAAATCCAAATACAGGCAGTTTGTTCTTAAGTTGAATTTGTATGTAAGTCAGAACTATATACACTCACCGGCCACTTTATTAGGTACACCTGTCCAACTGCTCGTTAACACTTAATTTCTAATCAGCCTATCACATGGCGGCAACTCAGTGCATTTAGGCATGTAGACATGGTCAAGACAATCTCCTGCAGTTCAAACCGAGCATCAGTATGGGGAAGAAAGGTGATTTGAGTGCCTTTGAACGTGGCATGGTTGTTGGTGCCAGAAGGACTGGTCTGAGTATTTCAGAAACTGCTGATCTACTGGGATTTTCACGCACAACCATCTCTAGGGTTTACAGAGAATGGTCCGAGAAAGAAAAAACATCCAGTGAGCGGCAGTTCTGTGGGCGGAAATGCCTTGTTGATGACAGAGGTCAGAGGAGAATGGGCAGACTGGTTCGAGCTGATAGAAAGGCAACAGTGACTCAAATCACCATCAATTACAACCAAGGTACGCAGAAGACCATCTCTGAATGCACAGTACGTCGAACTTTGAGGCAGATGGGCCACAGCAGCAGAAGACCACACCGGGTGCCACTCCTTTCAGCTAAGAACAGGAAACTGAGGCTACAATTTGCACAAGCTCATCGAAATTGGACCGTAGAAGATTGGAAAAACGTTGCCTGGTCTGATGAGTCTCGATTTCTGCTGCGACATTCGGATGGTAGGGTCAGAATTTGGCGTCAACAACATGAAAGCATGGATCCATCCTGCCTTGTATCAACGGTTCAGGCTGGTGGTGGTGGTGTCATGGTGTGGGGAATATTTTCTTGGCACTCTTTGGGCCCCTTGGTACCAATTGAGCATCGTTGCAACGCCACAGCCTACCTGAGTCTTGTTGCTGACCATGTCCCTCCCTTTATGACCACAATGTACCCAACATCTGATGGCTACTTTCAGCAGGATAATGCGCCATGTCATAAAGCTGGAATCATCTCAGACTGGTTTCTTGAACATGACAATGAGTTGACTGTACTCAAATGGCCTCCACAGTCACCAGATCTCAATCCAATAGAGCATCTTTGGGATGTGGTGGAACGGGAGATTCGCATCATGGATGTGCAGCCGACAAATCTGCGGCAACTGTGTGATGCCATCATGTCAATATGGACCAAAATCTCTGAGGAATGCTTCCAGCACCTTGTTGAATCTATGCCACGAAGAATTGAGGCAGTTCTGAAGGCAAAAGGTGGTCCAATCCGTTACTAGCATGGTGTACCTAATAAAGTGGCCGGTGAGTGTACTTTATAATTGAAACCCCTGTCAAAAATGTTTTGGTCTCTGTGACAATGGGATTTTAAAAATGTTGGGTTGTCATAAGAACCAGGATTAACAATAAATCTTACTACAGACACCTTTAATAACTGTTACAGATGTTTATTGTAGCCTAAGGCTAAAGTACAGTAAATTACCAAAATCCATAGGTCCGTTTATAACTATGGTGTCATCTGTAAGTCGGGTGTTCTTAAGTAGGGGACCACCTGTATGTCACGGGTGCTCCCGCGATCTATGTCTCGGATTGCGGGTATACCCGTGCTCCGCTGGCTGCCTGTCCCTGTCCCCTTGCCCGCACTTACCTCTCCTGGCTGTGTTTGGGTCCCGGCGTGCAGGCCGCACGCATCCTGCCTCAAGGCTGTGCGCTCCTACTTCTAGGGTGCGCACGCTCACTTCCCTAAACTTAAAGGGCCAGCGTCCTTCCCATTGGTCACTTCCGGGTTTCCTATATAACCCGGTGGCTCCCTTCACTCCCGGCCAGATCTTCAAGTCTTCCCACTGAAGTGAAAGCCTCCTGTGTGTATCCCGAGGTCCCGTTCCCGTATGTTTCCCGAGGTCCTGTTTCCTGTGCGTTTCCAGACGCCTCTGTGTTCCTGTGTGTTTCCAGATGCCACCTGTTGTCCCTATCCTTTGGTCTGTGTCCTGTGGTCCGTGTCCGGTGGTCCGTATCCTGTGGTCTGTGTCCGGTGGTCCGTATCCTGTGATCCGTGTCCGGTGGTCTGTATCCTGTGGTCCATATCCTGTGGCCCCTGTCCAGGGGTCTGTATCCTGTCGTCCGTGTCCTGTGGTCCATATCCTGTGGTCCGTGTCCTATGGTCCAGTACTCCCTATCCTGTGGTCTTTGTCTGGTGCTCCGTATCCTGTGGTCCGTGTCCGGTGGTCCGTATCCTGTAGTCCATATCCTGTGGTCCATATCCGGTGCTCCGTATCCTGGGGTCCGTATCCTGTGGTCCGTTCCCATACGACTATGCTCATGCTGGGCTGTCCAGGGTTCCAGCCCGGTGGTGACCTCCTGCCTTCCTCTGCTTCTGCCGTGCCTTCCAGGGTTCCAGCCCAGCAGTGCCTTCACTCCGTACCAGCGTTACCAGTTCGCCTCTGCGTTCCTGCTGTCATCGCAAGTTGTGACTGTTTCCTGCATCCGTTGCCTTGGCCGGATGGTCTCATACCAACCCTCGCGGTGGTCCAGAGGGTCCACAGACTCTCTTCCCGCACCCCTGTGTGTGACAGTAAGATCCGGCCATGGACCCCACCAAGGCCATGGACTCCGCCAAGGTCGTGTATCCTGCTAAAGCCATGGACTATGCTAAGGATCCACATTTGCGATTTCCGATTTTTCCGGAGTACTTGCCAAGCAGTCCCAGCAGCTCTTTTTCAGGAAAAACAATTAAGCAAAGTTGCCTCCTTGCTTCTACAGCTGCTTGACTCCCAGCAAATGCAGGCTCTGCTTTCCCTAAAGGCTTCCCAGCCTGCCGCCTTGCTTCAACAGCTGCCTGACTCCGAGTAGTCTCAAGCCCGGCTTCCATGTCGGCCTCGCTTGGCTCCGGTGTTCCAAAAGCCGGCCGCCATGCTTCCTCCCCGTCTCCAGCTCTCCCAGAAGCTACTCCAGAGTCTCCGGCTCTCCCAAAGGCCTCTCCTTTGTGCCAAGTGCTGCTCCACTCTCCAATGTGCCAAGAGACGCTCCTGCCTCCACAGCTTCCCAAAGCTGTCCCAACTTTCCAAGAACTGCTCTTGCCTCCACAGCTTCCCAGTGCTGTTCCGGCATCTCAAGGGCCATCCCTGTCTCCGCAGCTTCCCAGTGCTGCTCCAGCCTTCCGAGAGCCATTTTAGCCTCCGGCCGTACTGCTTGTTGAGGAGTCGTTGCAAGTTATCCATCCGTTGGCCAAAAGACTCTCCAGACGTCTCCAGAGTATCTTCAGCTTGTTCCCTGCCAGGTCCAAGCACCCCATCGAGGTTTGTCCTGTTTCTGCTTTCCTCCTCAGGTGTCCCATCACCAAGATGAATTGAAGGAGGTGCAAAAAGAGGCTGAAGAAAAAGAGAAGAGGGGCTCTAAGGGGGGGGGGGGTACTGTCACGGGTGCTCCCGCGATCCATGTCTCGGATACACCTGTGCTCCGCTGGCTGCCTGTCCCCGTCCCCCTGCCCGCACTTACCTCTCCTGGCTGTGTTCCGGGTCCCGGCGTGCAGGCCGCACGCCTCCAGGCCGCACGCTCACTTCCCTGAACTTAAAGGGCCAGCGTCCTTCCCATTGGCACTGGTCACTTCCGGGTTTCCTAACCCATAACCCAACTGCTCCCTTCACTCCCGGCCGGATCTTCAAGTCTTCCCAGTGAAGTGAAAGCCTCCTGTGTGTATCTCGAGGTCCTGTTCCCATACGACTGTGCTCCTGCTGTGCCCTCCAGGGTTCCAGCCCAGTGGTGACCTCCTGCCTTCCTCTGCTTCTGCCGTGCCTTCCAGGGTTCCAGCCCAGCGGTGCCTTCACTCCGTACCAGCGTTACCAGCTCTCCTCTGCGTTCCTGCTTTCATCTCAAGTTGTGACTGTTTCCTGCATCTGTTGCCTTAGCCGCCACCGCGGGTCTCATACCAACCCCCACGGTGGTCCAGAGGGTCCACAGACTCTTCCCAAAGAGACTCTTCCTGCACCCCTGTGCGTGACACTGTATAGTGAAATTGACCAAAAATGCTTTCGTCAATTTAAATGGCTTTCATTGTGAGCTCCAAAGGACACCTCCACTTTATTCTATGGGTCGATACGATCACAGAGACACCACATTAATATAGGGTTTATTTGGTATTCATAGATTTTTAAAAATTACATTTCTTTGTATTCTTACCTTCTGACTCCAGAAAACATTTTCATACTTTGGTGTCCGGAGCTGTATAAGGTCACATTTGCGGGACAAGCTGGTGTTTTCATTGCTACCATTCTGGGGACTGTCTGACCTTATAATCAGTTTTTATTAAAAAAAAAAATCTGTTTTGCAAGATAGCAAAAAAGTAGTAATTCTGAAATTTCGGGGGGCATTTTTCCGTTATGTGGTTCACTACCAGGATTACCCGTCTTTCTATTTTGATACATTGGGAAGTTTGGGACACGGGTTTACCTAATGGGTATATTTTTTTACTGTATTTCTAGACCCCCTAGGATACTTTCTATAACTCTCTGGGGTCTTATAACTTATACAATATATATATTATTATAATATATTGTAAAATTGCTCTACCTGTAAAGTAGTCTGCAGACTGTTTTAGCAAGCAGTCGGCACCCTTTGATGATGTCATGGGGGTTGCACCCATGCGACACCGTCATCAAAGTGCTGCAATCACATTTTATGGCAGCACTGAAGGGGTTAACACTAGAGATGAGCGAACATACTCGTCCGAGCTTGATGCTCGTTCGAGCATTAGCGTACTCGAAACTGCTCGTTGCTCGGACGAATACTTTGCCCGCTCGAGAAAATGGCAGCTCCCGCCGTTTTGCTTTTTGGCGGCCAGAAACAGAGCCAATCACAAGCCAGGAGACTCTGCACTCCACCCAGCATGACGTGGTACCCTTACACGTCGATAGCAGTGGTTGGCTGGCCAGATCAGGTGACCCTGGGATAGACTAGCCGCTGCCCGCGCTGCTCGGATCATTCTGTGTCTGGATGCCGCTAGGGAGAGAGCTGCTGCTGGTCAGGGAAAGCGCACTAAAATGCTCGAGTCTCCCATTGACTTCAATGGGGCTCGTTATTCGAGACGAGCACTCGAGCATCGGGAAAAGTTTGTCTCGAATAACGAGTACCCGAGCATTTTAGTGCTCGCTCATCTCTAGTTAACACCAATTGTTGCCAGCACAGATTGTGGGTGGAGCCATGGGTGTTAGCTGCATGATGCTATCCTTAACAGTCATATGACGTACAGATATATCACATGTTGTTAATGGAATAAAAACATTCACCTCGGCCTCTAAAAAATTCCTCATGCGGCTATGATGACTAAAAATGTTAAAAGCTATATTTTTTTAGTGATAAGGAAGAAAAACTATGAAAAAAGTGCTTGGACATTTTGGCCCAAAACAGGCCGCCTGCTTAGGAATTAAAAGAACTGTTGAGGACCCCATATCCAGGGTCATACAGAGCCATATACAAATGTACAGCATTTATAATATATACATGTTATGCTGTACAAGGTGCAGCATAATGTGTATATTATGGTGTACATCCTCCACTCTTTAGTGTGTCAGGTAGGATGACTGGGCCCCCTGACACTGTGGGCCCCATAGCAGCTGCTATGGCTACTACCACTATAGTTACGCCCCTGCCCCTTTCTGACATGTAAAAGGAGACTTAAAAGCCAATCCAATATTACACTATACAATAAGATCTATCTGAACACCCATACTATTGTTGATAGAGTAATAAGATAACAAAATACATTTTAAGCACAAGGTACTGTATTATTAAAAACTACATGATAAGTGATAAATGGCAATCAAGTAGTAAATTTGGAAACACATAAAAGTTATTGGGTGTCCGATGTACAGTTTATGTCAGTGCAGTGCCACCTAGTGGTCATATATGCTCCTTACATTTCTGAGCAAAAAACTTATCATTATTGTTGGCTTTAAAGAAATAGGATAATAAAACATTAATCATTTAAGGGACACATTGTGTACCTACCTTACTTAAAACATAATGTGCCCTTCATTGTCTTGTGACATTACTAAATGTTCTCAACCGGCAAGAACTTTTTAGCTGACACATGCACTGACATGATATCCCAGCGGTGAAATAGATTTATGCAGCAGATACAAATATATTTTATACCAGCATCAACAAAGGTTACTGGTTGTGATTACTGAAAAACCACCAGTAAAATGTCCAGAATAATCTTCATCCTTGTTCCTATTTTTTAAGCAAACGTTACAGAAAAATGGAACAACAAAGGCAAAACGGACGTAAAAAAAAAAAAAAAAGGATGCGGACAAAAGACGAAAGCAAAACAGTTTTTGATTTTGCCACTGAATCTTTGCATACATTTGCAATAACCAATAATTAAAAATTTACAAATGAATATCTATAATGTCACTTCCCCCCTTTCTTCCACCTGCCTCTTACACAATGGGAGGGGAGAGGGTGCGACACTGTAACATCCTGTGAAGCTGCAGCACCAAGGGCTGAGGACCAAGGGATGAGGATGATGAAGCGCTCTGGGGGTGTCCCCCAGTGTTGTATCTTCACAGGCTGTTAAAATGAGCAGACCATGTCTTACCCAAACTTTCCTCTCTCCCTCCTCCCCTCCACCCTCTGTCTGTGTAATCTATAAGCAACAGGAAGTGCAGGGGGAGGGGGACCAGCTCTGCTAATTGTAACAGCCTTGAAGCTACAGCACAGAGGGGCTCTGGAAATGCCCTCCAGAACCCTTCAGGCTCATTAAAATAATTATAAAATTAGATTTTTGGATGAAGGAAACCAAGGATAAGAAATATAAGACCACAGTCATAGTGCCCCTGGTTTATCATACATCATTTAGATGGTAGATTTCCTATAAGTAGATTAGAGGCGGTAAATTTCCTTCAATCTTAATTTAACCTTATGGCTAAAAATGACTTGTATGTATATATACACTCACCGGCCACTTTATTAGGTACACCATGCTAGTAACGGGTTGGACCCCCTTTTGCCTTCAGAACTGCCTCAATTCTTCGTGGCATAGATTCAACAAGGTGCTGGAAGCATTCCTCAGAGATTTTGGTCCATATTGACATGATGGCATCACACAGTTGCCGCAGATTTGTCGGCTGCACATCCATGATGCGAATCTCCCGTTCCACCACATCCCAAAGATGCTCTATTGGATTGAGATCTGGTGACTGTGGAGGCCATTTGAGTACAGTGAACTCATTGTCATGTTCAAGAAACCAGTCTGAGATGATTCCAGCTTTATGACATGGCGCATTATCCTGCTGAAAGTAGCCATCAGATGTTGGGTACATTGTGGTCATAAAGGGAGGGACATGGTCAGCAACAAGACTCAGGTAGGCTGTGGCGTTGCAACGATGCTCAATTGGTACCAAGGGGCCCAAAGAGTGCCAAGAAAATATTCCCCACACCATGACACCACCACCACCAGCCTGAACCGTTGATACAAGGCAGGATGGATCCATGCTTTCATGTTGTTGACGCCAAATTCTGACCCTACCATCCGAATGTCGCAGCAGAAATCGAGACTCATCAGACCAGGCAACGTTTTTCCAATCTTCTACGGTCCAATTTCGATGAGCTTGTGCAAATTGTAGCCTCAGTTTCCTGTTCTTAGCTGAAAGGAGTGGCACCCGGTGTGGTCTTCTGCTGCTGTGGCCCATCTGCCTCAAAGTTCGACGTACTGTGCATTCAGAGATGGTCTTCTGCGTACCTTGGTTGTAATTGATGGTGATTTGAGTCACTGTTGCCTTTCTATCAGCTCGAACCAGTCTGCCCATTCTCCTCTGACCTCTGTCATCAACAAGGCATTTCCGCCCACAGAACTGCCGCTCACTGGATGTTTTTTCTTTCTCGGACCATTCTCTGTAAACCCTAGAGATGGTTGTGCGTGAAAATCCCAGTAGATCAGCAGTTTCTGAAATACTCAGACCAGTCCTTCTGGCACCAACAACCATGCCACGTTCAAAGGCACTCAAATCACCCTCGTAAGTGAAAAAAGTTTTACTTTAACCAAAAAGTGGATACAATGTGCACAAAGGCAGCTAACTGTGAAGCAAACCCTTCAGAACAAAATGTTGGCTTCGGCACATCCAAATCCATGAGTAAGATTAATGACAGTTTTATATTTCTATTAAAAGCATGTGCAACGCAGGGGTAGGAGATACAGTCTATGGGGGTCATTTACTAAGGGCCGAATCCCGTTTTTCCGTCGCGTTACCATCATTTGCGCGCGATTTTCCTAATTGCCGGGGATTTGAGCGCAACGTAGATGGATTGTTGGCGCGTCGGCCTCGGCATGTACGAGCACGGAAATCAGGGGCTGGGGTCGTATAAACAACCGACGGCTTGGCAGGAAAACTGCCTGTATTTTACAAAAAAAAAATTGCACGCTCGACACTGCATACCTGCACCACAATGCCGTTGGTGAACTTCAGGGACACTTGACGTGAATTAGGCATCAGCAACCACTGGTGGACATCGGGCACATACCTTAGTGAATCGCCGGAGGACCGAATACACGAGAATGCACTGCTGGATCGCGACTGGACCTGGTAAGTAAATCTGCCCCTGTGTTTCAAACTATTCTGCAAGTGGTGTAAACTAAAAACATAATTCATTTCTAATGTAGTATAATTAAAATCTGAGTTATACGAGGAAAAACTATACAACATTCCTCATAAAAAAGCATTATACAATTTGAATACCCGGACATTACACTCACGGCCACTTATTAGGTACACCTGTCCAAACTGTCGTTAACACTTAATTTCTAATCAGCCAATCACATGGCGGCCAACTCAGTGCATTTAGGCATGTAGAATGGTCAAGACAATATCTGCAGTTCAAACCGAGCATCAGTTATGGGGAAGAAAGGTTATCCCGTTCCACCACATCCCAAAGATGCTCTATTGGATTGAGATCTGGTCATCCGGTTTGAACTGCAGGAGATTGTCTTGACCATGTCTACATGCCTAAATGCACTGAGTTGCCGCCATGTGATTGGCTGATTAGAAATTAAGTGTTAACAAGCAGTTGGACAGGTGTACCTAATAAAGTGGCCGGTGAGTGTATATATATATATATATATATATATATATATATAAATATTATATGTATATACAGCCTCATAAATACCCTAGAAATTTTAACACACATATTGGCCCCAATATTAGGAGTTATTTATTTGTAATCATTATTTTTATATTAAAAAACAATGAGGTGCCCCATTTTTATGATAAGGTGGCAATAAATGTATTAAATTTATTATGGGGCACATTTTATGAATTGTATCCACATAGTGTCCCAATAATATATTAGCATTTATATGACACATTAGATTTTTTTTTTCATGTGAAATCCATGTGACCTTTTTCTTCCATTATCCATAGTCTTGTTCTTTATTTTCCTTAGTGTCTTCTCTGGCACTATTTCAGTGCTCATATTTTGCTAATGGTGTTATTAAATTCACGTTGTAAGGGCTTCTCCATCAGTAGATAAGTTACACAATTTATTGTCTGCCAGGGGATATAGATACGAAATATAATACTACATATCAGAAATTTAAATAATATCCATTTTGTTCTCAACATAATCTTAGTTTGATAAAGCATTACGAACAGATGAGGCTGAAATAATTTTATGTAGTGTATTAAATCCGGTAATATAGATAAATTATGTGCATGCATTTAGACTTAAGCTAATTATATAAAGTGGCCGGTGAGTGTAATGTCACTGTATTCAAATTGTATAATGCTATTTATGAGGAATGTTGTATAGTGTTTTCCTCGTATATACTCAGATTTTAATTATACTACATTAGGAAATGGAATTATGTTTTTAGTTTACACCACATTGCAGAATAGTTTGAAATACATAGGGGCAGATTTACTTACCAGGTCCAGTCGCGATCCAGCAGTGCATTCTCTGTGGAGGATTCGGGTCTTCCGGCGATTCACTAAGGTAGTGTGCCCGATGTCCACCAGGTGTTGCTGATGCGCTGAATTCCGTCAGAGTTCACTGAAGTTCACCAAGCCATCGTGGGTGCAGGTAAGTGCGTGTCGAGCGGCAATTTTTTTTTAAAATACGGCAGTTTTTCCGAATCCGTCTGGTTTTCTTACGACCACGCCCCCCGATTTCCGTTGCGTGCATGCCGAGGCCGACGCGCCACAATCCAATCACGTGCGCCAAAATCCCGGCGCAATTAGGGAAAATCGGCGCAAATTGGAAATATTTGGGTAACGCGACGGAAAAACGGGATTCGGGCCCTTAGTAAATGACCCCCATAGACTTAGTACCTAGCCCATGCTTGCAAATGCATTTTAATAGAATATAAATAACTGTCATTATACTTTACTCATTGGATGTGCCAGAGCAACATTTTTTCTTGAAGGTTTGCTCCACAGTTAGCTTCCTTTGTGCACATGTATGTATCAGCTTTGGTTAAAGTAGAAACTTTTTCACTTACTAGGAATATTAATGCCTAATTACAAATGTAATAATATATTTCCATAAATGATAACAGAGGGTGCGGTCACACGTTGCAGTTAAAACTGCATCGCAATTAGTTTTGGGTTGGTTTTAGGTGATATTACTTATTTTAACAAGTGAAAGACATCAAATCAACAGGTGAATGACATTTGTGGAACAGCTTTCTCCTTCAAAATCATATTCAGTTCATGTCTTTCACCTGTGAAATTGACAAAACTGCACCTAAAACCACCTTAGGAGTCGAGAGGATCCCTAGCAATAGAGATCAACCTGCACCTTTTTATTACAAATGTAATAATATATTCCCATAAATGATAACAGAGGGTGTGGTCACACGTCGCTGTTAAAACTGCATCACAGTTTTGGGTTGGTTTTAGGTGGTATTACTTATTTTAACAAGTGAAAGACATCAAATCAACAGGTGAATGACATTTGTGGAACAGCTTTCTCCTTCAAAATCATATTCACCCGTTCAGTCCATGTCTTTCACCTGTGAAATTGATCTAAACTGCATCTAAAACCACCTCCTAACAGTCAATGACCTGTGCATAAATATGTACCGTATATTCCGGCGTATAAGACGACCTGGTGTATAAGACGACCCCCCTACTTTCCTGTTTAAAATATAGAGTTTAAGATATATTCGCCGTATAAGACTACCCCTTTTCCAATGCATACAAAACACCGGTAAAAATATTTAAAAAAACAGATTTGAATTTAACATGGTCCCTTTTTTTTATTTAAATTCTTATGACATGCAGGTATGTAGCAGGAAAACTGTCGCTCATAAACATAAGGCATACAACAACAACATTACCATTACAGCACAGCCCCCAGTAGTATACCAGACCTAAGGGTGTTTGGTATCAACAAGGGATCTTCTTCCCCCGTCTTGTGACGAGCGCAAAGATTCCGACATGCGGACCAGAAGTTTCAACAGGCCAAGCAGCGGGATAGTGAGGCTGATGATGCGGCATCGCCACTGACCATCTGTTGTGACTCCTCAAGTTCCAGACACCGACAGATACAGACATCCATCCTCCCATTGTAGACTTGAGGAGCTGACTGCCTGACTACAGTTCTGGTGGAAGTTGACATCTGGCAGTCTGGCGGCGCTCTGCGGCTGCTGGTAAAACTCGGGATCACAGGTGATGTTGAATTCACCTTGTGGGCCACGTCGCCCCCAAACAAGCGGTGAGCGGGCAGTTGGAGGCGGCGCTGCGATGCATGAGAGTGGCAGCATCTGTGCTGGACTTCCTGAAATGCGGCACAGCTTGCGGCGCACCTCGTGAGCAAATCTGACAGATTGGGTATGTCTTGAGGCAAACGCTTAACTATGAGATTTTAAACACATGGGCCAGGCATGGCAAATGGTCAGTTGCGAGTTGCGAGCGCCACCAGGTTCGGCGTTGTCACACACAACAGCCGGCTTCAGGTCAGCGTGCCAGCCACAGATCAGCGCGCCGTGATGCCCTGTAATAGTTTCTGGGCGGTGTGCCTTAGCGCATAGGCTCCAGCGTTGAGCACCGCCTGCTGTGCTTAGAGGACGGCACTGCTGCTGTGACCTAGAGCTAGCGACTGATGGCGCCATGCCCACGGATGGTAGTTCGGGGAGGAGGTGGAGGAGGGGTGGGAGGAGGAGGAGCCCATAGTAGGCCTTTGAGACGGACCGAGGTAGGCCCCGCAATCCTCGGCGTCGGCAGTTATGACCAGCCCCGGGTCAGACTCGCGTCCCAGCCTCCACCAAGTAACCCAATGTGCCATCAGCGATATATAGTGGCCCTGCCCGGCAGCACTAGTCAAAGTGTCCGTGGTCAGGTGGACCTGTCAGAAACGCGTTGGTCAGGGCACGGATGATGTTGGATGGAACGTCTGGTGCAGCGGCTGGAAGGCACATCTGGGAAAAGTAGTGGCGGCTGGGGACCGAATACCGAGGGGCGGCCGCCGCAATGAGGTTGCGAAAGGCCTCGGTCTCACTAGCCTATAGGGCAGCATCTCCAGGTAGCAATTGGAGATGTGGACATTAAAGGGCTTGGGCGTGCGGGGGGGTTGCACTATATTTTCTTTTCCGCTCCAGCGTCTGGGGTATGGAGAGTGAACGCGGGTGGATGTGTGGAGGTTGTAAGGCAAACGATGGGGTTTTTATGCCATGGCCTGGGCAGGGGGCTGACTATCAGATGACACAGGGGAAGGAGCAGGGGTGTGCACGCGCGGAGGTGAAAAGGGCTTGGCACTGCTTCGGGTGTTTAGCATTCAGATGCTGCGCATACTGGTGGTAGTTAAGCTAGTAGTGGTGGAACCCTGTGATCCTGGTTTGGCCAAGGTTGCCACACCACAGTCTGTCGGTTCATCGGGTTTCATTAAAGAACCTCCCAGACTTCTTTGGAAAATCTAGCCCTCGCGCGGGAGCCTAGCCCAAGGGAGCTTTCACTACGTGACACAATTTGGCGCTGATGCACCTGTCTGGCCCTGACCTCTCCAGTCTGGCCCCACACTGCTCTTCAAACTGTTCTGCTATAGAACTCTCCTCCGTCTCAGAACACTGTGTTCACCGGCTCTCAACCCAGCTTGGGTCTGTCACATCATCATCCTCGATACATCAGTCTGCTCCCCCCGCCTCCTGCCCTGACAACAACATTTCACCACTGTCTGACAACCGGGTCTCCTCTCGTCGGACACCACTTTACACACTTTCTGCCATACGTCAGAAGGGGGGGGGGGGGGGGGGGGGGGGGGGGGGGGGCATCTCACCACAGACTGTGAATGGTGAAAACCTGGGGCATCGGAAAATTGCTCAGCAGCAACTGGACAAGTGTTTGTGACTGTGGGAAGAGGTCCAGAAAGAAAAACAGTTCCTCAGAGTATGCCGTTCAAAGCCAAATTTTACTGGAGGGGGCAGGGAATGGGAGGGAGGAGGACTGAGGTGCGGAGCTGGAGGAGTGCCGTTTCGGGACAGGGGGGGACTGGGGGAAGAAACTGACTGGTGGACCCAATGCTCGAAGCATTGTCGGCAATCCACGACATCACCTGTCGAACTGTTCTGGCCTCAACAGGCTACCACGAGTCCCAGTAACTTCAGACATGAACTCGGAGCGTAGCTCTGCGGCGTTCCCTGCTCCCTCATACAGGTGGTGTCTCACCCCGCCCAGACCACGCTCTGACCCCTGCAGTAGTTGGACGCCACGTCCCCGCCCTGTCCTCTACCTAGCCCTCGGGTTTAAACATTTTGAAAATGAAAGTTCTAACTTTCATTTTTTGTACTTTTGTTTTTTTTTTTTTTTTTTGTGTTTTTAGGTTTTTAAAACCAAACATGCTATCCTATTGCTATGGCTATTTCTAGCCAAGAATGAAAGCACACTGATGAGATGACGCTGAGTTATGAAAAAATAAACGTAAAATAAAAAGGAAATGGCAGACTGTGCCTAATTGAAATCAAACCCCTAATAAAGTTTCCCACTTCGGTTCTTTGCGGATGGATTGTACGTCCACTAAGCGCAAAACAACAGCGGTCGCAAGTCTCATCCAAATCTCACAATTGGCCTAGTTATGCACTGCCGCAAGGACAGCCACCAGCAGCTCAAACAGAAATTTAAAAATATATATAACGCTATTGAGGCGTCGTAAGCCGTTGGATTCGTTTTGGCTATTTATAAACAAGTATGAAAGCACACTGATGAGATGATACTGAGTGATGAAAAATAAACGTAAAATAAAAAGGAAATGGCAGGATGTGCCTAATTGAAATCAACCCTAATAAATTTTCCCACTGCGGGTCTTTGCGATGGATATGTGAGTCACTAAGCGCTAAACACAGCGGTCGCAGTCTCACTCCAAATTCCTCACAATTGGCTAGTATATGCACTGCAGAAGGAAAGCCACCAGAAGATCAACCAGAAATAAAATATATATAAAGCTATTGTAGGCGTAAGTAAGCCGTGTGGATTCTCTTGGCTATTTCGAGCAGTATGAAAGCACACTGATGAGGATTAGCTGAGTTATGAAAAATAAATGTAATAAAAATTAAATGGCGGACTGGGCCGAAGTGAATCAAACCCTGAATAAATTTCCCACTTGGTGTTTGAGGTGGATAGTGTGTCACTAAGAGCTAAAACACAACGGTACAAGTCCCCCTGGCAATCCTCACATATGTACTAGCTGCACTACTCGTGCCAGCAAGCCCAGCCACAAGCAAACAAAAAAAAAAAAGTATAACGTATTGGAGCCCAAGAAGGGATGTTGGGTTCTTGGAGAATCACTCTGCCTAACAGTAATCTACTGCACCACTAACGCTAACCCTGACAGCCGCAGCTCTCTCCCTAGCGGCATCCAGTCACAGAATTGATCCGAGCAGCGCGGGCAGCGGCTAGTCTACCCAGGGTCACCTGATCTGGACAGCCAAAACCACTGCACGACGTGTAAGGACCACGGCATGCTGGGTGGAGTGCAGCGCTAATGGCTTGTGATTGCTCTGTTTCTGGCGCCAAAAGAAAAACGGCACGGGAGATGCCATTTCTCGAGCGGGAAAGTATTCGTACGAGCAACGAAGCTTTCGAGTACGCTAATGCTCGAACGAGCATCAAGCTCGGACGAGTATGTTCCGCTCAATCTCTAGTGTAACCCTTCAGTGCCTGCCATAACAATGTGATTGCAGCACTTTGATGCGGTGTCGCATGGTGCACCCCCATGACATCATCAAAGGGTGGCCGACTGCTTGCTAAAACAGTCTGCACGACTACTTTTAACAGGTAGAGCAATTGTACAATTATATTATAAAATATATATATTGTATAAAGTATTAAGACCCAGGAGTTAAAGTCCTGGGGGTCTAGAAATACAGTAAAAAAAATATACGCCATCAGGTAAACCCGTGTCCCCACTTCCCAATGTATCAAATAGAAAGACGGGGATCCGGGTTGTTTTGGATAGTGAACCACATAAGGAAAAAATGCCCCCGAAATTCAGAAGTACTACTTTTTTGCTATCTGCAAAACAGATTTTTTTAAATAAAAACTGATTATAAGGTCAGACAGTCCCCAGAATGGTAGCAAGAAAACACCAGCTTGTCCCGCAAATGTGACCGTATACAGCTCCGGACACCAAAGTATGAAAATGTGTTCTGGAGTCAGAAGGTAGAATTACAAAGAAATGTAATTTTTAAAAATCTATGAATACCAAAATAAACCCTATATTAATGTGTTGTCTCTGTGTCGTATCGACCATAGAATAAGTGAGGTGTCCTTTGGAGCTCACAAGAAAGCCCTTTGGAAGTGACGAAAGCATTTTTGGCAATTTAACTATACAGTGTCACACACAGGGGTGCAGAAGAGTCTCTTTGGGTAAGAGTTGTGGACCCTCGGACACCGTGGGGCGTTGGATGAGACCCGCGGTGGCGGTAAGGGCAACAGAGCAGGAAAACGTCACAACTTGAGATGAAAGCAGGAACGCAGAGGAGAGCTGGTAACGCTGGTACGGAGTGAAGGCCACGCTGGGCGGAACCTGGAGGCACGGCAGAAGCAGAGGAAGGCGGAGGTCACCACTGGGCTGGAATGAGGGCACGCCGGAGCACCGGGGTTTTCGTCTGGAAAGGATGGCTAACACAGGCGGCTCTTCTTCCTGCGGCAGCTGAAGCTGGCGGGAGTGCCGAGGTGGGTTATGGGTCGGCCCGAGTGCCAGTGCAATGGGAGCCGCTGGCCTTTACGTAGGGGACGTGCATCCTCTCTCCTCTTTTGATTACGCCGGCGTTGTGTTGAGGCGCCCTCCTTTTTTTTGCAACTTAAAGGGCACATGTGCGGGTTGTTGTTTTTTACCTTCATTTGGCACTGTGGCTTTTGTGTGTTTGCAAACGGTACCTCAGCCATACCCCCATATGTCCTCATCGGCCCCACTCCCAGTGCAGACCCTACCACTAGTGTCGATGTTGTCCCTAGTGACGTGATTTAAGCCTCTGTGTGTTACTCGAGGTCTGTCCTGGACGTCGCTCTGCTGTGTCTAAAAGGGGTTCCGTCAGTGGTGCCCTGCGCCTCTGCTTGGGCTAGCGGTTAGCAGCGGTTGGTCCTTTGTACTTATGTGTGGACAGTCAGTTTGTTGTATTATCCTGTTTTTCTCTTCAAAGTTGGAAAGATTTTGCATCTGTGCTTCTAGATTTTGTTAGTCTGCAACCCGGGGTTCATACCCCCACAACGGGGGTAGAGGGTCCACCGGCCTACTTCAATCAACAGCCTATCTGCCCCTTGTGTTGACAGTATCCACGCCCGCAAATTGCAAAACAAACACGATCGTCAGCTCATCTAAACGGGCTTGATATGGTTGATAACACACGGACAGTATTGGGGGGCTGGTGGTTGTACGCCAGAACCACACAAGGTGCTTCCATTGTGGGCTCTCTATTTTTTTCTTTTACTTTGTTTTGGTCCCCTTGTGTACACCCCTGTGGTTTTTAGGTGTGGGTGGTTTAGGTATTCCTGATGGGCTTGACCCTTTGTACCACACTGCGATCTTCGACTCAGGACCCTAATAACCCACCCACTTTCCCGGCACACTTTGGGTTGACTAGTGCCGCCAACCCCACCCCCCCCCCCCCCAAACCCCCTGTCTTCCGGTCCTTTGGCGGGCCGTGTGTCAGCCTCCGAGGCACTATCCATTCTGGGCCGCTGTCCCAGCCAACCTTCCTACACCCGACCCACGTCATTTATTCCTACACCCAACCCAAACACACACCGTAATGTTGCCCAAGATCGAAACACCCCCCACCGATAGTCCTTCTGCCTTTACGCGCCCGGGCACATTTTCGTTCTGGGTTCACTAACCAGGTACCCGTTTCTCTTTTGATCCTTGGGAGTTGGGACGGTTTGATGGGCTCATAGTCTTGTTTTTATTGGCTTCTCGCCCTGGCTATTTCATCTTGGGTGTATAATTCTACCCTCTATATTTATCGTAAATATTGGTACAAATTGTCTTTGTCCCGTCGTTGCGGCTGTTGCCGGTCGGCCTTGCTGATGTCCTGGGGGTTGCAGGGCAGTTCCCGGTCGCTCTTTTCTGGGCCGCCGGGTTCCCCTCGGTGCGGCCTTCCTCGGGTTGTGTGTTGCGTTTCGGTCTCGCCTGTGTTGTCGTCTTCGCTTTTGCGCGCGGCCGGAGATCTTGCGAACGTATGAAATTGTACCCCTCGTTTCTTAGCTTCTTCCCTCCATAAGCCTGCTCGCGCCAGGTTACTCCTGCCTCACCCACGCCCACTCGTGTCGGCCCACCCACAACACGTCCCCCCCCACGCCCCGCCCGCCCGGCCGCCGCGCTTGCTCCCCCGATCCCCCCGCCGTTCCCCCCTGCGCGCCTGCTCCCACCGCACGCCCTTTGCAATGCCGCCATAGAGTAACACATTCTTTTCCGTCCTTGTCCCCAGCCTACCTACGACACTCTTTTGGTTTTTTGTGGTGCTTTTCTTTGATCTTGTGTGCCTTTTCTCCCGACTCATTCCTTAGTATACGGGCCCCCGTCTACTCCACACCTCCCCACCACGATTTCTCGTGCACTCCCCTCTCCCTTTTTGCCTCTTGGGTTTGTGCGGTGGATTGTGCCGGGTTTTGGGGCTCTTTTTGCACCATAGCGTGCTGCTCTGAGTTTGTGGTGGCCCCCCCCCGGCCGCACGCGTCTTTTCTCTTTGTATGGGGGGGCGCGCCCGCTTATTTGGAGTTTGTTCTCCGCTTCCCCCCCATTTGCCCGTGCATGAGCACAACACACCCCCTCGTTCAGCCTCTAGTGAGCCCACGCCGGAGGTCCAACGCGATAGTCCTTGGTTGCCTTGTACTCGCCAGTTCTTTCTTTTTTTTCTCCATTCTTTTTGAAGGTCGCTTGGTTTTTTGGCTCTTCTTCCACCCCTGGCACACGCTCGCTTTTCCCCTTGGCATCGCCCTTCGTCCCACCCCGATTTCCCGCCCACCTCCCCGACCTGATCCCCCCCCCCCCCGGTGTCTCGGTTCTCATGGTTCCGTGTCTCTGTTGTTTAGAGCGAGCGTGGCTTCTATGTTGTGTGGTTCCTTGTGGTGGTTTGGTCCGCGGTGTTTCAGCAGAGTCTGCTGAAGAACATCCCTCTTTCCCCGCCTGCTCGCCCCCCCCCTGTACGCCGCCCATACGAGCGATCCCAACACATTTTGGCGGTTTTCGGGGTTGGGCCCCACTTCACAAAAGGGCGGCTGCGCTTGGCGTGTGTGTAGGTTCTCTTCGTGGCCTTGCTCCCCTGCCCGCGCCGGGGCCTCTTTCTTCGGGGTTGGCTTCCCTTAGCTTGGCCCTTTCCCTGTTTCTTTCCGGAATGCTTTTTTCCCCCCTCCCTCAGTGTACTTCACATGACTAGCTCGTCTGGGCTCAGCGCTCTTGGTTCGCCCCCTCGTGATCTAGGCTCCGCCCATACACCAGCGACACACACACTTCTTCGCCTCCCCTCGCCGGTCCCCCCATCTACTTTCTGTTTGGTGCTTGTGGTGGAAACACACACCAGGTCCTAGTGCTTTAAGCCAATAAGATTTGTGGTGTGCACCAGTTATCACATCAAAGACCTCATGAATGTTGCACTTATACGCCCATTGTGCAAAGAGACACGTGACGAGCGTGAGCACTTGCCGACCGCGTGTTTAGCGTTAGTGCCGACACAATCTCCATCGCAATAAGACGCGTGGAACCTTTATAGGGGCTTGAACTTTCAAGTAGGCACAGTTCTGCACATGATCCGAAGTGCGCATATTTTAGCGGTTTTTTTGTCCACCCTAACTCAGACAAGTCATCTCATAATCAGGTGCTTTCATAACTTGGCTAAACCCAACAGCCCTACGCCAGGCAATAGGATAGCATCGTTTGGTGTTAAAAAACTAAAAACCACACCAAACAAACTCAAAAAAACTCAAAAAACAAAAAAAGGTAAAAAAATAATAAATGTTATAACTTCATTTCAAAATCGTTTAACGAGGGCTAGGGGTAGATAGAGGACGAGGGACAGGGGACGTGGCCCGCGTCCCAAATATGCAGGGGTCCAGCAGGAAGTGGTCTGGCGGGGTGAGACACACTGTGATGAGGGGAGCAGGGGAAACGCGCAGATGCTACGCTCCCTACGGTCATGCTGACGTACTGGACTCGTAGGTTATAGAGCACTGTTGAGGCCAGAACAGTGCGAACAGGGTGAGGCGTGAATCTTTTTGTGTGAGTTTTTTTGGCGTTTGCCGACAATATGCTCTCTGAGCGCCAATTTGTCCAAAACGTCATCTTCACCAGAGCCAACCCAGGTCCGTTCACCGAAATCGGCCTCTACAGCTGCCAAATCAGCTCCGCATCCCAGCTCTCCCCGATATGCCCAAGGAGAGAACCCCCACCGGACAACATTTTGCATTTGAACCGGCATACTATGCAGGAACTGTTTCTGGACCTTCCACGATAGTCACAAACCCACTTGTCCAGGGTTGTGCTGAGCAATTTTCCGATGCCAGTTTTCCACCAGTCACAAGTCTGTGGGTTGATGATGGACCAAGTATATGAGTAGTACGGCGAGAAGTGTGATAAAGTGTGTCGACGATGAGGAGAACGCTGTCACTCGAGTTTCAGCAGTAGGAGTTGTTGTCAGCGGCGCGGAAGTCCGAGGGGGAGCAGACTGCAGGACGGAAGAGAGAGGTGACAGACCAAGCTGGTGGATGAGAGCCGGTCAGTAACACAGGCTTCTGAGCACGGGGAGAGGTTCTATAGAAACACGGTTCGAGAAGAGGCAGTGGTGGGGCCAGACGGAGAGGCAGGGCCAGAGCAGGTGCATCAGCGCAACATGTGTCAAGTAGTGAAGGCTCCACGGGCAGACGGTGCTCCCGCAGGCCCGAGGGCTACTTTATCAGAAGTCTGGCGGTCTTTAAGAGAAACACCGGCCAATTTGACACCGACAGACTGTGGTGTGCAACCTTGCCAAACCAGGAACAGCAGGGTTCACTCACTAACTAGCTTAACTTTACACCAGTATGCGCAGGGCATACTGAATTGCCTAAACACCTCGAAATTGCAGTTGCCCAAGACCCGTTCACCTAACCGCCCGTTGACACCCACTGCTCCTTCCCCTGTGCAGCGTATAGTACGCCCCCTGCCCAGGACCCTTGGCATATAAAAAACCCCATTAGCAGTTATGCCCTTACAGTCCTCCACAGCATCAGCAGGTCAGTTCTCCAGACCCAGACGCTTTTGCGAAGCGGACAAGAAAAATTAGTGCAACCCACCCGCACGCCCAAGCCTTAATGTCCACATATCAGGATTGATCTTAGCCTGAGATGCTGCCCTATAGGCTAGTAGAGACCCGAGGCACTTTCGACAAACACTACACAAACAACATCAGGCGTCCGACGTCGGCCACCCGCCCTCGCAGAAATAAAGCGCGTCCCAGTCCACGCGCCCAACTACTTTTCCCCATTGCCGTCCCAGCCCTGCACCAGCACTTGTGTCAGAAACATCATCCGTGCCACTGACACACCGCCTGTTGTGACATAGTCCACCTGATATAAAAACACAAGGCACCACGTGGAAGCCAAGCGTGCCTGACGGGCAGGGCCTAACTACGTTGATCTGATGGCAACATGGGTAACTGGTGGAGCTGGGACCGAGTCTGCCCTGGGGTGGTCATAACTGCCGACGCGAGGATTGGGGGGCCTACCTCGGTCAGGTCTCAAGGCCCATAATAGCCTCATCCGCCTCCCACCCATCCTCCACCTTCCTCCTCCGAACTACATCCGTGAGGCATGGGCGCTCAGTCGCGAGCGTCTAGGCACCAGCAGCAGTGCCGTCGCGACTAAGCGACAGCAGGCGGTGCTCAAACTGTTGAGCCTAGGCGGATAAAAGGACACACCGCCAAAACAAGAACTATTACAAGCGGCATAACGGCGCCAGACTGATCTGTGGCTGGCACCGCTGCACTGAAGCCAGCATAGGTTGGTGGTGACAACGGCACGTAAGCTGGTGGCGGATCCTGCAACATCGGCCAGCCAGACTGACACATGTGCCATGCTGGCCATGTGTTAATCTCATGAGTTACGTTTCAGAGTTCTCAGACATCCCAAATTGTAACAGATTTGCTCACGAAGGATGCGCCGCATCTGTGCGCATTTAGAGTGCCAGCACAGATTGCTGCCACTCTCAGGTGCAGCGCATGCGCGCTCCAACTGCCCGCTCACCGACTGGTGTTGCGACGGCCAACACAAGGTGGAATTCAACATTAACCATGTTATCCAGGAGTTTACCAGCAGCGCAGAGCGACTGCCAGATTGACCAGATGTCAACTTCCACCAGAAAATGGTAGTCAGGTCAGTCAGCTTCCTAAAGTCTACAATGAGGAGTGGACGGTGGATTGTCTGGATATCGTCAGGTTGGCTGAGATAACGTGAGGAGTCAACGACAGATGGTCAGTGGCGATGGCCGCCATCATCAGCCTCACTATCCGTGCTTGGCTGTTTGAAAACCTCTCTGTCAGCAATTCGGAAGCTTGCGCTGTCCAAGAGACGGGGGAAGAGATTCCATTGTTGGATAGCCAAAGCACCCTTAGGTCTGTTTCTAAGGCACATATCGGAGGAGGTGGAGGCAGGATGAGGAGCAGAGGAGGAGAATGTTGGCGAGACAGAAGAGGGGACACGTTTCAGTCCTCCACTGTTCAGGGTATGGGCAGACGAAGAGGAGTTGGAGAGTTGGAGGAGGAGAGGAAATGGACAGTCAGGAAAGGAGGGCCGATGTGAATTCTTGCCTATGGCAGATATTTCTGCTAGGCAGCTCTATCCCGTGACCCTCGCGTTCAAAGAATTTATATCAGCACGATTATGGGTATTCACTCTCCTGGACCACGGTTACAAGCAACAATCTCTTTTCACTCATCCATCTCGGAGAGGAAGGAGGTGCGAGAAGTGCATGATTACTAGCAGGCCCTGGTGCACAACTGAAAACGTATTTCCTTCTGACAGCGACTAGCGGCCAGAGAGTGCGTAGTCTGCGCGACAAGTAGCGAGGGAGAGTAGGCGAGCAGGCAGCTTGTCCAGCACTGGCAAAGGGTACGCTTTACAAGGGCTTTGCCAGCTTATGTCACCCCAGCAAGGACACTGTCACCTGCCCCAGTCTCGGCAGAGTAGGCTGATCTTACAGAAAGATGGGAGTGATGGGAGTAGCTGAGCCCAACACATCGTCCTAAATGATCACACATATCCCACAACTATGGGTTTCAAAGACGAGGACATTGTGGCCACGAACTGGCGCTGTACGACTGGAGGTTCTTGCCTGCCCTGACCGCTAGCGTTGTCGTAGCGGAGGTTTCAGTGCAGCCTGGTGGAATCATCACGATAAGGTACACGCCTGTCGACTGACAGCGCGACAGGCTGACGTTATTAAGATGAATAAGAAGGGACTTTACATCATATTCCAATCTCAACAGGTGAAGGAAGTCAACCTGAATAAAATTATTGCACTCCTCCTCCTTCCTCCCATTTCCTCCTTCTCCTCCTCTTTGTACACTAAAGCGACGGGAAACTGGCTATTTTTGACAGGGCACCACTTGGCTCCTAGTATTAGTACTTTTGATTTAATTTTTCTGGCGGGGCCACCTAGACGGGTCGTCTGTTTTAAACAATTTATTGGGAAGTGCCCAAACAAGGCCACTCAAATCTATTTCAATTTTTGAGCGGCCACCTGACCTGCTCCTCTGGTTTGACAAACTTTTTTGGACTGCCACATACCGGCACTCTAGATCTATTCATTTTTCTGAGGGCCACCTACGCATCCTCTGGTTTGAAAACTTTTTTGGACTGCTCACACGGATCTCAACTTATTCATTTTTTATGGAGGGCATCCTACTGCTCCTCTTTGTGTTTGAAAACTTTTTTGACGCCACATACAGCGCCACACTCGAAATCTATTCATTTTTCGGAGGGCACACCTACCTGCTACATTGGTTTGAAAACTTTTGGTGCCACATAAGGCACTCAATCTATTCAATTTTTCTGAGAGGGCCACGACCGTGCTCCTCATGGTTTGTAAAACTTTTTTGGATGTTCACCATACAGGCACTACAATCTATTCATTGTTATCTGGAGGGCTCACCTACATGCTCTCTGGTTTAAAAAACTTTGTTTGACTGCCACATCAGGACACTCAATCTTATTCCATTTTCTGGAGGACACCTACCTGCTCCTCATGGTTTTATTGAAAACTTTTTTGGAGCTGCCCATAAGGCACTATCCAAATTAAATTGTTCTCCATAGCAGGCTCCACACTGTGTCTCCATTGCGACCTCCAAATAAGTCGTCCATATAGCTGCCTCATCATCATCGTCCCCTATCGAACGACAGGTGTGTCAGGCACAAAAATTGGGTTGTTTCATGGATTCCACATCAAAGTGGTTAACGTGTGTCGCCCACCCTGCTGTGTAATCAACAAAATATCACTGGCAAACTTTATCATGTACACGAATTATTGAGGCGCATTCTTGATCACCTCCTTTGGTTACTCTCTTGCCACCAATTGGTTTGAAGCGAGTCCATTAGTGGTATATGTCCCAGACACTCTCTAAGCATGCTGCCGCTGGCCCTCTGCATGCCGTTCCCTATAGTGTCAGGTGTCAATTATTGATGTTTTAGAGGCTATAAGCTTCTTTGTCATCTGTCCTGGCCATGCTGTTGCCCATATATAGCAGCCTCAGAGGCATCCATGCATGCTGCCCCATGGCTGTTTCCTGTCCATTTGCCGTGGTGTTTCCATCCTTTTCTGAGTTCCCAGGGTTGCCAAGCTTCCCTGTGCAGGAGCCTTGGTCCCTTGAAAAATGCCTCGAGTCTCCATTGACTTCATGGGCTCGTTATATTCGGAGGACGAGCACGCGAGCATCGGGAAAAGTTTTGTCTCGAATAACGAGTTACCGCAGCATTTTATGCTACGCTCATCTACTAGTAAACAACAATTTGTGCCAGACAGATGTGGGTGGAGCCCCATGGGTTGTTAGCTGCATGATGCTATCTTAACAAGTCATATGACGTACAGATATATCACATGTTGTACATGGATAAAAACATTCACCTCGGCCTCGAAAAATCCTCATGCGACTATGATGACTAACAAATGTTTAAAAGGCTAATTTTTTTTTAGTGTAAGGAAGAATAAAGCTATGAAAAAGTGCTGGACATGTGTGCCCAACAGGCCGCCTGCTAGGAATTAAAACGAACTGTTGATGACCCCATATCCCAGGGTTCATACAGGCATATACAATGGAAGCCATTTATAATATATAACATGTTATGATGTACAAGTGGTGAGCATTAATGTGTATATATGTGTACATCCTCCACTCTTTAGGTGTCAGGTAGGATGATGGGCCCTGACATGTGGGCCCCATAGCAGCTGCTATGGCTATCTACCCACTATAGTTAACGCACTGGCCCCTTCTGACATGTAAAAGGAGGCTTAAAAGCCAATCCAAATTACACTATACAATAAGCATATCGAACACCCTACTATTGTGATAGACGATAGATAACAAAATACATTTAAGCACACGGTACTGTCTTATTATTAAAACTACATGATAAGTGATAATGGCAATCAAGTAGTAACATTGGAAACACATAAAAGTTATGGGCTGTCGATGTACAGTTTATGTACGTGCAGTGCCACTACTAGTGGTCTATATGCTCCTTACATTTCTGAGCAAAAAACTCACATTTATGTGTGGCTTTAAAGAAATAGGAAATAAAAATTAATCACGTAAGGGACAATTTGTTGTAACCTACATTACTTAAAACATAAGTGTGCACTTCATGTGTCTTGTGACAAGTTACTAAATGTGTCTCAACACGGACAAGAACTTTTAGCGACACAGTGCACTGACGATGTATCCAGCGGTGAAATAGATTATGCACCAGCAGATACAAATAATTTTATACCAGCACTCAACAAAAGGTGTACATAGTTGTGAGTTACTGAAACAACCCTCAGTTCAAAATGTATTTTCAGAATAAATACTTCATCGTTGTCTGCATTCTTTATAGCAACGTTTAACAGAAAAAGGCCACCGGCCCAAACGGAGTAAAAAAAAAAAAAAAGGAATGCGGACAAAAGACGAAGCAAACAGTTTTTGTTTATTTGCCACTGATCTTTAGCAAACATTTGCCAAAATAACACAATAAGTTAAAAATTTACAAATTGAAAATCTGATAATGTCCACTTCCCCCTTTCTTCCACCTGACTCTATACAAGGCAGGGAGGGAGAGGGAGAGGGCATGCGACACTGTCAACCCTGTGAAGCAGCCAGCCACTAAGGACACGGAGGACCAAGGATGAGGAGAGCTGAAGACGCTCGGGGAGGGCCCAGGTGTTGTATCTTCAAGGCTGTTAAACATGAGGCAGACATGTCTACCCAAACTTTCACTCTTCCGCATCCTCCCTCCACACTCTGGTGCTGTGTATCTATAAGCAACGGAGTGCAAGCGGGTGAGGGGAGACCAGCTCTGCTAATGTAACAGCCTGTGAAGCTACAGCACAGAGGGGCTCTGGAAATTGCCCTCCAGAACCTTCAGGCTCATTAAAATAATTATAAACAATTAGGATTTTGGTATGAAGACAGAAAACCAAGGTAAGAAATATACAGACCACAGCATAGTGCCCTGGTTCTGATCATTACATCATTTAGAGGTTAGATTTCTATAAGAGATTAGAGGCGGGTTAAATTTCCTTCAATGTCTTATGATTTAACCTATGGCTATCAAAAATGACTTTATGTAATAATACACTCAACGGCCACTTTGTTAGGTTACACCATGTAGTAACGGGTGGGGACCCCCTTTTGTTTCAGAAATGCCTCATTCTTGTGGAATAGATTCAACAAGGTGTTCGGAAGCATTACCTCAGAAGATTGGTCCATTATTGACGAGATGGCATACACAGTTGCCCGCAGATTGTCGGGTCTGGCACACCCATGATGCGAATCTCCGTCCACCACATCCCAAAGATGCTCTATTGGATTGAGATTGGTGGAACTGGGAGGCCATTGAGTACGTAGTGAAACAACTCATTGCATGTCTAAGAAAACCAGTACTGAAGGGTGATTCCGCTTTATGACTGGCGCATCTATCCTGCTGAACGTAGACATCAGTGTGGGTACATTGTGGTCATAAAAGGGAGGAAATGGTCGCAGCAACAATACTCAGGTGTTGTGGTGTTGTCACGATGTCATTGTCCAAGGGGCCAACCAAGAGTGCCAAGAAAATATCACCACACCATGACACCACCACCCACCAGCTGAATGTGTGATAAGGCAGGATGGAATCCAGGCTTTCATGGTTGAGCCAATTGACCCTACAACGAATGTCGCAGGCAGAGAAATCGAGGACTCATCAGACAGGCAAGTTTTTTTCCACTCTTCTACGGTGCAATTCGTATGAGTCTTGTGCAAATGGTAGCCTCAGTTCCTGCATTTCTTAGCTGAAAGAGTGGCACCGGTGTGGTCTTCTGCTGCTGTAGCCGTTTGCTCAAAGTTCGACTACTGTTGCGTTCAGAGCAGCTCTTCTGCCACGTGTTGTACGGGGGTGGCGATTTGAGTCACTGTTGCCTTTCATTCAGCTCGACCAGTCTGCCATTTTCACTTGACCATTGGCATCAACAAGCATTTTGCCCACAGAACTGAGCTCCACTGGATGGGTTTTTCTTTTGGCCATTCTCTGGTAAACCTAGAGATGGTGTAGCTGTGTGAAAATCCAGTAGATCAGCAGTTCTGAAATACTCAGACCAGCCTTCTGGCAACCAACAAACATGCCACGTTCAAGGCATAAATCACCTTTCATTACCCTAACTGATGCTCGGTATTGAAACTCAGGAAGATTGTTCTTGACCAGCTACATGCCTTAAGACTGAGTTGCAGCATGGATAGGCTGATTAGAAATTAGAGTGTTAACGAGCAGTGAACAGAGGGTACCTAATGAAGTGGCCGGTGAGGTGGTAATGTCAGCGTATTCCAATTGTTATAATGCGTGTATGAGGAATGTTGTATAGGTTTTCCATAGTTATACACTACAGTTTTATTATACTTACATTAGGAATAGGAAATTATTTTTTAGTTTACAACCCACATTGCAGAATATTGAAATACGATAGGGGCAGATTTACTACCAGGTCCCAGTCGCGATCCAGCAGGGATTCTCTGTGGAGGATTCGGTGCTTCGGCGATTGCAACTAAGGTGTAGTGTGCCCGATGGAGTCCACCAGGTGTGTGCTGACTGACGCTGAATTCCGTCAGAGTTCACTCCTGAAGTTCACAATGACCATCGTGGGTGCAGGTAAGTGCATTGTCGAGCGGCAAATTTTTTTTTTTTTTTAAAATTACAGCAGTTTCCCGAATCCGTTTGCGGGTTTTACGACCACCACCCTAGATTCTCTGTCTCGTATCATGCCAGGGGCCGACGCGCCACAATCCGATCCGTAGATGGCTAAATCCGCGGCATTAGGGAGAAATCGGCGCAAATTGGAACGCGACGGAGAAAAAAAAAACGGGGATTCGGGCCCTTAGTAAATGAACCCCCAGAACTAGTACTAGGCCATGCTGCATAAGTGCAATTTGAATAGATATAAAATAACTGTCTTATACTTTAACTCATTGGAGTGTGCCAGAGCAAACATTTTTTCTTAAGGTGGCTCACAGTTAGCTTCCTTTGTGCCACGATGTATGATCAGCGTTTGGTAAAGTAGATAAACTTTCCACTACTAGGAATATTTAATGACCTGAATTACAAAGTGAATAAATATATGTCCATAAATTGATTAATCGGGGTTGCGGGGGGGCTTCCCCACACGTTGCAGTAAAACTGACATCGCAAATTAGTTTGGGTGTTTTGAGGTGGATTATTATCTTTTTAACAAGTGAAAGACATCCAATCAAAGCAGGTGAATGACATTTGTGGAAAGCTTTCTCCTTCAAACTCATATCAGTTCATGGCTTTTCATGTCTTTCACCTGTGAAATTGACAAAACTGCACCTAAAACCACCTCAAAGCTGATTACGATGCAGTTTTAACTGCAACGTGTGACTGCAGCCAGAGGCATAGCACAATGCAGGGTAGTAAGTGCCATGATTATCATTGAGGATTATAATTTCAGAAAGAAGACAAGGAATGTGGAGTTGAGTTGAAGAATTACAGAAAATCTACAGATGGCCCTATTAGGTCTTGGTTGCACCTGTGACTCCTGTTTGCACTGTACCTGTCAGTACCATCTGTTTAGTTGGGGAAATGGAGAATACAAACACTAGGTTTGCTGTCATGGAGACTTCCTGTACTGCCAGTAATCAATACCTCTCTGGATTCCTTCTAGTAATTGTAAGGTTCTATTCATATGTTGCAGTTGTGTTGAATTCTGCAGTGATTTTGAAAAAATCTTAATAACCATGATATGTATATATTTTTTAATCTTCATATTTTGTTAAATCCAGATTTTAAAAAATCAATACAAGAAAACACCTGAACAAATTCTCTGTGGGGATCTTTATTGTTACAGCCATTTACCTGCTATATGTGTTTCCTTGTTTTAGGATAACTATTAGTGGCAGTTAATGATAAGAAATAACTTTCATGTTGGCTGATGTGACTGATCTCTGTAATAATAATAATCTTTATTTTTATAGCTCCATCATATTCTGTAGAGCTTTACAACTAATAGGGGACATATACACATATAATCCTACATTTTCGCGGCTAAAACGGCTTGCAGATGTATTTAAGAAGTGTGTGCGGTTGGATTGTGGCGCACACGACCCTTTTTGTGGCGCAGGTGCGCGGGCTTCCATGTGACACAAATAAGGAGGGTGTGCCGTCAGGACTTATTCGGACTGAGAGTGGGATTTAACTTTCAAATTGTGTTGCAAGCCCGAGCACTTAGATGCACCACTAAAAAGATGGTGAACTCTGTTGGACCTGAGCGGGGAAGCGACACATGCAGGATTTCAGACGCACGATCTTAGTGAATCGCTGCACGCTGCATTAGAGTCATCGGCCGGGTATGTAAATTCGCCCCAATATGTTCCACCGTTTTGAGCTCCCCTGGGCTAGCAATACACCTTTTAATCCTGCCCCTAAACTATGTGCCAGCCCACTTTTCATAGTCAACTTTGTTCTGTGGCTTTCTGTTAGGTCATGCCCAAATATACTGTCTGAAAATTAGGGAGTGTCCTGGTAAATTTCAGCCAATGGGCAAGCTCATGTTGGTACTATGGTAACAAGAGGATATAAATGAATGATACTATACCACCACAACTGGAACTTAAAGGGGTTGTGCTTTCTAAGTTATTCCGTATCCACAGGATAGGGGATAACAAGCTGATTGGTCAGGGTCAGATAGTTGGCACTTCCACTGATCACAAGAAGAGTACCAACAGAAATCCGTAGAACAGGGTTCCCACTCTCACTAACGGGTAGAGCAGCATGTCGAGGATGCGTCTTGCTGCTTCATTCAATAGTATAGGAATTGCCGAGAAATTGTAGAGCACAGTCCTCCACTATCTCCAGCACTGGCTCATTTAGATTAGATCTTTTTGGGCCATGAACTAATGGACTATAAGTTTCTATTTCCAATTCACCAAACATGTCCACCAGACAGGCCTACTACAAATACAGGCAGGTTTATTGATGTAATCTGCTCTCTCCCGCATTTCCTCTCAAGCTTTCTAACGTTAATTGTAATTATATAATGGGGGAAAAAAGACTGCCTACCTCATTGTAACCATTTTCAGCTGCTAAATGTAAGGCAGTAGCTCCCCTGGAGTCCTTTGCATCCACATTGACTTTTCTCCTTAATAAATAGTTGGTGACCTGTATACTTCCAGCCAGTACAGCTAAATGAAGCATTGCTATGCCAGTGTTAGTATCATTTTCCAGAGAGACTCCAAGGGACATAAAGTAATCCAGCACTTCCGTGTGGCCATTGATGGAGGACCAATGCATTGGTGTCCACTTGTTGTTGTCTCTTATGTTGGAGGAAGAATTGTATTTAACAAGTACTTTAACACATGGAAGGTGACCATTTTCTGACGCTAGATGCATTGCTGTTTCTCCAGAAGATGTCAGCACATCAGGAGACGCACCACATTCTAGCAGATGTTCTGCCAATTCAGCATGTCCATTCCAGGCAGCGCGATGGAGGGGGGTATAATTCCATGAATCCCTGACATTAGCAGAAGCTCCTTTTTGTAAAAGGTATTTGGTCAAGGGTAGATGTCCACAACATGCAGCAATGTGCAGTGGAGACCATCCTCTGTAATCTCTGCAAAATACAAGATGAAAAATGTCAATATTGTCTTTGTACAGTATTACCTACATTTAGTTCCATATTTTAATGATGGTTGGGTAGAAGACACCTAGCAAGGTATCTTACCGGAGGTCACCTGACCTTGCAACCCTTATCTTTGTGGTTAAAGCACTTTTTTTTAAATAAAAAATAAACAGTACAGGTTAAAGTACAGTAGTAAGCATTGTAATATACATAGTTTAGGAAAACAGCATCTCTGTGCCTTATCTGCTCTTGTTCCTGTGGTGAGCAGGTTATCTGTTCACTTCAGACAGATAAGAAGGCTAATGATTAATCCCTATCTCTGATGAGATAAGAATATCCAGAAATTGTCTGTAAAGCTATTAGACACAATATCAGGATTCTTTACCTCTAAGCTGTCAGTTGATACAGGGCGGTAATCTGATTTACACTGCTTAAATAAGGAAAAAAAGCAGAGGCAAAAGAAGGACACAGAAAAGGATTTCTTTAATAAAGTATATTACAAAGTTTACTCTTATCATCTGCATTATTTATTTATATAATTTGTTGAATGTTGAGTTATTCTTCAATAAAAGATGTAACCTCAAGGTTTGGGAACAATTATGAGATATGAGAAACATACCACCACAATTGCAAGATATATACTTAAAAGACCCGGTGGATTTAATGGTTTTAATCAAGTCATACTTAGGGTTCATTCACGCGGCCGTCTGCGGGAACGTATATGCGGCCGCAAATGTCCCCATAGACGGCAATGGCGGCATGGCGACGGTACGGTGCCACACATGTGCCTTGCCGCACGCCTGAAAAAGATAGAACATGCTCTATCTATTCCCTGGTGTGCGTCCATGCTCCGCTGTTTTCTATAGAGGGAGGAGGGGCCACCTCCTCCTTCTCTCCAGCACACGGCGGGTATACTGCTTGTGAATGCACCCTTACACTCTGGCATCTACCCCCTGATACAGGATCCGTTCTTCATATAGCTGTTAATGGCTTATCTTTCCTGAAAAAGTTATTTTAAATATGCAAATGAACCTCAGGGGCTCCTGTGTACATAATCATGTAAATGTATCACATAAGCCTACTCTGGCTCTGTCGACGGCCGGTTCCTCACAGATTACTTCAGTGCTCATGGCCGTCTACACCATCCCTTCCCCTGCCAGATAGCCAGTGACAGGAAACAGTGCCAGAAAGTTCCTTTTCACCAAAAATAAGCCATTAACAGCTAAATGGAGAACGAATCTCGTTTCGAGGTGCACACTCCAGCATGTAAGTATGCTTGTGTTACAACCACTAAATCCATGTGGTTGATTTCCTTTAATTATTGCTGCCATGTAGTAAACGCAAATTCTAGCCGGAGTGATATATAATACATATATTATTAGTAATTGTAGTGTGAAACAGCCATCACTATGTAAATATGGAAACTTTGCAGCGAGGGAAGCATGGCCTTGGTTCATTAATTACTTATACCCTTTCTGCACTGACCATGGAGAATTAAGAAAAATAATAACACAAATTCCCTGGAGTTCATCTGATTTCATTTAAAACTATTCCTAACTTTCCTGGCATGGCTTAATGGAAAGTAAAGGAGTCACAGGTCAAATGGCATGTATGACTCCCTTTACATGACTCATTGCCTTCTTATAACCTGCAATGTTTCCATAAATAATTATAGAAATACCATAATTCTGTGCTTTATTTTTTTTTTTATAGAAGCCATTTGTGTTTTATTACTAATCATTTTAACCTTCTTTTTAATAAACTCTGGAAACAGATGTAGCAAAATAAAACTAAATACTCCTGTTGCCTAGTCAACTGTTCAGTGCCGGCTCATATGTATGTCTCTTCGGGAGATGTATATGCTTTGAATCGGATGATCTATTCAGAGTTAGAGAGAAAAAGTTGTGTGATGTTGTTTTGTTTGCGCTCTTCCTGTTCTCCTTGGAGTGATCAGATTGCACCGTGTCCTCTACAGTAATTATAGGGATGTGTCTGTTGTGTTCCCCTCAGTAATGAAAACTCTGCCTGATGGTTTGCATTTGTATTGTGCTAGGGTATATGTTGTCTGATGCTGTATAAGATTCATTCTACATACAGGAGACAGTAAGATAAGGAAACAGATCAAGGATATATGAAGAGGGTCATTTACACTCAAGTTCTAACTTGCTTATTCTGTACTAAGGGCTAAGAGTAATACAGAAGCTCTGTTAAATAAAAACTAGTATTGTGCTGTGGGAGCCTATGGCTCTCTATAACATATATCTTCCCTTTAGACTTTTGACATGTTTCATAAAAAGTGATGTGGGATCAGGTGTAATGGATTCCTTCTAGCACAAAATGACAGACACTGGAAGGTAACTTAACTAGGGTTGTTTTCATACAGATGAGGAGGCACAGAGGTTTTTTCTCAAACTGGGTAAAGACTTCAAAACACCAGAGCAGGAGACCCTTTCCAGGTCCATCCTCTCCAAACAGCAGGGTATTGAAGGTATTATGCCAAGGGAACAAGAAGGATGTTATGTCTTTCGGTCAACACTGACTGGCCCCGAGGCCTGAGGTCTACACTCTTCACTGATGCCTTGACTTGTTCTTCTGGTCTTTTGGCTGCCACTCAAGTAATGAATGGACCTATGCTGTTGTCTAATTCTAGGTATTGGAAGTGCGGGTAGGCCTATGCACTTTCCCCTATATTGCCATTGAAAGCTAGAGTGAAGCTGGTGGCCATGACAGGGTTAGGTAGTATTTAATCATTCCTTTGTGTGTATGGTTGGTAACAGCATGACTGAAAAAAGTATTGTAGCTTCTTTAAGTGGACAGGAGATTTCCTCATAAGTCACCAAAACTTACCAACCCAAACTAAGAACTGTGTTATGTAGGGCTATACCAACACATGCCTCCTATACATTTTTTTTTATTGTCCAGCTGCTAAAACTTTGATTTACAAATATGCAAATAAGGCCAAAGTGTTTTGGGGGTCTCTGACTCCATAGCAATAACAATGCTACAGTTACAGTCACTGGCCCCAGGATGTAGCCATAGGGAGGTGAATGAGAGAAAGTGCTGGGTAGGAGAGTTGCTTTTGCTGTGGAGATAAAGCCCTGAGGGCACTTCAGCTTGCTTTGTGATATTTTAGCAAGAAAGGAGCAGCTGGGAAATACAAACAAAGGTTTGCGCAGTATGTGTTGGCATAGCCTTCATTGGTGCCCACTGGTAACACTGTTAACAGGTCAACTGCTGCAATCGGTACCAGCACTCTCCATACGCCATTGCCAACAACCTGTAAATTAATCTATTTGGGCTGGTTGTCAAGGGATTAACAAAGTTTGGCATGGATTTTTAAGGCCACAGGCACACAACAGTGATCAGTCCATGAAGCACGAATAGTGCACTTGCTGGATTTCACAGACTGACCACTGTGCCAAGGATGCTATCCAAGCACCATAGGTTTTTATGCATCATTTTACTATGATGTAAGGAGTCCTGTCCTTAGCAATATGTTCATTTCAACAAAATTGGGATTTATGGACTACCACAGTTGTGTGTTTCTAGCCTGTTAGGACAATTGTACACATTGTACTTCATTCTCAGTTGAGGCTTAGGTCAATTATATTTTGAGATAAACCGCAGAATTAGGGCTAAAAATAGATGTTGTTTTTCAACATTGTGAAGTGACCCTAAAAGGCGTTTCCAGGCTATAACTATGAATTACTAATCCATTGCTATGCCATGCAGACAGCTTTTCAATGTCTCAACTCTGTATTTGTGCAATGCTTTTAGGGAGAATATTTCCATATCCATTTATACGATATATATTGTAGTGCTTGTACACCAGTGGGCTGCATGAACTCTGCGCACAGCAGTCTTTTTTACGTGACTATAGTCACACCTGAATGTTTTAGGTTTTTAGTGGCGTTTCGCTTCAATAACCCTTCTATTGTCATTGATCTCATATTATAATTCGATCATTCATACTAGATTTCTATGAGCAATCTTAAATAAACATATATTTATTGTACTTATTAAATTCTCAATAATATAAAGGCTTTTAAAATTGTGTTTGCTCGGTAAACTTGTCGATCATGTTCCATTGTATGTGTATTTTCTATACAAAGTTACCACGTTGTAGTTTCTGTAGTAGTGGTTACATTGTATTATATTAATCCAAACAAATCCATGTTTACTAAGTTATAAGTAGGCAGGAGGTACAATCAAGTTACCATGTATTAAATAAGTTACTTTGGTGTTTGTTTACTGTGTTGAAATGACAGGTCTCTATACTCAAGGTTATATATATACCTGGAAACATTGTTTAATGCTCTATTCTCTTCTATAAATAGGCAAGTAATGGCAACACCAAAAGTACTGGCCTGTGACCGCTATTCAGCTGGGTATTTAGTAAGCTGAGCCTCATATTATGTGTATTACGTAGCAATAACTTAATGGCATGTTTTAATGTCAAGATAAAGCAAATAAGCTGACATTAACAAGGCATAATTGGACAATGTCAAAACATATTTGGACTTTGTTTTCATACTGATCTATACCTGATGTGATCTTCTGGAGGGAAAAGTTAGGGTTGGGTGAAAGACAGGTTAATGGAACATTTTGACATGTACCAATCAGAATGTCTCTTACTAAGTTCAGTGCACTTCTTTGAATAGAAACACAAGTTAAATTCAAATTTTCTTTCATATAACTTAACTGTTAGACATGGCAGTGGAGCGTCTCTCAAGGTTTTGACATTGTATGTTTGGCAACAAATCAAATATCCAATGTACCTTGTATAAAATGAATTATACAAAATCATTCTTCTCCATAGGCTACACCTGGCAATGCAGTTTAGCTCCATAGTTGTGAATATGACTAAACTGCAGTACCACACTCAACCTGTTCTCATGCTGGCACTGTTTTTGAAAGAAAGCAGCTATATTGTTTTACACATACCAGCCCAACAAACATTTTGCAATGTTGTTTAGATCAAATACTTACAAGTACTTTAGTTGCTTAAAAATGTGTATACTTGGCAGTATTAGTTTCTGATCATGTAGGTTGGGAATGATATATGTTGGTTATCTGACCAGTCCAAAGAGAGAAAATAATATGTTTTGTACCACATTGACAAATATTTCTGTTGTTATATAGGGGTACATACATTGAATTGCAATTTTTCCTATTGGATATGAGTGATAACAGTAGCTTTACTGCTGAAAGAGTAACTAAAACTTTGAAGAAAATGTGTTTTTTTTAAATGAATAGAACAAGTAATAATAGTAAACTTTGTACTATACTTCATTTAGTACAACAGCTTGTCATGATTTTTTTTCTGCTCTTTCTCCTGTAGTGAGCAGTGTATCTGGAAGCCTTCTGAAGTCTACTTCAGACAGATAAGGACAGGATCTTAAACTCTTCTTATAACTAGAGAATATTTTCCTTCATGATTCAGCTCTGTAAGAATATGAGACTATCCATCGACTGTTTGTAAATTGTTAAAGGGGGATTCCTGTTATAATTTTTCATCATACAAGCAATAACATTTATTTGCTGACGTGGACACCTGTAAGTCATTAGAAACATTATCAAGTTCCTTTATCTCTCCGCTGTCAGTGGAATACAGGACAGAAAACTGATTCATACAAAATGTATTACAAAGATTACTATCATCATCTGCACTATTGATTTATAATATTTAATTGGAAGTTTAGTTGCACTTTAAGGAAAAAACTGTACACAAGGCTGGAATTGCAGCTAAATATTTCAATTAAAGTATTGCATGTATCTTCACCTTATTATTCTGTAAATATTTTAATGAACTTACTGGCAATTTACAGATATCCCAAAATTAAGCAAGGTGTTCACTTGATCTGCATCCCCTTTCCAGACAGCTTGGTACAGTAGAGTCTTTTTGTTTTCCAGAGAGTGAGTCACAGATGAGCTTAAATGTGGACATCTCTCCAGCTGCCACTGCCTCAGCCCCCCTGTTCTTCTGACTTGTCTCTCTGATTTGGAAAGTGAGATGGAGTCATGAAGATCAAGCAGCTTCCATGCAATTTCCATTTGTTCAGACATTGCCATAATTGCTCTGCAAGAGCAGCTCAAAGGAAACTAGGTACAGTCTCTGCATTCAGTACTCTTACCTTCCCACATTCCAAAGCTGTCAGATTAAGGGTGAGCCTATGGCTGTTTTGCTGTTGTCACGGGCAGCACAATTTGACATTCAATGTGTAAGCCTTTTCTCAAGGTCAGTAGACATTTCTGTGTTCTAACATTCCTTCCTTTGTTACATGATGGATTGAAACGTTACAGAAATAAAACATTAAGTGATCTTTAACGTACAAGTTAGACAAAAATCTATGTTTGCTACAATTCTAACTCATTTTTTTGTAATGTGCGGGGCAGGATATTAGGTAATTTACCAATATACATCTATTAAATGTTCTGCACTGCCTATATGTAAAGAGATATGTAAAGTGAAGCCTCCAGTCTTATTCCTCATCATCCAGACATTCCTGACCAGAAAACGGTTGTGGATGGAGAGTCATGTGATCTCTATCTGTCCATGAGCAATCACCCTGTCAGGACCTTGATCTTACATTCATGAATACTATCATAAGGTCCTGGCAGGGATAATTTTTACCCATTTTGATTTTCAAAAATTACAGGACCTTATGTCAATGAATATGACCCGAATTGTAGATTGAACCAACATAATTTCTCCTATGGAAACTGAATCTGCAATAAAAATGGGTGTTCCAATTTAAGATTTTAAAGTTTCCCCCTGAGGCTGAGTTTGATATAATTGGAGAGGTACTGTACTGTATATTTTTAGTTTCTTGAACCTAAGGTTGAACTCCGGAGGACCTGTATGGACCTATATGTATGATATTCAATGAACTGGGATGGAATGCTCATGGAAACTAGTCAAATATTTTTTTAGGGTTGTTTTTTATTTTTTAAAAGGTCGCAGAAGAATTGAAAACTTCTTTAGATGCTGGTTATCTACACATTTCTTTTCTTTTGGTTGCACTGTATAATTTATTCATATATGTATAATAAATACTAAAAATGAAGTAAGTTTGATACACAATCACCAGGTTTCATTTTGCCTCCAGTATAACACAGTAGTTTCCATTGACATTGACAGTCTACAGAGTTCTTCTGCTTTTCTAATTAAGGTATTAGGAGTATTTTGCCTTCAAAGTCTGAACTATAAAAGTTCAGACTATGTGTGGTACTAATCCTTAAATAGGTTGGATAATGGATGTTAAGTAGTAGGATTTATATAATAGATATAGGCTGTGGTGACTCCATTGAAGTCATCTGTTCTGTCCCTCTCTTCCTTAGGTGTTATTTCCAATGTAATTAGTGAACAAGATTATTCTTTTTACAAATACTATAGCTGCAGTGTGGTAAGAAGACCTGTTATATGGTATTACTGATCATCCAAATGTTGAAGAGAACCTTGTATTTGGGACATTAAAACAACTACAGGTCCTTGTGGACCTTTGGTTAAGTGTCCCAAATCACCAAAAATTCTGTCTGTTGCTGCTATAACTACTCTGACCTAGAGATGCGACATGCTGCACAATAGATTTGGAAGCTCAAATAACAGAATTTGAGGAGTTTTGTTGTTTGCTATTAGATATCTATCTGAATGGGGTATTGTCAACAGTACAAGAAACTGTAATTAATAGCAAAAAACGTAATAGTTAACTGAGTTATAATGTACTTGATTATAACTAATGTGTTACAAGATTCTCCTTTTCTATGTGTTGTCTAAACTCCTAGCAACAACTTCTGAATGTGAACTCACATGAATTAGATACTGTTACCCGTAGAATTCAATTGTTTCCTGTAATTATGGGTTGCGAGAAAGTCAATGAGCAATCACAAACTATAATTTAAATAGCGTGCCCTGTGAATATATTGGCTTTCTGCCATTAAACTATTACCTGGCGAGAAGAAACCCTTCCATTGTTTGTAACATCTGCACCATCACACCAGGCATATTAAACTCAAACCAAATTTTACCCCATTAAAGGGGTTGTCCAATAGTTTTTAAAATTGTGGAGGCCGATTGGGGAGGGATTTTTGACAACCCCTTTAAACCAGGACAACCCCTTTAAACTAGCAGCGCTTTCAGGTAGGGTCTTCAATGTCCTTTATAGGGAATTCATACCCTACCTTATTTAGTAGGGTAAATTCTGATAACAGTGTCCCTTTAAGCCAATCATGAACAAAAAATGGGGTCAAACATAAATTAGCACATCTGAAAAACAAGCATATAAAATAGAAAAGGAGGAAAGCAGATGTGATGCAAAAATTGTCAATCTTTATTGAATACACAAATATATGATAAAACCAATTAAAAGTCCCAAGAAGGGAAAGACAAAAACAAAAGATCCCCCGAGACCCAGTTATTCTAATGAAAATGGATGATCCTGATGTAGCGAAAATAGGTGTAACTCGACTCAGGGAATCTGTGATCTCCCGTCCTCCCAGGTCTGACTCCTATTGGTAATCTAGATAACCTATTTTTTCACACTATTGCTCTCTCCGATTGTGGGAACTTACCGCTTACAGCATTATATCTTGTACCTTAACATTACTTGAGTCAAGTTACATCTATTTTTGCTACATCCTACATCAGGATCATCCATTTTCATTAGAATAACTGGGTCTCGGGGGATCTTTTGTTTTGGTCTTTCCCGTCTTGGGACTTATTTAATTGGTTTATCATATATGTGTGTACAATAAAGATTGACAATTTTTGATCACATTCTGCTTTCCTCCTTTTCTGGGTTTTATAGGTCCTTTAAAGGGAACTGTCACCAGAGGCCCATTTTTAGCCACTCCCCCAGTCCCCACAGAGCATAGTCATAACTGTCAAAGTTTTTTATTAAAAATGGCTTTTACAGAAAAAAACAGATATGTTATGTACTCTATTAGCATCTGTGAGTGACTAAGCAGTTGCCTTGGGGAGCTGGAAAGGAGCGGTTCCCCCTTCAGACTCCGGGGCGGCTTCCGAGGGCCAGAACTACGTGCGCATGCAGCAATAGTAGCCGGGGGACTCGGACGAGGGCGCGCAGCTACCAGGAGCTGGCGCGAAGATTACCTGTAGGGGGAGTGTACATAGGCTACTGGGGCGTGGAGTAGCCGCGACTAGTAGCCTCATGTCCGGCTACTCCACGCCCAGTAGCCGCAAAAAAAAAAATTGCCATAACATGCAATAAAGTTTTAAAAAGCACCCGGGACGTGGGATTAGCCCAAAAAAGGGCTATCCTCACGTCCCATCCATCCCCTACCACCCTTCTACCTATATAGTTAGAATCTGTGTGTTAGGTGCCCTTTAAGCTAGCTTAACCATGCTAATGTGTTTGCATTTTTTCAATTACTGGTAAACTTCTAGGCAAGTTTTACTGCATCACTTTTGAGTCACTCCAATCATATGATTGCAACATGGTAATGTGAATACCTATATATACTCACCTAGGGGACTCAGCCTCTTTGCCTTAAGGACGCAGCCCCATTTTTCAAATCTGGCCTGTGTCACTAAAGGGTTAAGCTTTGACGCTATGGATATCCAGGGATTTTGAGATTGTTTTCTCATGACACATAGTACTTCAAATAGTTTTTAAAAATTTGGATGAATCTTTGCCAAATTTGGCAAAAATTTGGAAAAATTCTTTATTTTCAAAGTTCTAAATCTCTACTTTTGATGCAGATAGTCATAGCACCCAAATATATTACATTTCCCAAATGTCTGCTTTATGTTGGAATGTTTTTTTAGGATTCCACATATTTTACTATGGTTATGAGGCTCAGAATTTAGGTATCATTTTTCACATTTTTTGTATAAACACCAAAAACACGGATTAGTGCAACTGCTCAACTTCATTTGACACTGAGAGGCCTAAATAATAGCGAGACTCATAAATTACCCATTATGGAAACTACACCCCTCAACGTGTAGAAAAACACTGTTTAAGAAGTTTGTAACCCTTTAGGTGTTTTATAGGGGTTAAACAAAATGGTGCAGTCGCAAATTGTATATTTTCACAATACACTCATTTTTGGGTGAAAATTAACATTACAATGGATTAATGAAAAAAGGCTCCACAAAGTGTGTACCCAATCCCTCCCAGTACACCGATACCCATATGTGGTGGGTAACCTGCGTATGGGTACGCACGGCCGGGCATAGAAGGGAGGAGGCGCCATCCAATCAGATCGGCTATGTCACATTGTACGGAATATTTTTTTTCTTTTTTTAATGTGGACCTTGAGGGGCTTTTTCTTTTGCCACATGAGATGCACTTTTTCGGTATGTAATTTGGGGCATCTAGCTAATTGGTGAGATTTTTATAACTCTTTGTGGTAGGAGGAAATGAAAATCATCAATTTTTAGGAACTTTTTTATGGTTTTTTTTGGTCGTTAACCATACCATAAAAATAGTATATTATTTTTATTCCATGGGTCGCCACTTATGAAAAACCTCATTTAATAGATTTTTATTTTTCCATTTTTACTGAATAAAAGTAATTTTGGCAAAAATGTGTTAATGTTAGCATAACCGTCTTTCATATGCAACTTTTTTATTTTCGCCTCACAAATCTGTTTAAGGGCTTATTTTTGAGCGAGAAGGATTTTATTTTAGTGGTCTTATTTTAGAGGGCATGAACATTTTTTAAATCACTTTTTAAAGCATTTTTTATAGGGTATTAATGAAAATTTATCTTTTGTTGGAGCTTTTGGGGTTTTTATTTTTACGGGGGTCACTTTGCGATCTAATCGTTCTGTTTTATTATGCAGATGTTACGGACGCAGGGATACCCAATATGTGGGGGTTTTGTGTATTTTATTCAATTGTACTGAATAAAAACTGAAGAAAATCTTGTTCATTTAGCATCACCATCTTTTCAATGCAAAACTTTTTTATTTTTGGCTGACAAATCTGGTTAGGGGCTTATTTTTTGGAGAGAGTTGTTCTTTTTAGTGGGCTTATTTTGGAGTGATAAACATTTTTTAAATCACTTTGAGAGCATTTTTTATAGGGTATTCAATTAAAAATGATCTTTTTTCGAATGTTTTTGCGGTTTTTTTCTCCGGGGTTACCGTGTGGTCCAGTAACGATTCTGTTTTTATAACAGATGTTACGACGCGACAATACCAAATATGCGGGGTTTTTTGTGTTTGTTTTTTATACTTTTATAAGTTGTTTTAGGGAAAGTGACATTTTAGGGGCTTATATGTTAATGTATTTATTTTTCATTTATTCAATGGTATGTTCAGTGTTTTCACTTTTTTTTACTTTACATACTTGAACTTGAACCAGTGATGCTCTGATCGCTGTGTTCAAATTCATACACTGCTCTACAATTTAATATTAGGTAGAGCAAGGAATGTTGGCATGATGCGCAATCCCGAAGGGGTCTGACGCCAGGGAGCAGCCGGGAATAGCTCGACTGCCCAGAAGTGGATCGGATCATGCTTGACCGCGGCGTAAGGGGTAAACAGAGGGTTAGCGCAGGCGTCACTGTGAAGACAGCTAAGCCGCTGCTTCTGGGGTGCAGCTCGTTGGTGGAGCGGTGCCAGAAGCAGGACGTTATAGCACGTCAAAGTGCGCTAAGCATGTAGCGCCGGGGACGTAACTATAACGTCCTGTGCGCCTAGGGGTTAAGGGATCATACTGGGATGTTTATATTGTTAGATTATGGGTGGCGATATTTATATCATTATTATTTATGTCAGGGAAATACTGTGGATATACACAAGCTGGCCTTCATCCTTAATTATATGTACACCTAAGCTTGTGATATTGCTGTGACATAACCATTCTTATGGTTTTATACAACATCTGTATTTATGAGTCTGGATGTGCGTTGTGTCTATAGATTTCTTATACTAGCACCAAATGTAAACATAGGATGTGGTATGGCTAAACTCCTTTTCTTTATGTGACTATCCATACAATTCTTCTTTCTAAACATTTGATGATGAATAGACCATTGGAGTGCTCTTTGTGTAATCTAATAAAACTTTATTGTTGGATTTACTGAAGAGTGCTGTGGTTTCAATTTTGTACAGATCACATGGGGTACAACCTATACGCACTAACCCACTGAAACATATTAGTCTGTATTTAGATGTGTGGCAGCTTATGATATGCAGTGTGTCATAGAAATCTATACATTACTATATGTATACTAAGATAGCGTTTGGGTTCGGCATTTGGGGCGGTGCCGCCCAACCCGGGATATATTGTTGGTTGGTGCTGAGCTATGACTATGGTTGGTCGGGATACCACGCCTGACCCAATAACTTAAGGCATAGACGGATAATGTTCTCAAAGACAAAAGCAACCCCCACACCCACCCCAAATGGGAGTTTTTCTTTATTCTAAAAAAGTCCTGTGAACAAACCATATGGGGGAAAACTAGAAGAGGTACAAAAACTAGTAAGAACAGCTATGACAGACTGAGAGAATTATAGGGAGAGCAAAATTAATCCAAAATTATTTCAGTATGTAAATGATAGGAAATAACAATGGGGGGTGCCCTCTGAAATAAAGGGGATAATGTGGGAAAAGTGAGGGCACGGGGCCCGAATTAAGAGGTGTGGAGTCTTTAACAGGGCAATTTCCCCTTTTGCTTCTCCCCTCTCTGCTTTCCTTCCTTCTCCTCCTCTCCTCTCCCCCTCCTCCCCCCCCCCCCCCCCCCCCTTCCCCTTTTCCCCATTTTTTTTCCCCTTCTTTCCTCCCCCCCCCCTTCCTCTCTCCACTCCCTTTCCCCTCTTACCCCCCCCTTTTTTCCCTCCTTCTTTTCTCTTTTTCCCCCCTCCAAAAAAGGGCTATCCTCACGTCCCATCCATCCACCTACCACCCCTTCTACCTATATAGGTAGAATCTGTGTGTTAGGTGCCCTTTAAGCCTATGCTTAACCATGCTATATGTGTTTTGCATTTTTTCAATTTACTGGTAAACTTCTAGGCAAGTTTTACTGCATCACTTTTGAGTTCACTCCCAATCATATGTTGCAACATGGTACTGTGAATACCTATATATACTTTACCCCTAGGGGACTCAGCCTCTTTTGGCCTTAAGGACGCAGCCCCATTTTTCAAATCTGGCCTGTGTCACTATAAGTGGTTATAGCTTTGGAACGCTATGAGATATCCAGGGGATTTTGAGATTGTTTTCTCATGACACATAGTACTTCAAATTAGTTTAAAAATTTGGATGAAATCTTTTGCCAAAATTTGGCAAAAATTTGGAAAAATTCTTTATTTTCAACGTTCTAAATTCTCTACTTTTGATGCAGATAGTCATAGCACCCAAATAAATTCATAACTTACATTTCCCAAATGTCTGCTTTATGTTGGAATGTTTTTTTAGGATTCCACATATTTTACTAGAATGTTATGAGGCTCAGAATTTAGGTATCATTTTTCACATTTTTTGTAAAATCACCAAAACACGGATTTAGATGAACCTGCTCAACTTCTATTTGACACTGAGAGGCCTAAATAATAGCGAGACTCATAAATTACCCCATTATGGAAACTACACCCCTCAACGTATGAAAAAACACTTTTAAGAAGTTTGTTAACCCTTTAGGTGTTTTATAGGGGTTAAAACAAAATGGTGCAGTCTGCAAATTGTAATATTTTTTCACAATACACTCATTTTGGGTGAAAAATTAAACATTTACAATGGATTACATGAAAAAAGGCTCCACAAAGTGTGATACCCAATTCCTCCCAAGTACACCGATACCCCATATGTGGTGGTAACCTGCTGTATGGGCGCACGGCCGGGCATAGAAGGGAAGGAGGCGCCATCCAGATCAGATCTGCTATGTCACATTGTACAGGCAATAATTTTTTTTCTTTTTTTAATGTGGACCTTTAGGGGCTTATTTCTTTTGCCACATGAGATGCACTTTTCTGGTAGGTAATTTTGGGGCATCTATAGCTAATTGGTGAGATTTATTAACTCTTTGTTAGGGAAGGAAATGAAAATTCATCAATTGTAGAGAACTTTTTATGTTTTTGTTTTGGTCGTAAACCATACATAAAAAATAGTATATATTTTTATTCTATGGGTCGCCACGCTTATCCGAAAAGACCTCACTCTTAATAGATTTTTGATTTTTCCCATTTTACTGACTTATAAAAAAGTAATTTGGCAAAAATGTGTTAATTTAGCATACACGTCTTTCATATGCTAACTTTTTTATTTCGCCTCACAAATCTGTTTAAGGGGCTCTATTTTTGGAGGAAGGAGAGGATTTTATTGGTTAGTGGTCTTATCTTAGAGGCATGACATATTGATAAATGCATTTTTTAAAGCATTGTTTTTATAGGGTAATAATTGAAATTATCTTTTTGTTGGAGCTTTGGGGTTTTTATTTTTTACGGAGGTACTGTGCGGATCTAATACGATTCTGTTTATTATGCATATGTACGGACGCAGGGATACCCAATATGTGGGGGTTTGTGTATTTTATTCCAATTGTACTGAATAAAAACTGAGAAAATCTTGTTCATTTAGCATCACCATCTTTTCATATGCACAAACGTTTTTATTTTTTGGCTGACAAATCTGGTTAAGGGCTTATTTTTGGGAGAGAGTTGCTCTTTGAGTGGGCTTATTTTGGAGTAGTGCATAACATTTTTTTAAATCACTTTGAGAGCATTTTTAAGGGTATTAATTAAAAATGATCTTTTTTCAGAATGTTTTTGCGGTTTTTTTCTCCGGCGTTTACCGTGTGGGTCCAGTAACGATTCTGTTTTATTATACAGATTGTTACGGACGCGACAATACCAAATATGCCGGGGTTTTTTGTGTTTTTTATACTTTATTAAGTGTTTTTAGGGGAAAGTGACATTTTAGGGGCTTATATTTTAATGTATTTATTTTTCATTTATTCTAATGTGTAGTGTTCAGTGTTTTTCACTTTTTTTTACTTATACATACTTGAACTTGAACCAGTGATGCTCTGATCGCTGGTTCAAATTCAATACACTGCTCTACAATACTATTTTATGGTAGAGCAGTGTAATCTGTCTGGCATGCTCGCGCAATCCCAGAAGGGGTCTGACTGCCAGGGAGACCGGGCAGCTCCGGGGCACATATCAGTCCTCGGAGCTGCCCAGAAGTGGATCGGATCATGCTTGACCGCGGCGTGTAAGGGGTTAACAGAGGTGTTAGCGCAGGCTGTCAGCTGTGATAGACAGCTGACAGCCGCTGCTTCTGGTGCCAGCTCCGTTGGTGAGCTGGTGCCAGAAGCAGGACGTTATAGCACGTCCCCGTGCGCTAAGCATGTAGCGCCGGGGACGTACTATAACGTCCTGGTGCGCCTAGGGGTTAAGGGATCCTATACTGGGATGTTTATATTGTTAGATTATGGGTGGCTGATCATTATTATCATTATTATTTAGTGTCAGGGAAATACTGTGAATATCCACAAGCTGGCCTTCATCCTTTATATTATATGTACACCTAAGCTTGTGATATTGCTGTGACATAACCATTTCATGGCTTTTATACAACATCTGGTATTTATTGAGTCGTGCGTTGGTCTTATAGATGTTCTTCCTCCTTATACTAGCACCACATGTAACATAAGGATGTGGTATGGCTAAAACTTCCTTTTCTTTATGTGACTATCCATACAATTCCTTTCTAAACTATTTGATTGATTAATAGATCCATGTGGAGTGCTCTTTGTGTAATCTAATAAAACTTTATTGTTTGAGCATTTACTGAAGAGTGCTGTGGTTTCAATTTTGTACAGATCACATGTGGGTACATACCTATGCACCGCCACTTGAAACATATTAATGTCTGATTTAGATGGTGTGGCAGCCTTATGTGATATGCAGTGATGTCATAGAAATCTATACATATACTGATATAAGTATAGCTTTGGGTTCGGCATTTGGGCGTGTTCCGCCCAACCCGGGAATATTGCTGGTTTGGCTGCTGAGCTATGACTATGGTTGGTCGGGATTAACACGCCTGAACCCAATCAACCTTATAGGCATAGACTGGGACAATGTTCTCAAAGACAAAAGCACCCCCCACCCCCACCCCAAATGGGAGTTTTTCTCATATATTCTAAAAAAGTCCTGTGAAAAACACATACCATATGGGAAAAAGCATAAGAGGTACAAGAAAACTAGTAAGGAAAGCAATAATAGAGACTGAGAGAAATATTACCAGGGAGAGCAAAATTAATCCCAAATTATTTTTCAAGTATGTAAATGATAGGAAACTAAAAACTGAGAGTGTGGGCCCTCTTAGGAATAACATGGGGATCATGGTGGAAGATGATGTGGAAAGGGCCAATCTACTGAATGTCGCCTTCGCGACTGTCTTTACCCAGGAAAATTCCCTGGTGGAAGACACGATGAGGAATAATGTAAATTCTATTTGGAATGTCAACAGTTTAACCCAGGAAGAGGTACGGCGCCGCCTCACAAAGGCCAGTTCCACCAGAAGAGTCTTCCTTAACTTGGCTATATCATCTCTGACAAGAGCTTACAAATGGATCCTCCCAAGTTGTCCGTGGTTCTCTACTGGCCTCACCCAGTAGGATTACGTGCAATACAGAGATTCCTGGGCTTCAACAATTGCTACCAGCAGTTTATTCCATAGTTCTCCTCCTTTGTATCTCCCATTGTGGCGCTGACCACGAGGAACGCAAATCCTAAACTGTGGCACACGGCAAGCCTTCTCTAAACTGAAGTCTGCCTTTGCCTCTGCCCCAGTTCTCACTCGGCCTGATACGGAGAAGCCATTCCAGCTGGAAGTTGACATTTCCTCAGTAGGAGCTGGAGCAGTGCTCAACCAGAAAGGGCCCAAGAGCTGTACTCTCACTTCTTCTCTAAGACTTTCTCCTCCGCAGAGAGGAATTACTCCATAGGAGACCGAAAGATATTGGCTATAAAACTTGCCTTAGAAGAGTGGCACTATCTTCTGGAGGGAGCCAACAAGAACCACAGCTCCAGGATTCCAGCAGCTTCACTCACCTATCCCCATTCCTGGTAGCTGAGTGGAACACAGGGAATAGCAGAGCCAGAGCTGAGCCTTGCTGTGTGGGGAAGTCTGAGGACTGAAAAGGTGCTCCTAACCCAGGAGGGTGAAATACGGTACTGTGTCTGTGAATGTGAACTGTGCTTGATAACATGGACTGAGATTTATCATATGGACTATGCATTTTGTTTTGCCGGCTGGAGCAAGCCCTTTTCCCTGTTATTTTTATGTCTAAATAAAGACACCTGTTTTGTTCACCTGAAAGACTGCTGCCAGGCGCTTCTCTAAAGGCTACCATTTGAGTGAATCCCTACAATGGTCAAAAACTTGGACAAGTCACCGCCATGTTGCAGCAATTGCAGGGTGCAGGGTTCTTCTTTGTGGCCAAAAAGTAAGGGTCTCTCCGCCCATGCATAGACTATTGCGGCCTGTTAAGGAGATCGCACTGGTTTCGGACGCCATCTTGCGTACTGTCCGCCATTTTAAATACAACGGACATGTTCGCTGACCATTGCCAAGCTAATGTCATGATTCAGCCATTTTTGTGTAACTTGCCTGTAAAAGTTTTTCCTTGGCACATGTGAGAGATGATTGACCTTTGGTATGTTCTCCTTCTTATCATAATTGTTTGCGTTCTGTAGACATTCTCTGTACATTCATGTCTGAAAAGAACTAGTTTATGGTTTATTAACCATTTGGGAGATTATCTCGGAGAATGGTCTGGTAAATTCATTATGGCCAATAGCATTACAGTATTCTATCTCCTTGTCACGCCCCTTTGATGATGTGTCTGTCTTTTATAAATGCAATTGCGGACTAATAAACAGAGAGAAGATTTCCACATACACTAAAGACTGATGTGTCTTGAGTTTGTTCTCTCCTCCCTGGTACCGGGAGCCATGAAATATTTAATTTGAAAGTCACCATGCAATGGGGCGGTTTGAGCCCCAGATACAAAATCTCTAACATGGCCTTAACAAGATCACTGTGAAGAACCGCTATCCATTGCCGTTGATCACTGAACTTTTCCGCTTACATGGAACCAAGGTCTTTACCAAACTAGGCCTATGTGGGGCGTATAACCTCATCCGTATCTGTGAAGATGATGAGTGGAAGACCGCCTATAATACTCGTGATGGGCACTTCGAGTACCTGGTCTTGCAGTTTGGACACTGCAATGCACCAGCTGTTTTTCAGGAGTTCGTCAATTACATCAATTACATTTTCAGAGACTGGCTCTATTCCAGTATTGTGGTCTATCTCGACACTATCCTGGTGTTCTCTACGGACCTTGAGTCTCACCGGTCCCACGTAGGCAAGTCCTCAGTCGTTTAAAGGCCAGTTCCACTGAAAGAGTCTTCCTTTACTTGGCTATATCATCTCTGACAAGAGCTTACAAATGGATCTTCCCAAGTTGTCCGTGGTTCTCTACTGGCCTCATCCAGTAGGATTACGTGCAATACAGAGATTCCTGGGCTTCAACAATTGCTACCAGCAGTTTATTCCATAGTTCTCCTCCCTTGTATCTCCCATTGTGGCGCTGACCACGAGGAACGCAAATCCTAAACTGTGGCACCCGGCAAGCCTTCTCTAAACTGAAGTCTGCCTTTGCCTCTGCCCCAGTTCTCACTCGGCCTGATACAGAGAAGCCATTCCAGCTGGAAGTTGACATTTCCTCAGTAGGAGCTGCAGCAGTGCTCAACCAGAAAGGGCCCAAGAGCTGGACTCTCACTTCTTCTCTAAGACTTTCTCCTCCGCAGAGAGGAATTACTCCATAGGAGACCGAAAGATATTGGCTATAAAACTCGCCTTAGAAGAGTGGCACTATCTTCTGGAGGGAGCTCATTTTTCAGTCTGCATATACACAGATCACAAGAACCTCCTCTATCTCCAGACTGCTCAGCCGTTCAATCCGCAACAAGCTCACTGGTCAATCTTCTTCTCCGTTTCAATTTTCTTATCCACTTCCGTCACCGTCCGGCAGATTTTGGATTTTATCATGGACCTTCCGCCTGTCTGTTCTTTCTTTCTTCAAATCTTCAAGCTGGGCTTCCTCAGAACATTGTTTTTGACTGGGGGGGGGGGGGGGGTCAGTTTGTTTCTCAGTTCTGGTGATCTCTTAGTTTCTGCCTATGCCCGTCAGGACGACTTGTCCACTCTGTTGACGTGGGCAGAATATGGACTCAGAATCTGCCGGCTCTGCTCCTTTTTTAATCATTTATGGACTGCACCCACGCCCTCCTCTTCCTCTCTCTGTGCCCTCGGACATTCCTGCCGTAGAAGAGTTGGTTCAGTATCTGGGAGCAGACAGGACTTTCTTTGCTACAGGCTTTTTGCTCGAACCAAGACCCGGGCCAACAAGAAACACAGCTCCAGGATTCCAGCAGCTTCACTCACCTATCCCCATTCCTGCTCCGGCTCCGGTGGTTGTATGCATGAGTCACCTTCTACTAGCGCATGCACGGGCCAGCTCCTAAAGATATATAGAGCCAACGCACCGTTGATTGGTTCTGGCCATTCCCAGCATCCTTTATAACCCGGCCTCTACCGCACATCCTTCTGGATTCTTTGTGCCTTAAAGCCATTGAGAAAGCTTGTTCTTGATACCCTGTGCTTACTCTATGATTTCCTGTTGTGACCCCGATTCCGTTATTGACTCTGATCCCGTGCTCCCTGTCCTGACCTACCTGTATGTCCCTGACTCTGATCCTGTGCTACCTGTCTTGGCCTTACAATTCTATACTACGCCTTGGCCACCACAATGGACAAAGTCATGCCTGTGGAGATACCACGCCACAGCAAGTCCATCCCGCTTCACGGTGGGCTTTGGTGAAAACTCCGCTCCTAGGTGTCTGCTTACGTCATCATACCCTGTGGCCCAGAGGGTCCACTACCCTGGTGCCTGACAAATCTACTTTTGTTATATTAGACTCAACAATTTTCCCTAAACTATGGGTCAATTAGATAGAATATTCTAATTCATTCTAGGGGAAGATCACAATATATGTCCTACAATTCCACGACTTTCTACACTTAACACATCGTGTATAATTTAACTTATTATCTTAAACATATGAATAAAAAGCAGTAGAACACATGGAGACAGTATATGAATACAAAAACTTTTGAACTCTGGTTAGATCACATTTTACTTCTGAACATTGTATATTGCAGAGACTGTTTTCTGTGAAAATACTTTTTCTGTAAGCAACGACCTTATTGAGAGACTATTTTTAAACCCATGAACCCAGTTTTCTCTTGTTAGTTGTTGTTATCAAACCAGTTATCACTAGAAAACCTTTCCACTTTTCTTTTGTAACTAATCTTATAACTATATTAGAACTTCTACTCATAGAGCTAGAAATATTCTGACACCCCACAGCTAGAGCCATCTTTTCTTTTTAAGCGATTTGTAATTTATTTAGGTTTTTACATTTACACTGTAATAAAGCGTCATGGCCATGAGAAAGAAGGGGGCATAGAGGTGCTGGCTGTGAAGAAAGGGAGACATGGGTTGCAGGCTGTGTGAGAAGTAAGAGGTCATGGGGTGTACCTGATATGACAGTGAATGTAAAAAGGGGGAATATGGAGGTGTAGGAAGCAAGGGGGAAATAGTGGTGCAGTATGTGGGGGTAGTAGGGACCTATAGAGAATCCTTGCACTGAGCTCCCACTGCCAATATAAGGGATCTGTGGACATGTGGTTAGGATACAGACGGCACTGGATACAGACTGTGGGAAGAGCTACCATCAGATACCAGTTACACATGTAGCACTGGTTAACATTACTGAAAGTGAGTTATCGGATTTAATTGAGTATAAGCCGAGGTTTTCAGCACAATTTTTGTGCTAAGAAAGTCTCAATGCCTTGCAGCAGCTTCACCCCACTTACTCAATGCCCTGAAGCAGCCTCCCCCTATTAATAGCTATCCAACAACCTCTTACACAGGGCCCTGCCTTATTTTAAAAAATAAACTCAGTACACTGACCTCCAATACTTCCTGCCACTCCTCTTCTGACTAGGGGTTACTGTGTAGCAGTGCGGGTAGTGACGGGTCCATGCGCTCTGCCCGCACACACGCTATGACACGGTGGCGGTGCCTTATAGAATGTGCACGGGCAGAGCAATTAAAGCCGTCTCTACTCCCACTGCTACACAGGAACCCTGAGAGAGAATATATGGGAATCTGAGGGGAACAATTTTTAGCTAAAAGAAGCTCTCAGTTAGGTACTAGGACTCTATGGGAACCTGTCACTAGCTGTATTTGTGAATAATGTCGTGACAGGTTCCATTTAATACTAGTTGTTTAATTTTATTTTCCTGGATCTGTGTAATTTCCACTTGGTTCACCTAGTAATGTCCAATACTGCCCAATACTGAACCACTATCACATCAATTTGATATAACGTCTTGCAAGAATTCTAATGACAGCAGTATTTTCCAAAAACATATGTAACAAATAAAACTAATGACAAATAACATCAGTGGTGGATTATTTATATATAAAGTTTTCTTCATAGTCCAACAATTTCAGCTATTCCAACAACACAGGCTGCAAGCTGTTCTGAGGGCACCTCATGAAAGTAAAGCAGTGGGGTTGTAATGGGAGCATTGCCCCCTAGAATGTCTAAATGCCTCCATCGCTGCTTCATCTTCCCTTTCTACCTTTCATCTAATTAAATCAACTGTTTTTCCTGGAAGTAAAACTAGAAGCATATGTCGCTTCTACAACTCAACATATTTCTGTGCTGAGCATGAGACCTCTTATGGTGTCAGTCACTAAGTATATATGTGTATATCTATTATCTGCTTTCTACTCAAATGCGAAATATTTTGTGTAAACCTCATCCCTAGATCATTTCAGGGTAAAACTGACCATAAATTATGTTTGTTAGATTATGCTGACATTGTCATGCCAAGCATGCTATCCAAGCCAAAGTTTCTTATTGTCAAATGTGATTTATGGAAAAGGAGTATCAACTTCCAGCAGTTAACCAGTGTTTTAACCTTATGTCAGTAAGAATGGATTTTATTCATTTATATATTCTATATACATCCTATATATTTTCCAAGCCTGAGTTTCCCAAGCCTGGGGCAGATCATTAGACTAAGAAGCAGGATGGTGAAATTATGCAATTATCACTGGCCATAGGAGAAAATATGTCAAATATTTTTTTCTTTGGGTTGGTGAAATTATTATAAAAAGTTTTTTTCAATACTTTCAAAACCCATTTGTTTCTTAAAGGAAACCTACCACTACGGATCTACCTATTAAGAGATCCAGTGGTAGGTGCATCTAACGTATGTAAAGATAGCCCTTCTTAGGGCTAATTCTTTCGTCCACTTTATCTTTTATAATCTTTAATTGGGGAATATGCTAATTTTCTAAAGAGGCTACTGGGGCGTGGAGTGGCCGGAGCTGAGGCTACACGGCACGGCTACTCCACGCCTAAGCAGCCTCTTTAAATTAAAGATTATGTTTAAAAACATTTTTTTTACAATGTATTCCGATTTCCCCCTGAGGAAAGATCCATATGTTATGGCTCTAGAAAGGTGTCAGAAAATTGTGTTTGTTCTTTAGGCTTACTACTGTAGGGCCTCCTAGTCTTTCTAGGACTGGTACTGCCCTTGTAAGGGCAAGGGTCATATACTGGGGTTACAGGGATTTATAGCCATAGGGTTTACTAGGTGCAGTGCCGACATCTTATTCCTGGCCTGGACACTCTGTGGCAGTTCCCCAGCACCAGCTTCCATGCCCGTTTACAGCATCGTGCACTCTACAGATTGGTAAGATTGTTCCAATTTTAAAACTGTCATCTGGATGCTGTATTTTGACGGTATTATTTTCGGTGTCAGCTTTTTCCTCTCACTACTAATTATATTACTAATTATATTAAAAATTAGTTTTTATGCTTATTTCACCCCCTGTTTTTTTCTCTTGATACCCAGACCAATCTATTGCTCCCCTTCGTTTTGGTTTCAAGGGATATTCTCATTTCGGAAGAAATATTTTATTTTTTGCATGATGAACAATTATACATTTTTCCAATATACTTTCTGTATCAATGTCTAAATCTCTGTTTGCTGTCACTCCATTGAAAGCTGTTTGGCAGAAGCCTGGGGGGTGTCTATGGTAATGCAGCCTGAGCACTTGTGGTTATCAGATTTTCAAAACATCATTTTAAGGAAAAGGAAACCAAAAAAAGCTATTACAAAGCCGGATCCAGTAGTCAATGATGTTGTTTTATAAGGTTTGAATTGGACACTAGATTTTTTTAAAATAAACATATTATTGAATCTTACTGTCATACTTGTATTCACAGTCAGATGTATTTAAGTGTTGAGGTATGCATGCATATATCCCGTATATACTCGTGTATAAGCCGAGATTTTCAGCTCAATTTTTGAGCTGAAAAATCCGACTCGGTTATACCACGAGTCGCTCTTCATATGGGCAGCTGTCTTTGCTGCAAACACCATTATTACACGCCAAAGATCAGACAGGGCTGCTCGTGGTATGTGTGTGCGGCCCCCTGTTAGACACGCGGCAACCCCCCGCACCACCCTGCACAAATGTAAGCGCTGCGCACCATCTAAACTCTTCCCCACGGGGTCCTGGTGCGGCACCCCTGTTAAGACGCGGCCCGGCACCACCCTCATCCAATGTAGCGCTGCGGCAGCGCAGCTAAATTCTACCCGGGGGTCCTGTGGTGTGCGGGAGCAGAATGGAGGGAAGTGTTCTGCAAGCTGCTACTATAGGGGCAAAGTATGCAGCCCGGCTCCTGTGTGGAGAGAGGGTGCGGGTTCAGGGCTGTCAGTCCGCGGCGTGTATACTGTATGGATGCACCGCGGGCTGAGGATGAGGTGGATGGGGCTTCCTTACAAGGCTGCATACTGTTAGGTAATTATGCACCATGCAGGGGGGGGGGGGGGCTGGCAGTGTGACCAGGGGAAATAACTCAGGCTGTATACATATATATATCCAGTGTCTGGTGGAGGTGTTTCAGTCCTGCTTCTGCATCACTCTGCATAATAATATAATCCCCTTTTTCATGTATTAGATCATCTTCCTAACTGTCCCAGACCAGACTATATTATTATATATATATAATTATATATATATATATATCATAGTATATATATGTGTGTGTGTGTGTGTTCTGTCTGTAACAGTCTAGGAAGCTGATCTAATACTGAGAAAGGGGATTTATATTTATTATGCACGAAGTAGGGACATTGGACCACTGCTGTTTGCCATAAAACACCTCCCCAACATCAGTACCTGCAGCATTGCCCCACCCCTCGGCTTATACTCGAGTCAATACGTTTTCCCAGTTTTTCGTGGTAAAGGTGGGTACCTCGGCTTATATTCGGGTCGGCTTATACTCGAGTATATACGGTATATATATATATACATATATGTGTGTGTTTTTGTTTTTTGTTTTTTTTGCTACCTGGATTATGAAAAAATGTACTAGGCACGAAATACGTTATTGTTGATATGTGTTATAACCAGTGCTACATCTACAGCACACCACCAGATGACTGAATATTGTGTTAAGAGGTGGTTCAATGGAAATATAATACACTTTACTATTTTATGCCAATGACTTCATCACATAGAAGGAAATCATAAATCACATTTACTTTATTGCAGATCACTCTGCCAAAAGGCATTAGGTCACAGCCAGGCTGCGTCACTGCTGTCTCCGAGCTTAGTGAAAATACATTTTAGTCAGATGTTTACAAAGTAAGTGGCTTACATACATCTTCAAGAGTCATGACAGTACAGAAAAAGTACTGAACCTCACCAACCAATGATATGTAAAGCTAAAACTACATTCATATAGATATAAATTACATTTATTAGAGGGGTATTAGTTTAAGTACTGTAGAACCTTACAATGGATTTTTTTGGCTTCCAACTATCAGCACTTCTGCTAATCAGCTGTTTGACGGGACCACAGCACTCTCATGAAAAATAAGATGAAAATCATGAGGAATTCCTTTGTTTAATGAAACCAGCATTTTTAATAGGTTCAAAAGCTGTAGATTGGGTAGACATGATTTGATGTGAAATTCACTGTATAAAAAGTTTAGATTAACTTGTTTACTATAAATCAATTCATTAGAGATTATAGTAAAGGCAACCTGTCATCAGGATTTAAATTGTTTTCCTAAAGACAGGTTCACATACATTTGTTAATACTAATTACCAGTCCAATGAGAGAGCAATGTTGTCACAGGGACTCCCTGCCTTGCACAAATGCCCCTATGACTCGATCCCCTTTGCTGACAGGGAACCTACTTTTATATACTTTTAAAACTAAATAGAACTAAGAATATAGATTGGTGAGTAGTATTAAAAAGCTTATTTAAACCTGTCATTAGGTTAAAATGTGAAATCCTGATGACAGTTTTCCTTTAAATAGGAATTCTGTTATCATAGAAATGAATTGTAACACGGGCTCCATGAAACATGGTCAGGGGTTCTTCCCAAAGAACAGCATCAGTGAACAAATGATGATTTATTTAAAAATAAATATAGAAAAATTGCAACACTGCAATATAACACAAAGAACACCTGAATACCTACATACATCATATGTGGTTGTAACAAAAGAAGGCAGGCACGAAATAAAAAGATGCAAAATTGTATTTCTATTTTTTCTATTTAGCATAGAAAATGATATCATACGGACAGCACATACTAATAAATATATGACAAACCCTTTTCAGAATTCATGCCATTAGGGTATCTTGAATTTAATGCAAAAATCCAAAAAAGCTTCCCTTTTGAGGTGTTTTTTCCAATCACCTACCTCCCTGGGTTGGACAGTTAACTCATTCAATGCCATAAAATTGTAGGGAGGAATATTGCTTCATATGGACTTCCACCATTTTTTTTTTGCTGCCCCAGAAGCATTAGGGTCATCATTCTTGATACTGGTTGGGAATTTCTTGTTTTTAGTTTTTGAATAGTACAACCCACATATATACAATCACACACCATGCAGTATATTAACTACATGCAAAACTCAAAGAAAAAATTGGTTGCAGCTCACCCCAGGTAGTTCTGGAAGTATCAGCGTCTTCGGATTCCGCACGGACCAGGTGCACGAAGGCTCACAGGAAGTGAATCCAGTGCTTGTATCCAGGTTTGTAGTTAAAACTTCATCTTTATTCAAAAACGTGCTTGATCCAAAACGACTTTAAACTACATGGTGTGTGTTGCAGCTCATGAAGGACTTTATATTTTGGGTTTTGTTCGCATTTATTTTGAAATCAAAAGTTTTATTTTACTTGTCCGCGTTTGCAGCCAAGGTCAAGGTACAAATTCAGCAGGCAATCTCGTGGTCAGGGACAGGTTGAAGGTCAAGACAGGCGGCAAAGGTTCAGGGTCAGAGACGGAGCAGGAGGTCAGGGCTGGCAGCAGAGGAGAGAAATCGGGAACAGGTCCTGGGTCACAAAGGGAGGCCAATACATGGGAACAAGTCACAGATAACAGCTTTCTCTGAGGCATAGAGTGAAAAGATCCGGCAGGGGATGCTGGGAGAAGCCGGCTTTTAACTATCCTGGGAAGTGACCAGCGGTGGGCTGGCACTTTAAATTTGCGAGCGCCGGCGTGCGTCCTAGGAAATGGGGACGTGCTAGTACAGCCGGGATGGGAGGGGGAGCGTGGTGAGGTAAGTGAGGGTAGCCGCCACGGAGAGGGGACCTGAGATGTGGGTTGCGGAAGCACCTGTGACAACTGTTACAGTTAAGTGAAATTTTTTATTTCTGAGAACAATAATCGGACTTCAGGGCTGCCAATACAGCAATCGAAGATCGTGGGGGAACTCTATCTGAATGCAAGTGTTACATTGGGGTGTCAACTGTTAGTTACAGCTCTCGATCTTGAGCTGAGCTGGCATCAGCATCTGTGTCGGGCATCAGCTCTGTCCTGGCATTAGATTTGCGTCTGAGGAACAATCTTTGCTTAAGGAACAATCATTGAGTATTGAGAATAAGTTACTCAGAAGGAGGTGTTCTAGCGTAGTCTGAATTAGGTCAAGTCCATTGATAGAACAAAATTATTGAAAAAACAACACAATAGCCATATTTTTCAAAAGGATAAATATAGCAACAACCCCACTGCGATCAAGAGGATTATCCAAAAGTATTCACCGATTTTATATCAGGATACTATCCTCTATGGAATTATGAATTATTATTATTATGGGCATAGGTGTGTTGCTAGAAGAGGTCTGACTCTGGGCAACATGCTATCCCCCCAGTGTCATTAATACTAAACACATGGCTATCTACTAAAGGTTTTTATAAATGCTGTGAATCGCATTTTTATAAATGCTGTGTGAGCTTGCTAAAAAGAAACTCCTCCTGAAAAGGGAAGCGTTAAACTTGAGATACCCTAATGGCATGAATTCTAAAAGTGATTTATCATATATTTATTAGTATGTGATATCTGTATGGTATCATTTTCTTTGCTAAATAGAAAAAATAGAAATACAATGTTTTATCTATTTATTCTGTGCCTGCCTTCTTATGTTACAACCACAAATGATGTATGTAGGTGATCAGGTGTACTTTGTTTTATATGGCAGTTTTGCACTTTGATTTTAATATACCACAAGTAAGGCTCAGTAGTTAGCCGAAACACGTAGGATTTCACCTACACCTATTGTATACTTTATGGTGTGATTGAGGAAAGGAATGAAGAGTAAAGATTGTTGATTTTACCTGGGATGTGCCAAGACATTTTCTACATTGTTCTACATTCTACAAGTCAGACGCAGTAGTGCCCTCCAGCCAAATTGTTTATGTATTTGCAGTGAAAAGTGGGTATGAAGGACTATTTTTTCTACATATCGTCTATTAAATATTTTCAGCGCTGCACAATGGTAGCTATGTTGGGAATTACTGACATTACCGTGGAAACTTTCCAAGACCATTGAATCAACGTTTTATGGTTTGGTGAGAGAATTTACGACCTTCGGTAAATGTACAAATGAAATTGCAAATTAATTTTAATGTATACATCACTCAGCTGAAACTTCAGGATGTGAAGTGTTTCCCAGATGTTTGGCTTTTTTTTGGTACATGGTAGGTGTTATCGTCTTCACGTTTATGATACTTTTTCCAATAATCATAACCGCAGATGTAGAGGAACTGTATATTTTATAATTGCAACCCCAGACAAAATGTTTTTGGTCTCTGTGACAATTGGATTTTAAAAATGTTGGGTTGTCATAAGAATCAGGATTAACAATAAAGCTTCATTACAGACACCTCTGATAACTGTTATAGCTGTTTATTGTAGTCTAGGGGTAAAGTAAATTACTAACATCCGGAGGGGTCGTCTGTAAGTAGGGTGTTCTTAAGTAGGGGGCCGCCTGTAAATTGATATAAAGGTTACCATTTCCCTTGTCACTTGGACTGCATTTAAAAAAGCATTTATATTCCAGAAATGTAGCTGGACGTGAACACTGAGAGAGTTTTGTTTTAATGCTGGGTTCTTTGTTCTCCAAAGCCATAATACTTAACTGTAATATATAATGTATCATATATCTAAAATGCAGAGCACTGCACTTGGCAATCTCCAGAACTATTGTTCACTATTTATGGGAGTAATGGAGATAGCTGTGCATTGTGTTCGGCAATTTTCTACACACCCATAATATTGAACAAATCAACTTGGCACCAATTCATCGTGCGGCTTCACCCACTCGTGAGAAAAGGACCCTTTGTTCTTCATTATACTGGGCTTCCTAATCTAATGATCGATGGGGGGTCCCACACCAATCATCTTGTTATCCCCTATGGATAGGGAATCACTAAATACAAACCCTTGATAAAACCTCAAATATAACTTTTTATTACATTGTAGCAAAATAAATTTACGTCTTTTTACAGTTACCATTTCATTGCAGACTCCTTCATGCATCCCTTTGCTTGACATATCAGACGTTGGTCCAAGTTTCTTTCATATAATATTAACATGATAGTAGCCACACTTTCCTTATCGGTGCAGCATTTACTGGTTTCTTAATTTCTAATTCAATGGCCAATTATTTAGTCTGTGAAATGTTCCATGTAGCTGGAGTCTGTGTTATTTTACTCATATCTTTCTTTATATTGTATTAGACATTTTCATTTCCATGATATAGTCTTTATCTGTGACTCTTCCTGGAATTGAAATTAAACCCTTGTGGGGAAAGGTTCTAGCATATATTAACATAGGTAAAAAGAATTATTCTATAGAGGACAGATGGTAAAGGATTCAAGAAGGAAATTACTCCCTTAACATCAATGAATCTGCAGCCTTCCTGTCTTGTGTGTATTCACATATCCCTAAATCTGTCTCCTTTGGGCACAGTAATATTTGGGGAGTAAGAAATCTTTCTATGCACAAATACTTTATGTAAAAATGGGTTCAGTATGAACATCATTATAGGTCTATTCTGATGACAAAGCTCTGGAGTCTTGATATTCCAAGGCTCTCAAGTCTTTGATTTATGCCCATAAATAAATAGGTAACCTTTTAAGACTTTAAATGTGGTAGATTGTCAATATTGTACTATTTTCCTCTTTCATAAATCTGCATCAATGTGTTATAGTCTCCATTTTAATTGGTAATTCACTTAAACACCAAGATGAAAGTTTAATTAAACTTACAAGTAAATTTGCTTAAATCTACAGTGCAGATAATGGTAATAGTGTATTAGCTTAGTTCACACCTACTTTTGGACCTTTGTTATTATATTCTGTCAATTAGAAGATATTAACGGAAGTCTAACAGATCCATTAAAATGTCCATTGATTTCTATGGACTTTTAATGACTTCTCTTGGTGTCCGTTTGCCCACTTCCATTAGGCTTTGGTCACTTGAATCAGAAAACAATAATTGGACTTTTTAAGGATCCATTAGACTTAAACGTATTTATCATTTATGTGATAAAAATAGCGCAGTTCCAAACACAGGTGCAATCAACCACCACCATAATACCGTCAGCCTTACATGCTGACGTCATCATTATAAAAGCAGCTTTTATCTTCTTTTATAATGAAACATCACAGTTTCCAAGAAAATAAAGTTTATAAAAATATTCAAACTAGGTGCCTACTGTGTGTATAATGCCCTCCTCCTCCTCTTTCTGGCTAAGAGATGGTTATCTTCATGACGTATACGGCTGCGCCAGTGGCTACATCAGGCTTCACTGCATAAAGACTTCGGCCAGGGGAAGGTGTCAGGATGTCCTTTGGCCTTTCTAGTTGGTTCCCTACCACTGAGCTATGTAGTCTGATTGTTTTATACTTGTCTTTCTGTTGTTGGTGTTTCTGTATTACCTGCTTGTGTTTTTAGGTCTCAGTTGTGTTAATTTGTATTATCCTATCAGGAGTGGCTGGGCTCCATTTATGGCTGGTTTTGCCATTCAGTATTTGCTAGGTATTGTTGTATCTGCAGATTATCCCTGGCTCTGTTCTGTTGGAACATCTATACTTTCTAGTAGCTTGTTACTTTGACTGTGTTGAGAGATTCTGTGAAGTTTGTCTGTTCTCTTGTATTCACTCACCACTTTCCTCTCTGTTCCCCTTTGTCTGTGTTTGTGGAATAATAAGTGTTTTGTGGATCTACTCTGGTTGTTACCTGTTATTCCTGTCCTCTCTATTGCCCTCCTTCCTGTATTCAGTCTCGGTTGTGTGTTTGTGTGCATACTGGGATTGCTAGTTCCCCAAGTAACTTGAAGCACAACAGCCCCTAGTATCCTTTAGTCATTTCCCCTACTTTCTGGATAGGTCTTCGTGTTCAGAGGGAGAGAAATTGTTGGGTCCGGGGTTAGCCCAGGTAAGCTGACCATCACTCACAAGAAGGAATTAGTTTAGTGAAGGGACAGTTTTCCTTTCATTGTTTTCCTAGTTTTGCTGCTCTCTTTATTCAGTTTTCTGCTTCCTTATAAACCGTGACAGAAAGGGAGGGTGGAGCAGAACATTATGCACACAGTAGGCGTGCATAATTATGTTTGGAGGGAGCGCCAAGCATCCGAATACATGTAGCCCGGAGCACCGGAAACTAATTTGAATACAGGCCTTATCTATCTGAGGTGTGCAAACTAAGGGTACATTCAGATGGCTGTATGTGAGGATGTATAGATGGCAATTGAGTAAATTACAAAGTTTAACATTACCACTGCACTGTCATTTAAAAAAAATGTGAATGGTGCATCAGGGCTGCAATAATGGTAAGATGGCTTGCAAGGTGTAGATATTCTTCTGTCCCATTGCACTGCTTAGTGGTAGTTCAGGGCCCAAGCCTTCTAGAGGGCCATAATCACCCACCAAATCACCCACCTTCTACTGAGAAGGATCTTCACTAGAGATGAGCGAACATGCTCGTCCGAGCTTGATGCTCGTTCGAGCATTAAGGTACTCGAGACGGCTCGTTGCTCGGACGAGTATTTCCCCTGCTCGAGATCGAGCATTTAATTAAAAAAACACAGTGAAGAACAATGAAGAATAGAATAAAAACAGTGAACACAGTGAACACAGGATCATTTAAGTGAAAAACACAGTGAAGAACACAGTGAAGAATAGATTACAGATGTTCGGCACATCTGCTTACTTGTCGGAAGATACGCGCGGAACGGTGCGAACAAAATAGTATGTGAAGAACAATATATATGTGTGAAGAAGACATTGCAGAACACGGTGAGCAGGACGGAGACACCAAGTTTCAATCCCAATGGCAAATGATTTCCTTGCAAAAACCAATAGCCCTAATTTTACCCAAATCAGGCGTTTCGATGAGAACAGTGTCAAATGCTTTGCAAAGTCCCAGAAAAGAACACAATATCCAACAGCTTTGCTTTGTTGCTCCTCCATCCAGGCATCTGCTCTCACCTATTCATTAGAAAGCAGATATAGAAGGTTTTTTGGGTTTTAATGTTAGTGTGACATACTTCTATTTAGTAAACCATGCTTTGGCTATCAATATTATTCTATTGATTGTCACATACGCCAGTATGTCGTCTGTTTAAATAACCCTTCAATATGCGTTCCCCATCAATGGGAAGTTTTAGAGCTTATAGTTTAGCGACAGGTCTTTCTTTTTTGTAATTGCTTTTGGCGCGTAAGTGTGGTTGTTTTTCTAGAGCCCTTACTGTTTATATTATTGTGCATCCACATTTGCTGGGGTTTTTTTTTGTTGATGGTGCCTTATTTTTTGTTTGTTTATTTTAACTGTTTGTGTTCATTACAGATCACTCAAGAAATTACGGAATCCCTGAAGATTTGGGACAGTGGGTACAGTGTACAGCAAAAACAGAATGGTCTTTTAAGACAAACTCGGGGGTGTAACCCATTTCTGGTCCAGGAGCTTTGTACACATGAATTTTATTGAGCTTAGATTTGGATTATAATGTAACATTTCGTGCCAGTCTCTAGTATATTACAGGGTGCATGTGAACCGCACTGGCACCACCAGTCAGAAGTTATCTTATTCTGATTGTATAAAGGGCTAAAAAAACTAGTTAAGTAACTCGCTTTCTCTGTTCTCCAGTCAACGAGCCCATTGTCAGAATAAGGGGTTCCAACCTGTTGCTGACCCATTTTTTTTGCCATTTGTGATATACTTAAAAAATTCTTGTGGATTGGTTTTGCTATCTTTAGCCACGCTGTCTTTCATTTTGTATTTTGCTGATTTTTGATTTCTTTTTACAGATTTTGGTAAGTTTTTTGGTAAGTATTGAAGCCTCAGGTGAACCGTCAGATTATATTTTTTAAATAGCCAGCTTTTTCTCATAATTGCCCTTTTAATGTAGCTGTAAGCCACAAGGGGGTGTAATCTAGCGCCTTCTATACTTGTTACCTATTGGGAATTAAAATTTAGAAGTATAAAAACCAGGTAGATTTGGAAATTTCTCCCATGTAACATTAGTATCACCATGTGACAGATATGCTCCCAGTCTATATCCTAGTGAGTTGGCAGCCCCTGAATTCTGACTTGACTTTATTAGTGGAGTAAGATGAATGTGATTTTTTTAGGGAATTTTAGTTGCAGCTTAAAAAACAAACGTCACTAATGAAATAGTATATGGACTGAGGCATGTTTTGCCTTGGAAATAAAACTGTTGGCAAAGTCATGACGGTTGTCTAACAACGTGGGGACATGAATCCAGAAGAGAAAGTGTGGGGACACACATAAGCAGCCAGAACCGACCAATTGTCTGATTGCGGACACCCATGGATCCATACTCTTATATGGTCATTATTGGCTCATTTCCTTATATTTTGTATATTGTTTAAGTGTGCAGATGGCGTCATGATTAATCTAAAAAAACTGGCGCATTGTACACCTCATTTAATTGGCGCCCCCTGCACTGCTATGGATATGTGGGGCTACAATTTTCGTTGGATGATACTTTGAGCTTATGCTGCAGAATTGGGCGTCTGCCCGGTCAAGTAATATAATGTGTGTGGACTCCAAACTAAAAAGGAACAAGACGTAGTTATCACGCAGAAGTATACAGAAGACACAAGTAGTGACATTACAGGATCATTATTGCACAGTGAGTCAGGTTGATAATTGTAATTATAAACTCCTGCCCACCAGTTTGTTTTTGTTATATACTTTTTTAATTTTTCTTTTCTTGTGTTTGGTCAGTTGTTTCCTGGTTATAACATAATCTAGGGCTCCATTTGTTATAGACAGCAGGAAGGATGAGCCTGGCAGGGGTTTATAACACCCCAGGGTAGTATGTGTGATTTCAGCGAACGCATGGTCTCATAAGGGTTAAATTATTACACCCGTTCGGTCCGGAGTAGTCTATTGCTAGTGTGGTGATGAAAATGTATTAGCACAGATTGCATGTTCTTCCTCCAAATCCAGACAAGGGAATATTATAGCTGTCCAAACGGGGACATTATATTTAATAATTAAGGTCCCAAGGTTGTCACACAGGACAGTTATGGGGTCTTTCCTAGACACAACTCCTGGACGAAAAATCCATGTAAGCGTTAGCTGCAATGGAAAGCACGCCAACAGGCAGAACCCCTCATGATATTAGGCTAATGGGACCACCCCGATTAGTTTGATATTTTGGGGTGTTAATGGGGAATACATCGCCCGTTGTGGTTAGTGAAGTGAGTTTTGGCAACAAATTGTTGCCATCTTCCCAATCAACGTAGGGGTTCTGATAAAAAACCCAGACCCTAAAAAGTAGCTCACTGATGGTGAGGGAGAAAGAACAATCCCCTCACAGTGGACATCACACCATGGGTGGGGGGTCAAAAATCACCCTGGTGTTTAAAATTGGAATGAAGCAGCCACCTATAGTTAGGGTTCAGTATTGATGGAATTCTATACAATGTTAGAAGGCTGGTATCGGATGCTTATTTTGAACTGTTACTCGGGCCAAGGGATTGATTCTTGCCTATTTATCCACTAGCAAGAAATTTTTGTTTCTGCTCACTGTGTAAGTAGTAGATGTGTATGGTTTTTAAATCCTTTTGTATTTATTTGAAGTTTAATTCGTTTTGAGTGGTACTGCTTTTATGTAAATTTTTTAAACTTTTTAATAGCCTCTGCTGGTTAGACCTTACAGAATCGAGTCTCTGAAAGGGAATCACTTACAGATGGGGTCATTGTTGCTGTCCAATGTAGTAAGCGATGCGATGTTCTGTGTGAATTTATAATGTGTATATATCGTGTAAGTAGTGAGGCATGTGCTGATTTTATAATCAGGGTGTGCATTTTGTGCATTGTCTGTGTGGTTTTGAGGTGGCCTACGGCATTCTTTTGCTGGTGTAAAGTAACTCGTGGCGTTCTGGCTGTGCAGTTGGTGGATTTGCTGGTGCGAAATTCGTTGGTGTTGGTATAATTAAGCGTTTATAGGAGCCATTCTGTGTGAATTGTGGTGCGGCTTTCTTTTAGGCGCTATAGTCTGGACTCTTTTTTTATGTAGTAGGTATCCCCGTTTTTTATGTGTGAACTCCGGTTTGAGTGGTGGATCGGTTTGCGTTTTCGTTGAATTAGATTCATATGGTAGTGTGACATTGCGTAGCTACTACAAGTGACACATTAATTTTAATTGGTAGGAATAAAGGAATGAAGACACAAACCTTAGTTCCAATTGCTTTTTGTATTAAAAAGATTACATCGTTAACAAAAAGTGTTTAGGGGGTGGAAAGTATTGGCTTTGCAGCACCATTTTATGTGGGATCCGATTTTGGGGAATGCCTCGTGCCTGATGGACGTTTGCATCAGCTTTGCATTGGAAATAGGCGGCCGTAGTTTTATGTCGGCTGTTTTAAAGATAGTTGTTCCAAAAATCCCGTGGCACCTAAATGTGAATTAACAGAGGAGTATTTGCTTTAGGGTCCTCCAAGGAATATTTTAGTCCTGGATTTTATTATACCGCCATGAAAGTTTCAGGGTGGAGAAATATTGTGATTTTTCGTGGTCATATTGGGTTGAGAGGGATTCGTACCCACTGGGGTTAATGATGTCCATGAATTACAGTTAGGCAATCCCGGTTTTCTTTCCTTTGTGTCGGAGGGTCCAATCATGGGGGTATTGCATTTAGCCTTGTTGATTGACATGTGAGTCTAGGATCATTAAGGTCATGACTGCTCAGATCCATCAACGTAGCACCTCACCAACTTTGTGCCCACCAGCCACCCTTGTCATTGTGTTCTGCCACATTGCATGAAAGCCTACAGCATTGGATCATTGGTGTTGTTCTATCCTCATCATGGTGTGTTAACTGTCATCTGCGATGGTCTATCTGCCACATCTTGGAACTCTATGAACCACAGTCATCAAAATTAACTAAAGTCTTTTACTGTGTAATTGTTGTTGCCTGTGTGAGAAGTATAGTCCGATAGAAAATGGTTGCTGATTTAACACTTCAATTAAATGTGGGCTTTATGTCTGCAATAGTGCATTGGTGTCTGGTGGTGATGTCCTATATGTTTATCCCCCCACTCTTAAGTATTACAAGATTTATAATAGAGCATTAGTGGAGATTTGGTGGAGGGCTCTCAAAAGATGTGTTAGAGCGGGTTGAAAGTGTGAAAACAAATCTGATGTAAACTTGAGTCACTGTGATGTAGTGTGAACAATGGCCAAATTTATCTGGGCCTTCCACTTATAATGGCATCATTGGTGGCCTCAATGAATTGTTAGTTTGTAAAACCTTGGAATCGGCTTGTAATCATGACTCTTGGATTAAAGAGATAACGTGGACTTTTGCAAGATCTTTTTCTGAATGATTTGCAGAAATTGCTAAGATTCCTAAGCTGTCGTTTCATTAGGATTACGTAATTCATTTTTCTTCTAATAGCAATCTAGATATATGTTCCTTGCTTCTTTATATACAAGTCGCCAAGGAGGAGCAGTCAAAAGGGACAATTATTTCATTTCTTTCAATCCTGTCGTATAACATCAGCATGTCCCCTATTACACCTATAGTGCCTGAATCGTTGATTGTTTTTTTGATTGCGGTTTTTTGAAAAGTGTCGGTCTATCTGAATTCTGAACCTTGATGTACGTAACTAACCTGTCCACTCAGTCGGTTTCCTTTGTATAATGGCTTTGGACATTCGGACCATGTTCTTTTTATTAATGCAGTTAGTACTGCATCAAGCTAGGGTTGGCACTTTTTCCAAAGTACAGAACCCAGACTTTTCCGCCGATTACAGCAGGTGTTTTATTTTAATTCGTTTCCGGGTATGTGTTGGTGGCCCCAACTTTGCATTTTGTAGGTCCGCTTAATCCACTAGTCATCACTAGGGGTCTTGTTGCTACATGAAAAGTGATAGATGGTGTCACAACATCAACTGTCCATCTATTATCTACCACATTTGGGCTTATTTCAATATGTGTACGGATTCAGTATAGCTGGAAATCGAGGAATTAGTTCAGGGCACCCAAGATTGTTGATCTGACACTGTACACGCTCTCTGATTACGTCTTCCACTTCACCGGAGTATGTAGAGGTCATATAGTGTCGTTGCCCTTCCTATCAGATTATTCTTTCAAAATGAGGCCATGAGCAACTGATGTAGCTAGTAAACATTTTGGGAGTGGGGTGCTAAGTTGTTTTGTTCATTTTGTCAATAGCAGTGTCGTTGATAATTCAGTGTGTGGCAATTTGGATAGAAGGTTGGTTAGAGTATTGATTTTTCACAGTCACGTACAGCCAGCCCACTGCATTGGTCAGTTTGTAAGGTTGCTCTTACTTGCAGGAACTTTTAGAAGTTTATAAAAGCTCATATGTGCAATAGCATAGAACCTGGATGATTATCTTATATTGCAAGGTCACGAGCATATGTTAACAGGTTCCGTTGTTTTTAGTATTGTTCCTCTCACACCAATGTTCGTGCTTACAACATTGCATAGGGGGGAACTAAAATTATTTATCATGTGTATGGTATCCTAGGGATTTATACTCATTCACACTTGCTTTTAAATCAGTGTTGTATATAGTCTTGTATGTGTATTATGTCCAAGAAGAAACTAACATACAGGTAATTGGTTTTTATGTTGGTATGTACTATTTATCTATTTTTAATATAAAAGAAAAATTAATTGCTGGGATTTTTCAAACCAGTTGACGCACAATAAAAAAGAATATTATTTGCTTTTACATCCAATGTAATTGCAGCATTTCCATAACATTTCTATTTTATTTCTCCCATATTTTGAGTTACTATGATGGGCTCGTTTTTTGTTAGACAGGATTTAATTTTTAGATTTTGTATTTTGTTGATGTGGTTGTGCATGCCCTAAAGAGAAACAAACAGGTTTTTAAACTATATATTGCAAGCCTCCACATTGTTTTTAGGAAGGAAATCTTTTTAACCAAATCGAATTATTAAGAAGATTGTTAGACATCTCTGTTGTTCAGCGGGGATCCGATGCTTATATACCCACCTATTTTTGTATTTAGGAATGTCATTTTTCAAGTCGGGTCTTGATGGCTGTCCATGTATCTTAATATTTGATGGAAATCAGGTCAATGTTACAGTTACTCCATTTTGGCTCTGATGTTTCGGGGGATTCCCATAAGCTGAATGGTTATTTGGCTTTATTATTGGCACACATGTTTTACATTTTAAATAATAGTGTTTCCTATGGGATAGTAAAGATTGTAATCATGGTAAATGTATACAATCTGCACCTATTCAATGTAATGCTTTTGCTCCATCTGTGGATTAAACAGATGTGTGTAGCTAGGTCAAGAATTTTACTAGTTCAAAGTACAATATAACATTTGAACGCTAAAGTAAAGGGGATTTGGGTATTGGGAACACTTTCATGTGTAAAAGTCTTTTCTTGTGATCACAAAATTTTTTTTTGGGGATTTTTGGCGGAATAAGATGGTTCTTTGTTACCATTCCTATTGTGGTGGTCCACATGTCAGTGTAGGGTATATCTGACTCTGTCTGTTTGGTTTGGGGTCCTTGTGCATCGAAAAAACATTTTGGTGCTTTCATTATTAATGCAATATAACTTGCTTCACATTGTATAGTCAATATGTGTTTTGTGGTCGGAATCCTTGTAGTGGTTCTAAGTAAAATAAGCTTGTAAAGAATTGGCAATTCTTTTCGGCAAAGTCATATTTTGTCGACTAGTTAAAAGCCATGTTTTACACCCTAAAAATCAATTTGGAAGGATTTATAACTGCAAAATGTTAGTGGGATCATTACCTCTATTTTATAGCGGCTGGATGCCAGTCCTCAGGACTGTAATATTTGATCGCATAGTTATAACTAAACTAATGGAAGCTTACATCTGTAAGATTGCATGAGGATAATCTGATTTTCTTTCTATGTTGGATCGCCTTGGAAGGTCACGTACAATAAGATTTTGTGACATCCAATTGCTTTCAGGATGCTGCAAAATTAAAAAATAGCGTATAGCAAGTTTTTTAATATTGATTTCACTAGTAAAAGATCGGGGGCCTAGATTTAGGAAAGCAAGATGTGAATAGAATGGAGTATCAAATACGGGAAAAGACAGTATCAGTAGTCTATTGGAACACGATACATTGAGTTTTAGATCAAAAAGCTATGAATGTTTTTTATACTGTGTTAATAGTAAGATTCCTGCGTAGGTGTGTCACTGAAATGAGGTTGTTGTCAAGGAAGATGCATTCCAATGTTTGTAGTGTTATAGAAAACAATTTTAGACAATAATTGCCCAGTTAATTACATACCAAACCCTACTTTTTTGCAACAATATCAGGTTGACTGTACACATTGTTATTTTAATTTTAACGTAGAACTTATTTCTCCTTCTCTGTTTGTACATTTTGTTCTTTTCAATCGTACTCAGCGGTCATGAGGATGATCTATACAGTAGATGAGAATAAGGAGATTCATTTGTGGTTATTATCATTGTTTATCTGTTTCCTTTTCAAAGTGTTCCACTTTTATTGAACATGTTATGACTAATGCCAGGCCCAGAGCATAGGAGCTTTCGTGTATGAAACAAAACGAAGTACTTTCAACAATTTTTTTCTCACTCTCTCATTATTAGAAAGGGGTGACGTTTTTTAAATAAGCACTAACTACAGCATTTGTCTTTTCACGGGCGTCCGTGATCTTGGTTGGTGGTTTTGGTTTTTGGTGATTGCTTCCTGGGAGCCAGAGAGTGATGTAGATGTGACTTGTAGGGCAGTGAGTGTGAGAGGCCCTCCAGGCCTTTTTATTGGCCATAGGTTTCATTTTCACTTGACCAGGTTGTTAGTACATGAGTCAAATAGAAGCAAATTAATTAAAATCTGAACGGTCACAGATTCCAGAAATTCATTAAATAGGATAATAAAAATAATATAATCGGTGGGCCTCATCTTATACCATAGGGCTGTGTTTGGAATGAAAAACTCTCCTTCAGGAGGCATAGCTTCGCAGAGCCCTTTCTTGGGTTGCTTTTTGTGGGGTTGGGATTAGTCCCAGGCCAGTTCCTCACCTCATTTTCCAGCCTAATACCAACTGTGTGTAAGACCCCTGGGTATTGAGCATTTTGTTGCCAGTGGGCGACACACAATTAATTCTCGGTGTTACCTTTATACTCACCACAACTGGCCACCAACGGTTGCCCACCCACACTTCTCTGTGTCTGCAGAAGAAGCGTTTTAGTTTTTGTTTGTCATGTGTACTCTGCCACTTATTAGTCCACGATGACCAGTTGTGATGGTTCTTTATCCATCTGCTCCCTCGTTGGCCCGTGTAATAGCACTGTGTTATTTTGCAGATGACACCAGCGTGTGGTGTTGTAAGACAGTAGTAGTGTGAGGATGTTAAAGGCTGAAGCGTAATTGGACAAACTGAGGGTTGGTCATCCATGGGCAAATGGGTGGTGCAATGTGGATAAATTGTCATGTATTTGCACATCTTGTAGGATCTTAATAATCCATTCCATGGTCATATGTTACACCTTGTCACGACCTTGCTAACTTTTTTTAGGTACTTACCTGGGTCCTATATTTCTTTTGCCATCACATACTTTGATTTTTTTCTAATAATGGGTCCAATCTATCATGGCTTTTGGCTTTCTTTTTTGTCAACTCAGTAAAAGCATTTTTTAGGCCATGTTATGACTATGTGGTCAAGGATACAATCTCTTCTGCAGTTCACCGAGCTTATCAGTTATGGGGAAGGGAGGAAGAAAGGTGCTTTGAGTGCTTTGATCAGTGGCATAGTGTTGGTGCCAGATATGGGTGGTTTCGAATTAATCCACAGGACATGTTACACTCATCGGCAATTATATGGTTTTAACTGTTCTCAAACTGCTCTGTCTTAACACTTTCATTTCGAATAAATGCCATACTTCTAACATTTGTTGCGATTATCTACAGTTGGCATCTTTCTAGGGTCATGTTAGACTATGGTTAGACAATTCTCCTGCAGCTTTTTCAAATAAATAACCGGCATTTCAGTTTAGGGGAAGCTTTAATTTGAGGGTTTTATAAGAAAGGGATTTTTGTTAGTGCCATTTTGTAACTGTGGGCCGGTTGTTGTGTGCCTGATGTGGGCTGTGTCTGAGTTATTTTCATGAAATCTGCTGATGTGTAATGGGTGATTTTTCACGAAATCACTAATCTCAGGTTATACAGGAATGGTCCACGTAAAAGATGAAGAATAAAAATATAACATCCAGTGAGCGGCTTGTTTTCTGTGGCTCGTGGAAAGCCTTCATGTTGAGCCAAGAGTGTCAGAGGAGAATGGTGCAGTGGGATGTGTGGTTCGACGTCGATAGGATAATTTTTGTCAACAGTGACTCAAATCGCCACCCGTTACACCTATAGGTAGGCAGAAGATTGTGAATCTTCTGAATCGCACTCTTAGTACGTTCGAATTGAGGCAGGGCAGTATGTTGGCTTACAGAAGCAAGAAGATGCACAGTTTTTTTTTGGTTTTTTTTTTTTCGGTGTCCAATACAATTTCAAGTAAGAAACAGGATTTCCGGAAACTGAGGCTACTAATTGCACTTAATTGGCTCATGTCGATAATTTGACCAGTAGAAGATTGGGTTTTTTTTTTTCGAAATATCGTGTTGCCTGGTCTCGATGGAGTTGTTTTTAGATTTTCTGCTGCGTAACTATTCGGGATGTGCTTTAGGGTGGTCAGAATTGGCTGGCAAATACATGAAAGCATGCGACCCAGTTCTATTGCCTGTTATTAAGGATGGTTTTTTCGAAGGCTTTTTGTGTGGTGGTTTTTTGTTTTTTTGGTTCTGGTTGGATTTGGTTTGGCTTTTTTTTTTGTTCCTGGTGTGTGGGGAATTATTTTTTCGTTGGCACTCTTTGGGCCCTCATTGGGACCAATTTGAGCATAGTGTTTTGCAAGCCTATCAGTCCTAGCTGTCTTATTGTTTTGCTGCTCATGTCCATCTACTTGTCTGACCTTTACAATTGTTTACCCTAACATCTGATGGCTACTTTCATGCAGGATATACAGGATTTTATATTAATTGGCGCCATGTCATTAAATAGCGTGGCTATCATCTCGGATTGTGGTGTCTTGATTACTATTGACATATGATGTTTCAAGACTGTTACTCAAATGGCCTCCACAGTCACAGATCTCAATCCCATAGGACGCATCTTTGGGATTGTGGTTGGACGGGAGATTGTCCGCTCTTATTCCTGGATGTGCATTGTCCGACAATCGCGTTGGGCAACTGGTTTGTAATGCTTTTTTTTTTTTCATTTAATGTCACTATGGACCATAAATTCTTTGTATCGGAATTGCTTCAGTCACAACATTGTTGTGTAATTCTGTTGCCACGGAGATTATTGTAGGCTTCTTCGTTCGAAGGCCCAGACAAGGGGGTCAATTCGCGTTTGTTTCTGACCTAAAAAGTGGCCGGCGAGTGTATGGCCCATTGGGGAAAGTAAAGTAGTGTGAATCTGGGAGAGTCCTGCGGTGATAAGGACCTGGGGGTATCGTAGATCATAAATAAATAACAGCCCTGCAAAGTCATTTATTCAGTGATTATTAAAGCCAAAAAGGGATTCTGTCATGTATCAGAAGTGTTATGGACTATTGGGTAGAGACTTATGATAAATTTGTACAAGGCATTGGTCGGCCCCACTTCTGGAAATGCCCGTCCAGTTTTCTGTGGCACACAGCCCCAAAAAAAATCAATTGCCCTGGAACTTGGATAAAGGTACAAAAGATAGTTATGTGTGAGATAGTCATGGTTGTATGTGTAGCACTATGATGGGTCACATTTACTTACATAGTCCACGGATATTCACTTGAAATAGTGCATTGTACGTCGATAATGCAGCGTGCAGCAGATTAGAACTAATGATGGTGCGCGTGAATCATGTAATGTGCACAAAAGAATAAAAAAAAAAAGCATATCCCGTTTGTCGAGAAACTCTATTGAAGTAATGACCACCAACACCCAAATGAATAAATTAAAGAAACGAATAGTGGGTCATGAGGCTTAGATTGTAAATCAACACGTATTTATTGAAGATATGCAAAAAACTTGACACACAGACAGATTTAATGTATAATCATTTATTTAAAATAGTACCAAAGTACCATATAATATGTTCGTGTTTTTTCCTACCCATGACCAACAAAACACCTCCTAAAAAAGTCAGGTAGAACGACGACCCAAGCTAGTAAGCACATGTATAAATGTAATCCAAAGAATGGCATTCCACTATGGAACATGGACAGCACTACAAGGGGATAACCAAATAAACATTTCTCATGAAGAATAGGTACATCCAAGAATCATTTAGGGCTCATTAGTTGGTTTACGCGAGGCAAATAGTCCTGTTATACAGTTACAAGTTCACGTGGGGGCAAGTAATTTTAGAGAGATGTAGATGTGGCGGGCTTTCCCCAACGCGTACGTGGTAGGGCTGTCATCAGACAGTGGCCCCTTATAGTGCCAGGGGCTCCTTAAAGGAGCTCCCAACCGCAAGCACTATCAGGTGCGGCAAGCCAATCAAAGCTGCGCCAAGAGTCACAACGGTAAGTGGTATGCCAAGCTACTCCGCCTATACAAACATTGTAGGCACTCCTCCTTGGTCTGGACAGTAGCTGGACGGATGTGATTTTGTTGGATATTACAAACTGAACCAGACACATATGATGTATAACAAATAACATTAACAAAAAATTGATAAATATTTTTTCTAAAAAATTCACCAAATTTAATATGGAGATTTCTTATTTTTATTACCTGTGGAATCCAAAGTAACAGAGATCAGCCCTACGATAATATGGTGTTGTGCGCAAGAGTAAAAAACAAAGGCGTGCCTTGTAAGAAAGAATTTGTTGTCGTATATTACTCTACGGAAATAGCGGGTGAAGAAATGCTGCCATTTAAGTGCAAATAACGTAACTAACCCTATATTGCAAAATCCCAGAATTAAGTGTGCAGATGGATAGCAGACGCACTCATACGAGTGTGGTCAGGCCCAAACAGTGAGCTGGCAATGTGGGAAGCAACCACGGGCATGTGTGTCAAAGAAATTTAACAAATTACTTCAAATCCTTTCTGTGTAGATATGGCAAGCAAAACCCAAAGGGGTGGTGGTTAAAAGAATATTCATGTAAGGTACCTAGAGTTTCAATTCATAGGTGATCATTGGAGTCACTAAGGCCTGGTGTGGGTATTTAGCGGCGCTCCCTCATGCATGGGGGGGTTGGTGGGTGGTTTTCCAAAGTCGTACCACCTGCTCAGCATCCAATCCACATGGGTGTTTAGCTCTTGTCCTAGTTTTATAAAACCCTGTCCCCTGCATCTGCTAGGTTAAGCCATCATGGTGGGTAATATTGAGATAGGATATTCCTTAACCCATGTGGCTTTTTGCAAAAGGACAGAGTTAATGAGGATAAAATGCCAGGGGTGTGGTAATATGAATTTTGGTAATAAAAGTGTTTCTGTAGGTGGTGATCATAGAGGGAAGTTTGTTGTGGTTTAAGCATGTTTTTTTTTTTCCTGTAAAGTTAAGTAAGTTCTGTATCTGCTTACCGTGAGGGGGACTACACGTGCTGGCTGGTGTGTGTTCTGGATACCCGGTAGGGTTGTGGCCACTCTGAGCTTGGGTGTGTCTATTTCCATGAGGGCCCCTTCGGCTAGAGTGTGTCTGTTGTGCACCAGTGAGGATGATGTGAAGGTGGGTAATCTGGCTCCAGTGGTGATAAGCAGCAGGAAATGGGCTGTTTTGGTATGTCGTGGGAACCGGGGTATTATGGGCTATGGTGTGTGTATTACTACGTGGTCATCAGACTATCTGTCTCCTGGTCTGGTGTTGTTTATCTGCTACGTGGTGTGTATAGCAATATATGTGCTGTGTGTAGTATCGCTTACCATGGGACCGCTGGCTGGGCTTTGTGTATGGCTAAGAGCATTTCTGGGATCTGTATGGGCGGGTGTGCGGGAAGTTAAACCATGAGGCTCCATATATGGCTGCGTGTGTAGTATGCTAACAAGTTGGCACCGCCCTATGGGCTTGGTCCATTGTGTATATTGCCCCACGTGGAGGGGGACCATTGGCTGTGTGCTGTATGCTCAGTGGGAATGTATTGGGCTGGTGGGTGTATACTACATGGGACCGCTTGGGGCTAGGTGTATCCTACATGGGGACCGTATGGCTTGGTTGTTGTGATAATTCACCCGCGCTGGGGGACGCCAGCTATGGCTGTTTGTATAAAAGTTGGGGGAACAGTGTTGCTGGATGTCGTGTAGTGCACGCCACACGTTGGGACCACCTATGGGCTGGTCTTGCAACCAGATAAGGATATGTGTGTATTGCGGATGTGACTGGGGACCGGGTTTACCGGGATTACAGGTATGTGCTGGTGCAGGTGTAGTGTGGCAGGGGGAGCTGCGTGGCGGGTATTTATGATGTTACTTGAGTTGTATGTTTTAACATGGGCCGAAAACTGGGGGCGCGGCGGCTATATGTAGCTGTGTTGTATGTAGTTCTAAATGAGTCGATCTTGAAACATAAGGGCCAGATTATTGTAGTTATATTCTTGTACATAGGGGGGCGGGTATGGTATTATTGTAGTTCTTTCTTGTAGCAGTGAGGGGGGCAGAGTAGGTTATTCGTAAGTGGTATATTTTCTTTGTCACCTAGGGCGCGAGTCTTATAAGATGTATAGTTCAGGTATATTCTTGTCCCATCAGGGTTAGTGGGCGGTATTTTGTAGTGTCTATTCTTGTACATAGGGGGGCAGGATTTATTAGTAGATATATCCTTGTACAGAGTAGGGGCAGTATTCATATGTAGGTTACGTTACCTAATTCTTGCCGCATCGCGGGAAGGCATTATCGTCGTTCCTATTTTGTCGCCATAGGCGGCACGTCTTTATATAAGTCGGTTATATTCTGTGAGACATTAGGGGCGACGCTTGAAAGTATTTATAGTAAGTTAAATCGGAAAGTAGTTGTTTATCGGAAAAGTTATTTAGAGTAGTATTAAGTTGTGTTCTGTCTTTAAAAAAGAAGAAGACTTTATTCCTGTTAAGGGCAGGTAGTATTTAGTTTCTTATCTGTGCTGTTACATGTTTATTTAGGCTCTATAAAACAAAGTTTGTAAAACTCCACCCACGATCACATGACCACACGCCTACTTGTTTTGAGGATCCCGCGCCACCGGCATGAAAAATAGGGGCCACACTCTTGGTTAGACAGTTATTTTTCACGCACGGGACCACATATTTTACATTCAACCATAGTCCCGGACCCCCCGATGGAGTGTCTGGGGGATAGGGGAGGCGGCCAGTGACAGGAGAGTCTGTGGAAGCTGCGTAGGCACATAATTGATCAGCAATTCAGTTTTGTAAACAGTCTGCGGTCCGGTGTACTAGTGTTGGACCATGCCAGTGTGCCATTTCTTCTTGCCTATCTCTGTGGGCTGGTGCTTCATTTCCGTCCCTAAATCACGCTCGTGTGCGTCAGTGTTGGTTTGTTTGTGTTACGATCCCTGGCTATGCATGCTGGAGCGTGTTATTATGATCACCTGTACCGGACTAAAGAGTCCCCGCGCCGCACTGTCCCCTTGTGTGCTACTTGGTTTTTGGCACACTAACACGCACGCCGTTAAGAGCAGTAGAGGATTAGCAATAGAAGGTCCTGTTAGAACAGGAAGTGATACAAAACGCGACTGCCCCGTACAAATGTAAAAGTAAAGGTGTTTATGCGACCGTTCTTACTATCTAGTTTTTTTTAAAATTTAAAATGATTTATTGTGTTTAAACATCAACTATCAGTGGATAGAGAGAGATGGTGAGAAGTTTTCTTTCATAGTGGAAAATCAATTTAAAGGAAAAATCTACCATCAATATCAAGCATTGCTTAAAACCAGGGAAAATTAGCATCATTGTAACAACTGCCGCCTGGCACAGTGGCTACACTCATCTCTATATTTGACGTATCCAATTGGCCACACCAGATTCCTACCTCCTACTAAATCAACTTTTTAGTTTAGAATTTATATATGAGGCCAGAAAATGGCCACTTTTAAGGCCTGTGAAGGGGAACAGCCTCGCCCGCCCAGTCCCACTTGCATAGTTCTCAAGAGCTTGCGACATCACGGCTTGCAATGAAAAAGCTGCCCCCACGAAATTTCTAGCGGCGGGATGGGCTGTTGAGCGCGCTGTCCACAGGACATGCTGGCTAGCACACTCGCTGTGCTAATTTCGTTTTGATTATTGACAGATTATCTTCAATCGGGTCACACCAGTTCACTATTGTATGTATATCTGGTGACTATTTTCCCGCACCCAGCGATCGCTGGGGACGGCAAATCGGGTCATTGCTCCGGTTCACATCCATCCGATACCTCCGGGACAATTGTGGTATCCACTATTGCTTAAATTGGAGAGTTATAAAAGTTAAGAGATAGTCACTACTACTTTGGGTATTTTATCCGCGTTGCATTTATGGCCTGACCTGACGCCGTCCCACAGATCTCTTTTCTTGTGATTGTTAAGAGCTCTCCATTTTTTGATGACACAGGAAAACCTGAGACACCAAGGCCATAGCCGCATCAATGTCATAGGTAATTGTTTGCTGTTTCTTTCTTGGTCTAGTCTCACCATATTATCTATATGTTGGATTGGGCTCAATCGATGTTCCTAATGAGTCAGGAATACAACACGCCTGTTACTGATTTAACGGCTAGAGTGAAGTGTAGAACACTGGCGCTAGTTGTCATATCGCACTAGAAAGGGGGGGTCCCTGTGCGTATTACTTGGGAAGGGGGGCAGGGGCTTTGGACTTACCGATGACCGGGACTAGTTATCACGCTAATTCGCAGTGAGGCACCATAACACCAATGGGGGCCGTCTATACGTAAGAGTCTGCGGACCAGGGAGGGAGGCAGCGTGTGGAGTGGGTGAGACGGGAGAGGGCGTCGGGGGGGGTGAGGGGCGTGGAGGAATGGGGGGAATGAGGGGCATAGGGGATTGATGGCCATGAGTCAGTGGTGTGGTTTACTCTGTGGTTGGGTTGTTTTTGTTATTTATGTTTGGACAGATATTTTAAAATGGGGATGTTGTCATACACACGATCGGGATTTGTGGCTCCATGCAGGGCATAGATCAAAACTGGGGAGCATGACGTCAGACGGTCCGATGATTTCGGGATGAGGTTTTGGATTTATTTAAGATTCAATTTGGTAAACAATGCACTTACAATACACCAGGAAGAAGACTAGAAGAAGAAGAAGGTGAAACTATTGGCGGAACCTGAGCAGGGAAGGTAAAGCGATTGGTTGGATGAGCGATTATGGGATCGTTTTTAGTGCTGGTGCACAATTTTCGTGTGAATCGCCAGCACAGTTGGCATTTCTCGGTTCAGACAATGAACTTTTCGGGGATCGCCAACCAGGACAGGAAATACAATTGCGGGCCCCCATTGGGTTTAATGATTGCATGGTAACACTCAAAAAAATGATAGTGATAGGCCAAAGGCCTCTCACCCTTTGGTGGATTAACATGTTTTTAAAAATTCAACAAGTAATGTGTGAACGCAGCCTTGGTTTCCAGTAGCCAAAGATGGTCTCACACAAAGCTCTAATAGCGCTTTAACATAATGGGGGGTGGGGCAGCATTAAGTGTTAGCCTCGGACAGCAAAAAGGGCTACAACAGCCCTATTATTAAGATAGTCTGCTTAAGTAATGGTATAAATAAATAGGCTATATTTGGTGAAGTTGGAAATTATGGTTCATTTACTAAAGATATGCTAATGCCCGTGTACATAGGGAGAAAGTTTTTGTGTTTCTGCTCTGTGGTTTTCTTTCATGCACTTATGGCCACTAAATGGCACTTCTACACTGTTGAGGGAATAGAGGCTAGAGTTCACTCAACAAAGGTTTAATTGACCCAATTAGGAATCCACTGACAAATAATGCAACTGGATTGGAACCTTGCAGTTATAATAAACGATTTTGTTGTTAGAATGTTAGGGCTAACCCATGTTGATTGGGAATTGTAAAAATTCCCATACTTTTTAATTTCACTAAAATCATATACTAAGTCCTTTATTATTTGTGACAAAGCACTACACAGCACGCCAGGAGCTTGCCATACTCGTCCCTGTCCCCAATGGGGCTCACAATCCGAATATCCTAACCAAGATGAAACCGGGATAGGACCCACACAAACACGAAGACCGGAGATACATACAAACTCTTTGCAGATGTTTGATTCTGAGGACTTGAACCCAGGTCCCCCGAGCGCAGGCGCGGTAATGTCTGGCAGGTAGCCTACGTGAATCCGCTGCAGTAATTACACCATGTACACTGTTTATACAAGGCGTAGAGAGGAAAATGATGATAAAAACAACGATACATGACTGCATCTTTCTGTCCATTACTATTGAAAACAGATGAAACAAAAACTCATTCACAAACTCCGCTGTGTGAACTAAAGGAATCTTATACAGTACCTGAACAAAAAGGATAGTCCCAACACATCATATTAGCTACTGAAAAATCATTATAGGAACACAAGGGATCTTTATTTCCATACACTGTGCATTTCATCAAGGAACTCTGGGAAACGTACCACTAATCGCTGATAAATGTTGTACTAAAAAATTCCAAAAAAAAAAGAGAAATAGGTCAATAAGGCAGGGTTTTATAACTTTTTAAATATTTTGTATAAACAGTCTTCCATATGGTCAAAACTCCATTTATCTGTTGAAGTATTACTACACGGAGGAAGGAGGGATATATTTCCTATGTAACAGATATTGGAACTTGATTTCATCGAGACCTTCTCAGAACATGGCTACTATATTGCACACCTACTCACCTACTTGCAATGTGCTGGTCACATTGTGTGCAGCGCCTCACAATGTGCCTTCAAACATATCTGATAGCAATATCTCAACAAATTTCCCCTGCTGGCAACAAAGTATTTTTTTTCTATTCACCATTGACAAAATCCTATAATAATAATTTGTGGTTCCATATTGTGAATAGTGATATATTCCATAGTGCTACACCATAGGTACCCTATTGATAACCTAATGTTAGATAGGGGCCACACCACTATCCCAATAATTAGTCAATAATATACGTACACGTTATATATTTTGTCCCTATTAATCTGATCTCTTGTTTTGTTTAGGTCCAAACCAACGGTCCCATTTATTCCTGCACATGTACAGGAGATCTTGTCTGGGCTACCTGGCGTTACCTCAAAGGGCCCCCAATGGAAGCACAGAGGCTGGAACCTTCTATTTCAATATTTAGGCATTGCTAGTGTGATTTATATCCTTGTGCATCTATGTGATTGTCATCTATTGCATACTTAGCAGAGTTATATGGGTATCAATAATAATCCTTTTTATATATGTGTACCACAAAATGACACAGCGCTGCACAGAGCTTGCCCAAATCAGTCCCTGAATCCCAATGTGGCCCACAATCTAATCAAACTACCAGTATGTTTGGGTGTGGCAGGAACACCCCTCAAAATGGAGATTGACATACAAACTTCTTTGTCCGATGTGACCCTGGACCTTAGCCCAGTGTCCCCAAGACTGTAATGCCTTTAACCCACCTAAAACCACCGTCCTTACCGTTGCATAGGATCAGGAGCAGATTAAGACTGCTATCATTGATGGGCTGTATGAATAATGATAGCCCCTACCAAATTGGAATCACTTCCTCATATGGTCTAGAATCAAGAATTCTGTGGGGAATGGAGGGATGCGTTCCTTGTGCCTGTTTTCAGTCTGTGGTTGGAGTCCATGAAAGGTTCTTGTATACATGGTGTATTGAAGGCCAGAAGAATAGTTCTCTGGTGAAGATTAGAGATGGATGCGAGCAGCTAAAATTGCTCGAGTGAGCGTTATTCGAGACGAAATTTTCTCATATGTCGAGTGCTGCGTCTCGAATAACGAGCCCCCATGAAGTCAATGGGAACCTCGAGCAATTTTTCAAAGGGGGACCATGGTTCGGAATAAAGTGTGTTATTAATTGAAAAGAGAATTGTTCTGATAAGTTTAGCAGATGTTGCAAACATACGCAATCTATTCTTCAACTGTTCCGACGCGTTATTATCCCACAAAGTTATTCGAGGAATCAGGAAGACAGTAGAAGATAAAAACCGTGAAACAGGATCATTAAGTAAGAAAAAACCTGAAGAATAGGATGACAGATGTTCTGACATCTGACTTACTGTCGGAGATACCCGCATGCCGGGATCCGCTGCTCTTCTTCCACTGAAGTCTCCCCGATGTCTCCGTGCCCACTCGATGTCTCCGTGCCCTCATCGACAGTCCGTGCTCCTCGATGTCCGTGCCCCCTGAGGTCTCCGATGCCCCTCGTGTCCTCCGTGCCCGCGATTGTCTCCGTGCCCCTCATGTCTCCGTGCCCTCGAGTTCTCCGTGCCCCGATTCTGCCGTGACCCCGATGTACTCCGTTGCCCCGATGTCTCTTCCGTTGCCCCGATGTCTCGTGCCATGCTCCCTGATTGTTCCGTGGCCGTGCCCGAGTGTCTTCTCTGTCATTGTCCTTGCCCCATGTCTCCGTGCCCCGCTGCTCTCCTGCCCGTTGGCTCCCTTGCCATGTTCTCCGTTGCCCCTGTTCCGTGCACCCGCTTGCTCGTGCCCATCCATGTCCCCGTGGCCCCATGTCTCCTGTGCCCCCATTTGTCTCCGTGCCCGTCTGCTCTCAGGTTGCCCCGCTGCTCTCCGTGCCCATGTCTACCGTGCACCCATGTCCCGTGCCCCGCTGCTCTCCGTGCCCATCGCTCCTGTGCCCCATGTCTCCCTGCCCCATGGTCTCCGTGCCCCAGTTTCCGTGGCTGCGCATCCCCATGTCCCGTGCTGCAGCTGCTGCCACCATGTCTTCCGTGCTGCTCCCCGTTTTGTGTCTATTGTGCTGATACATTGGTGGAGTTGCTATTATGTTCTTTACCTTATGGAGAAGGGTTTCCACTAGAGATGAGCGAACATGCTCGTCCGAGCTTGATGCTCGTTCGAGCATTAAGGTACTCGAGACGGCTCGTTGCTCGGACGAGTATTTCCCCTGCTCGAGATCGAGCATTTAATTAAAAAAACACAGTGAAGAACAATGAAGAATAGAATAAAAACAGTGAACACAGGATCATTTAAGTGAAAAACACAGTAAAGAACACAGTGAAGAATAGATTACAGATGTTCGGCACATCTGCTTACTTGTCGGAAGATACGCGCGGAACGGTGCGAACAAAATAGTATGTGAAGAACAATATATATGTGTGAAGAACACATTGCAGAACACGGTGAGCAGGACAGAGACAACGAGGAGCAGCACAGAGACACCGGGGAGCAGCACAGAGACACCGGGGAGCAGCACGAAGACATGGGGCAGCAGCACGGAGACATCAGGCAGCGGCACGGAGTGGCACGGAGACATCGAGCACTCGAGCATTTTAGTGCTCGCTCATCTCTAATCTTCACCCATGAAATCTGTTTCTGCTTTCAATACACATGTATACAAGAACCATTTCAGGACTCCAAACCACAGACTGAAAACAGGCAAAAGGAACGCATCCTCCATTCCCCAAGAATCTTGATTCTAGTACCATATGAAGGAAGTGATTCCAAATTTGTAGGGGCTATAATATTCATACAGCCCAGCACTGATAGCAGTCTTAATCTGCTCCTGATCCTATGCACGGTAAGGACGGTGGTTTAGTGGTTAGCATTACAGTCTTGGGGACCTGGGCTCAAGTCCCAGGGTCAGCATCTGCAAAGAGTTTGTATGTCATCTCCATGTTTGAGTGGGTTTCCTGCCACACTCCAAAACATACTGGTAAGTTGAGTAGATTGTGGGCCAGATTGGGATTCAGGGACTGATTTGGCAAGCTCTGTGCAGCGCTGTGTAATTTGTGTGCACTATATAAATAAAGGAATTATTATTGAATGGTGCATCAGGGCTGCAATAATGGTAAGATGGCTTGCAAGGTATAGATATTCTTCTGTCCCATTGCACTGCTTAGTGGTAGTTCAGGGCCCAAGCCTTCTAGAGGGCCATAATCACCCACCAAATCACCCACCTTCTACTGAGATGGATCTTCACCCATGAAATCTGTTTCTGCTTTCAATACACATGTACACAAGAACCATTTCAGGACTCCAAACCACAGACTGAAAACAGGCAAAAGGAACGCATCCTCCATTCCCCAAGAATCTTGATTCTAGTACCATATGAAGGAAGTGATTCCAAATTTGTAGGGGCTATAATATTCATACAGCCCAGCACTGATAGCAGTCTTAATCTGCTCCTGATCCTATGCACGGTAAGGACGGTGGTTTAGTGGTTAGCATTACAGTCTTGGGGACCTGGGTTCAAGTCCCAGGGTCAGCATCTGCAAAGAGTTTGTATGTTATCTCCATGTTTGAGTGGGTTTCCTCCCACACTCCAAAACATACTGGTAAGTTGAGTAGATTGTAAGCCAGATTGGGATTCAGGGACTGATTTGGCAAGCTCTGTGCAGTGCTGTGTAATCTGTGTGCACTATATAAATAAAGGAATTATTATTTATATGCCCATATTTCTCTGCTATCTCTGCAATGCTTGAATTAAATCCACATAGATGCACAAGGAGATATAAATCACACTAGTAACTTGCTAAATTTGGAAATAGAAGTCTCTCCAGCCTCTGTGCTTCCATTGGGGCCTTTGAGCGACTCAGGTAGCCAGACAAGATGCTACTGTACATGTGCAGGAATAACTGTGCACCAGATGACTGAATATTGTGATTCAGAGGGGTTCATGGAAATATACTACACTTTACTATTGTTACTGCCAAGATCTTCATCACATAGAAGGAAAATAATCATAAATCACATTTACTTTATTGCATGATCAGCTCCAGTGCCAAAAGGCATTGGTCCCAGCCAGGCTGCTTCACTGCTGTCCCGAGCTAGTGAAAATACATTTTAGTCAGAGTTCCAAAGTAGGGATTACATACTCTTCAAGAGTATGACAAGTACAGAAAAAAAGTCCTGAACCTCACCACACCAAATATATGTAAAAGTTATAAAAACTACATTCTATAAGATATAATTTACATTTATTAGCGGGGTTTGTTTAGTACTTGTGAACTTAGATGGATTTTTGGCTTCAAGATCAGCACTTCTGCGAATCAGCTGTGTTGACGGGAGCCAACAGCACTCTCATGAAAAATAAGATGAAAATCATGAGGACTTCTTTGGTACTGAAACCAGCCTTTAATAGTGGTTCCAAAAGCTTTGTTAGATTGGGGAGACATGATTCGAATGATGTGAAATTCACTGATAAAAAGTTTAGATTAACTGTTTCATTAACTCAATTCATTAGAGATTATTAGAAAGGCAACCTCCTGTCATCAGGAATTAAATGTTTATAAAGGACAGGTGTCACATACATTGTTAGGAATACTAATAACCAGCGCCAATGAGAGAGCAAATGTGTGCACAGGACCGCCCTGCTTGAGAAACAAAGGCCCTATGTACGGATTCCAACCCTCCCCTTGACGTGACAAGGGAACCTACTGTAATATACTTTTAATAACTAAATCCGAACGAAGAACTAGTAATTGGTGCGATTGAGATTGGTGGTAGTAGTTAAAAAGCTATTTAAACCTGTCATTAGGTATTTAAATGTGAAATCTGATGACAGTTTTCATTTAATAGGAATTCTGTTATCATAGAAATGAATTGTAACACGGGCTCATGAAACATGGTCAGTGGGTTTTCACAAAGAACAGCAATCAGGTGAACAAATGATGATTTATTTAAAAATAATATAGAAAATTGCAACCCTGCAATATAACAAATACAAAGAACACCCTGTAATACCCTACATATCATATGCTAGGTGTGTAACAAACGAAGGAGGCACGACAGAATAAAACAGAATGCCAAAAATTGTTTTCTATTTTTTGTTCTTTTAGCATCAGGGGAAAATGAATCATACCGGACAGCACATACTAAAGAATATGACAAACCCTTGTACAGAATTCATGCCAGTTATGGTATCTAACAAGAAAAATCCAAAAAGCTCCTTTGAGGTGTTTTTTTTCCTCACCTACTCCTGGGTTGGACAGTTAACTCATTCAATGCCATATAAAATTGGTAGGGTAGGAATCAGTGCCTTCCTATGGATCGTCCACCCATTTTTTTTTTGCTGTCCAAGAAGCATTAGGGTCATCATTCTTGATACTGGTTGGGAATTTCTTGTTTTTATTTTTGAATAGTACAAGCCCAATATATACAATCACACACACCATTGCAGTATATTAAATACATGCAAAACTCAAAGAAAAAAGTGGTTGCCAGCTCACCCCAGGTAGTTCTGGAAGTACAGCGTCTTACGTGGAATTCGCGCACGACCAGTGCACGGAAGGCTCCAGGAAGTGAATCCAGTGCTTGTTTATCCAGGTTTGTAGTTAAATAAACTTCATCTTATTCAAAAACGTGCTTGATCACAACACGACTGTAAACTACCTGGTGTGTGTTGCAGGCTCATGAAGGACTTATATTTTGGGTTTGGTCGCATTTATTTGAAATCAAAGAGTTTTATTTATTGTCCGCGTTGCAGCCAAGGTCAAGGTACAAATTCAGCAGCAATCTCGTGTGTCAGGACCGGTTGAAGGTTAAGACAGGCGGCAAAGGTTCAGGGTCAGAGACGGAGTCGAGGTAGGGTGAGCAGAGGCAGAGAAATCGGCGAAGGTCCTGGGTCCAAAAAAAAAAACAACAAAAACCCAAAAGGGAGGCAATACACCGGAACAAGTCACAGATAACAGCTTTCTCTGAGGCATAGAGTGAAAAGATACGGCAGGGATGCGGGACGAAGCCAGCTTTAACTATCCTGGGAGGACCAGCGGTGCCGGCTGGCACTTTAATTTGCGAAGCGCGGGTGGTCTAGGAAATGGGGACATGCTAGTACAGCCGGGATGGGAGGGGGAGCGTGGTGAGGTAAGTGAGGGTAGCCGCCCGGAGAGGGGACTGAGAGTGGGTTGAGGACAGCACCTGTGACAACTGTGTACAGTAAGTGAGAATTTTTTATTTCTGAGAACAATAATCGGACGTAGGGATGCCACAATACAGCAATCGAAGATCGTTGGGGGAACTCTTTCTGATGCAAGTTGTAAATTGACGGGGGTCAAAGTTTAGTTACAGCTTCGATCTTGAGTCTGAGCGGCATCAGCATCTGTGAGGCATCAGCTCGTCCTGGCATTAGATTTGCGTCTGAGGACAATCTTTGACTTAAAGGGACAATCATTGAGTATTGGAATAAGTTACTCAGAAGGGGTGTTCAAGAGTAGTCTGAATTAGGTCAAGTCCAGTGAGAGACAAAATATTGAAAAAAACAAACAATAGCACTATTGTTTAAAAAGGATAAATTAAGCCAACAACCCCATGCTCGCAGATCAAGAGGATTATCCAAAAGTATTCACCGATTTTATATCAGGTACATCCTCTATGGAATTATGATTTACTTATTGTGCATAGGGGTGATCTGCTAGAAGAGGTCTGACTCTGGGCAACATGCTATCCCCCAGTGTTCAATAATACTAAAACACCTGGCTATCTACTCAAGGTTTTATAAATGCTGTGGAGATTGCATTTTATAAATGCTGAGGTGTGAGCTTGCTAAAAGAAAAATTCCTCCTCAAAAGGGAAGCGTTAAACTGAGATACGCCTAATGGCATGAATTCTAAAGTGATTATCAATATATTAAGTATGTGATATCTGTAGAGTATCATTTCTTTGCTAAATAGAAAAATAGAAATCTACATGTTTATCTATTTAGTCTGTGCCTGCCTGTATGTTACAACCAACAAATGATGTATGTAGGTGATCTGGTGTACGTGGTTTAATGGCAGTTTTGCACTTTGATAATATACCACAAAATAAGGTCAGTAGTGTAGTCCGAAACACGGAGGATTTCCCTACAACCTATGCTATTTATGTGTGTGATTGAGAAAGGAATGAAGAGTTAGATTGTTGATTTACTGGGATGTGCCAAGACATATTTTACATTGTTCTACATTCGACAGTCAGCGCGAATGTGCCCTCCAGAACCAAATTGTTTATGTATTTGCAGTGAAAAGGGGTATGAAGGAATATTTTTTCTACATATCGTCTATTAAATATTTTCAGCGGCAAAATGGAGCTATGTGGAATTACTGACATTACCTCGTGGAAACTTCCAAGACCATGAATCAACGTTTTATGGTTTGGTGAGAGAATTTACGACCTTCGGTAAATGTACAAATGAAATTGCAAATTAATTTAATGTTACATCGTCAGCTGAAACTTGGATGTGAAGTGTTTCCCAGATGTTTGGCTTGGTTTTGGTACATGGTAAGGTAGTGTATTTCGTCATTTCACGTTTATGATACTTTTTCCAATAATCATAACCGCAGATGTAGAGGAATAGTAATTTTATAATTGCAACCCAGCCAAAAAATGTTTTGGTCTCGTGTGACAATTGGATTTGTAGAAATGTGGGTTTGTCATAAGAAAATCAGGTATTAACAATAAGCTTCATTACAGACACCTATGATAACTGATTATAGCTGTTTATGATAGTCTAGGGAAAGTAAATTACTAACATCCAGAGGGTGTCGTCTGTAAGTAGGGGGTTCTTAAGTAGGGGTCCCGCCTGTAATATGTAGAAAGGTACCATTTCCCTTGTCACTTGGACTGCATTTAAAAAAGCAGTTAATATTCCCAGACATGTAGCTGACGTGAATAAATGAGACGAGTTTTGTTAATGCTGGTTCATTGTTTTCCAAAGCCATATATTAACTGTAATATATAATGTAGTCATATATCTAAAATTCAGAGGCATTGCACTTGGCAATACTCAGAAACTTTGTTCACTAATTTAGGGAGTAATGGAATAGTGTGCATTGTGTTCGGCAATTTTATACACACCCCATAATATGAACAAATCAACATTGGCCACAATTCCGTCGTGCGGCTTCACCCACTCGTGAGAAAGACCCTTTGTTTTCAAGTATGGCTTCTAATCTAATGATCGATGGGGGGTCCCACACCAATCATGTCGTGTTATCCCTATGGAAAGGGGAGATCACTAAATACAAACCCTGATGAAAAAACCGATCAAATATAATTTTATTACATTGTAGCACAAATAAAATTACGTCTTTTTACAGTACCATTTCAGTGCAGACTCCTGCATGCACCCTTTGTTGAATATCAGACGTTGGTCCAAGAGTTTCTTTGCATATAATATTACAATGATAGTAGCCACACGTCACTATATCGGTTGCCCGCATTACTGTTACTTAATTTCTAATTCAATGGCCAATTATTTAGTCTGGAATGTTCCATGGAGCTGGAGGCTGTGTGTATATCGTATATCTTCATATCTTATGTATTAGACATTCAGTTTCCATGATATAGTTTATCTGTGATCTTCCTGGAATTGAAATTAAACCTGTGTGGGGAAAAGGTTCTAGCAATATTAACAAGGTAAAAAGAATTATTTATAGAGGACAGATGGTAAAGGATTCAAGAAGGAAATTACATCCACTTAACATCAATGAATCTGCAGCCTTCCTGTCTTGTGTGTATTCACAACCCTAAATCTGTCTCTTTGGGCACAGTATATTTGGGGATAAGAAATCTTTCTATGCACAATACTTTATGTAAAAAATGGGTTCAGTATGACAACTCATTTAGGTCTATCTGATGACAAGCTATGGTGAGTCTTGATATTCCAAGGCTCTCAAGTCTGTGATTTATGCCCAAACAAATAGGGTACCTTTTAGGACTTTAATGTGGTAGAGTTGTCCATATTGTACTTTTTCCTCTTCATAAATCTGCATCAAGTGTTATAGGTCTCCATTTACTATGTAATTCACTTAAACACCAAGATGAAAGTTTAATTAAACTTAACAGCTAAATTTGCTTATCTACAGTGCAGATAATGGTAATAGGTATTAGCTTAGTGCACACATACTTTGGACCTTTGTTATTATATTCGTTCCATTAGAAGATAGTAACGGGAAGTCTAACAGATCCATTAAAGTGCCAGTGATTTCTATGGAATTTTATGACTTCTCTTGGTGTCCGTTTGCCACTTCCATTAGGCTTGGTCACTTAGAATCAGAAAACAAATTGGACATTTTAAGGAAATCCATTAGACTTAAAAGTATTTATCATTTATGTGATAAAAATAGCGCCGTTCCAAACACAGGTGCAATCAACCACCACCATAATACCGTACAGCTTACATGCTGACGTCATCATTAGTAAGCAGCTTTTATCTTTTTATAATGAACATCACAGATGTCCAAGAAAATAAAGTTATAAAATATTTCAAACTAGGTGCCTACGGTGTGTATAATGCCTCCTCCTCCTCTTTCTGGCTAAGAGATGGTTATCTTCATGACGTTAACGGTGCGCCAGTGGCTACATAGGCTTCAATGCATAAAGACGTCGGCCAGGGAAGGTGTACAGGATGCCTTTGGCCTTTCTAGTTGCGGTCCCTACCACTGAGACTATGTAGTCTGATGTTTTTAACTTGTCTTTCTGTTGTTGGTGTTTCTGTTTACCGGCTGTGTTTTTAGGTCTCAGTTGTGTTATTTGTAGTTACTCTATAGGAGTGGCTGGGCTCCATTTATGGCTGGTTTTGCCATTCAGTATTTGGCTAGGTATTGTTGTATCTGCAGATTCTCCTGGTATGTTCTGTTGGAAAATCTATAATTTCTAGTAGCTTGGTACTTTGAATGTGGTGAGAGATTCTTGGAAGTTGTATGGTCTCTTGATTCACTCACCACTTTCCTCGTATGTTCCCCTTTGTCTGGGTTTGTGGATAATAAGTGTTTTGTGGATTGCTACTGGTGTGTTACTGTTATTCCTGTCCTCTCTATTGCCCTCCTTCCTGTGATTCAGTCTCGGTTGGGTGTTGTGTGCATACTGGGATTGCTAGTTCCCCAAGTAACTGAAGCACAACAGCCCTAGTATCCTTTAGTGATGTTCCCCTACTCTGGATAGGTCTTAGTGTCAGAGGGAGAGAAATTGTTGGGTCGCGGGTTAGCCCAGGTAAAAGCTGACCATCACTCACAAGGAAGGATTAGTTAGTGAAGGGTGACAGTTTTCTTTCATTGTTCCTAGTTTTGCTGCTCTCTGTATTCAGTTTTCGTTCCAGTAAACCGTGACAGAAAGGGGGGGTGGAGCAGAACATTATGCACACAGTAGGATGGACATAATATGTTTGGAGGGAGCGCCAAGCATCCGAATACATGTAGCCCGGAGACACCGGAAACTAATTGAATATAGGCCTTATCTATCTGAGGTGTGCAAACTAAGGGTACATTCAGATGGGCTGGATGTGAGGATGTATAGATGGGCAATTGAGTAAAGTACAAAGTTAACATCCACTGAAACCTGTCTTTAAAAAAAATGTGATGGGCATCAGGGTGCAATATGGTAAGGGGCCTTGACAAGGTATTAGATATTCTCTGTCCCATTGCACTCTTAGTGGTAGTTCAGGGCCCAAGCTTCTAGAGGGCATAAATCACCCACCAAAGCAACCCTTTCTACTGAGAAGGATCTTCACTAGAGATGAGGCGAACAATACTGTCCGAATGCTGATGCTCGTTCGAGCATTAAGGTACTCGAGACAGTTGCCGGACAGATTTGCCGCGGAATGCTGCTCGAGATCAGCGATTAATTAAAAAAAACAGTGAAAACAATGAAAGAATAAATAAAAAAAACAGTGAAACACAGTGAACAACAAGGATGCATGTTAAGTGAAAAAAACACAGTGAAGCAAAAACAGTGAAGAATGATGATTACAGAGTGTTCGCCACATACTGCTACGTGTCGTGCATACGCGCGCGAGCGGTGGCGAAGCAAAATAGTATATGAAGAACAAATATATTGGTGTAAGAAGAATCATCGCAGGAACACGGATGCCCGGAAACGGAGACACAAGGAGTCAGCACAGAGAGCACCGGGGACACACGAAGAGAGACATGGTGGCAGGCGAAAGCACGGGACATGGGACGGCATTTGCCCGCGAGACAGCACGCGAAACCAGGGGCAGGGAGCATGGGCACTATCGCGGAGACGATGGACGGCACTAGCGGGGACGTGATCAGCGGGACGGAGACATGGGCACGGGACAGCGTGGAACGCGAGAGCAGCAGGGCACGTAAGCTGGGGGCAGGAGACATGGGGCCTGTAGTACACTGTTGCAGCGGAGTACGATGCACGGAGATGCACGGGCACGGAGACATGGGCAACGGAACCGCAGCAGGCACGGAGATGCAGTGGCCGGAGACACAAAGGAGGCACGGAGTAGACCATGGACAGATGCGCACAGAACATCGGGCAGCGGCACGGATAGACAACAGGAGCGCAGGAGCGTCGGGCACGGAAAGACCTCGGGGTCACGGAGTACTCGGATGCACGCGTAATACCGGGCACGGAGACATCAGGGCACGGATCAACATGAGGGTGCCGGAGACATCGCGGTGCACGGAGACACGAGGGCACGGAGACTCGAGGCACGCGGCACAGTGCCAGAATCAGGGGCACGGAACTGTCGAGGGGGGCCGAGAGGACATCGAGTGTGGCACGAGACATCGGGCAATCTCAGTGGAAGAGAGCATCAGCTGGATCCCAGGCAGTGTAATCTCCGACATAAGCAGATGTCAGAACATCTGTATCATTCTTCAGTGTTTTTGCACTTAAATGATCCTGTTTCACTGTTTATTCTATCTTCACTGTTCTTAATCTTAGAATTTGTCGTGGAGATAATATACGCGCGGAACAGTGAATAATAAGAGTGCAGAATGTTTGCAATACATCTTGCAACATTAATCGTAAAGCATTCTTGTTTCAATTAAATTAAACCCATTTTATCAATTCCGAACCAATGGTCCCTTTGAAAAATGCTCAGAAGGTTCTCACATTGACTCAATGGGGGCCTATCGGAGGACGAGCACTCCGAGCATCTGGAAAGTTTCGCTCGAATCGGCGCACGCTCGAGCATTTATTGCTCGCTCATCTCTAATCGGTCACCAGAAATTGTTTCTCTTCAATACACCTGTATACAAGAACCATTTCAGGACTCCAACCACGACTGAAAACAGCAGCAAGGAACAGACATCCTCCATTCCCCAAGAATCTTGATCTAGAGCCATATGGAAGGAAGCGTTCCAATGTTGTAGGGGCTATATTATTCACTACAGCCCATGCATGATAGCAGTCTTAATCTCTCCTGATCCATATGCACGGTAAGGAGTGTGGTTAGTGTGTTTAAGCCATTACAGTCTTGGTGACATGCTCCAGGTACCAGGGTTCAGCATCGCGAGAAAGAGTTTGTTATGTCATCCATCCATGTTTGAGTGGTTTGCGCTGCCACACTCCAAAACTACTGGTAAGTTGAGTAGCAAAAGTGTGGGCCAGATATGGGAGTGATGACATGGGACTTAATTGATGGCAAGGCTCTGTATCAGCGAACGGTGTAATTTTGTGGCACTATCTAAGATAAGCGCATTATATTATTATGCTCCATATTACGTCTGCTGATAGGATGACCACATACATGACCAATCCCCATGAGATTGCACAAGGGAGATAATAGCACACTAGCAACTATGCTAAATTTGGAAATAGAAGTGTGTCCAGCCTCGGTGCTATCCATTGGGAGCCTTTGAGACGTAACGCAGGAGCCAGACAGATGCTACTAGTACATGTGCAGGAATAATTGGTGGACCAATAAGGTGATTTTGGACCTTGAACCAAGAGATCGAGATGAATAATATAGGAAGCATAAATAATATAACGTGTTAACAGATCTTAATGAATAATCATTGGTGGAATATGAGTTGTGTGGCCCCTATCTAACATTAGGTTATCAGATAGTGGTACCTTGTGTAGCTCACATGTAATAGTCGCTATTCAAAATATTGAACACAAATATTGAAATATATGAATTTTTGTCAATGTGAATAGAAAAAACTACTGTTTAGACCAGAGGGAATTTGTGTGAGAATCTGGCTATCAGAGCTAGTTTGAGGGCACATTGAGGACGCTGTCACACATGTGACCCAGCAAATTGCAGTAGGGATGAGTAGGTGGCAATAATCAGTAGCCATGCATCTGAAAGGTCTCAATAATAAAGTTACCATATCTGTACCATAGAAATAATCCCTCACTTTCCGTGGTAGAATCCTTCAAACAGAGTAAATGGAGTTTTGTAACCATATGGAAGACTGTTTATACAAAAATATTTAAAAAGTGTATATAAACCCTGCCTTATAGTAACTATTTCTGGAATATTTTTATATAAGTAAGAACAAAAAAATAAATTATATCAGCGATGGTGAGGGGGGACGTTGGCAGAGTGGCGATTGAGAATGCCACAGGGTTTGAAGAAGAATCCCGGGGGTTACTATATGATGTGTGCAGCAGCATATGACAGGTGGAGGGATACCTTGTCAGGACTGTAATGGGAAGATTGAGGGGCCGAGTTAACACACAGCGGAGTTGGGATAATCGGAGTTGTATGCTAGTTTAATGAATAGGGACAGAAAGATGCGAGCATGATGTGTTGTGTATCATTTTCCTTGCTACGGATCCTTGTATACAGCAGGTGTAACATGGTGTAATTAACTGCCAGTCGACAGTTCACGGAGCTTACCTGCCCGCATTACAGGGCCTTGCACGCTGGGGACCTGGGTTAAGTCCCAGAATCAACATCAAATGAAAGAGTATTGGATTTGCTCAAATCCGTGTTTGTGGTGTAGGGATCTCCGGTTTCATCCTGTTAGGATGATTAGATGGGTGAGACCCCATGTGGGACAGGGACGAGTATGGCAAGCTCATGGCAGTTGGCTGTATTAGCTGTAAGTGCATTCTACATAAATCATAAGGAATATGGTGTATAATGGATTTTAAGTGAAATATAGATAGGGATTTGTCTACAATTTCCACTCACAGAACATGGTGCCAAAATTACAACTATAAACGTTTACACTGCAAGGTCCATCCAGCCTTGCAATTATATGCAGTGGATTACCTAGTGGGAAGGCTAAACCGTTGGTGTAGAGACTTACTCTATTAACCCTCCACGATGGTAGATATTGCCATTTAGATGGCCGCATGATTCCTACAGAAAAGCACAGCAAGAACACAGCACTTGCCTAATGTAAAAACTGGCATAGCAATCTAATGTCAGTACAATGACAATAAGTTGTCAAAACTGCACAAAAATATACGATGTATTTTATACCATTACTATCCCAGAAATAGTCAGTCTTATAATCAGGCTGGTTTAGCCATTTGCTGTCGAGTGCAAAAAATTAAATGCTGACCCCCCCCCATATATGTATAGAGCTCTAGTAGCTTTGTGTGAGAACCATCTTGGCTATGAAAGAACCAAAGGCTGGATTCACGACTTACTGGTTGGGATTTTCAAATGTAATCAACAGAAGGGGAGAGGCTTGGGCCTGAGTCAACATATGCATTTTGATGAATTACACTGCAACAATCATAAAACACTATAGAGGCCCATTTGATTTAAACCTGTACCTGTGGCAGACCCACGAAGTTCTGCTGAACCAGATGCACTGTGTGTCGTTCACGTACAGATTGGTCACCGATTCCTGCACTACCGATCGCTTCCATGGCTCATGCGGTCGTCCTGCCGAGTATCACCTTCTCTTCCTGGTGTAAGTAATCGTGCCATGTACCAAATTGAATTCTAAAATCCCAACCAATCGAAAAAGATCCGTAATCAATCGGACCGTGGACAGTCATGGGCTGCCCAGTTTTAGCCGCAGGAAGCCACAGATCGACGGAGGTAGTGCCAACGGCCCAATACCCAGTAAATCATGTCACGCGAAAAAAGAAAGAAAAGAAAGAAAACAAAATGAAAACCGGAAAAGAAAAAAAAGGCGAAGCAATCAAGGGAAAAAGAACAGAAAGAATGCTCGCAATCCGAAAACGTCAGACAATCTACAAGTTGTTAGATCGACGCAACCTTAACACCTCATTGGGCTTGTGTCACTGATTGCGTTAATGCATGTGCATCAAAGGTAAGCCAAGCCCCTTCCTGACCAGCTGGTATTGCGAGCTTGAGTCAAATGGCAATCCAAACTAGAATAGTGAAGCAGCCTAGAGCCACTATGTAGCTAGCCTCCTTGGTCAGGAATGGTCAACACAGTTGGGAAGGTGCATTACTAATTTAATTTAATTTTATTCATGTCATTTACTCCGACGTGTTACCCAATATTTCCGAATTTTGCGCCGATTGTAATCTGAATTGCCCAGGGATTTTGGTCGCCCGCAATCGGATTGTGCGCATTGGAGCCGGCTCCGGGCGGAAGTCGGGGGGCGTGGCCGAAGTTAAACCATAGTATCGGAAAAACGCCGCATTTAAAAAACCGAAAGCGCTTACCTTCAACCTGGTCCGCAGATCGGTTATTCGGCGAGGTAGATGGATTTTCGAGCAGCCAGGCCCACCTGGTGGACGGGGAGAGAACTACCTATAAATCCTGTCGGACCCGTATCCTGTGCGAGAACGCGCGCCGCTGGATCGCTAATCGGGCCGGGTAGATAAATGTGCCCCATTAACTCTAATACACTAAAGAGCAAAAGTCTTAACCACCCGTTGACATTTCTCATTCACCTCGTCCCTTTGCACGAATCCACATGGTAGGAATATTTTCTCATATTCCACCCATGTGGCTTTCTGACAAGGCAAGGGGACAGGGTACTGAGGAAATTTTAACAATGTGGTGTTTGACTAGGGTGGTAAAATTGGCAACCCCCATCAGGTAGGGAGCGCAGCTAATCAACACACCACCCAGGCCTTAGGACTCCAGGATCACCTATAATTTACTCTTAGGTACCCTTACATGAATATCCTTTTACCACTGGGTTTTGCCATATCTTAACACATGAAATGAATTTGAAGTATTTGTTAAAAATTTCTTGTGAATCATGCCTGGGTGCTTCCATTGCGAGCTCTCTGTTGGGCCTGACCACACTCGTATGTATAGTCTGCTATCCATTGCACACTTATTTGGGTAGGTGCATATAGGGTTAGGTACGTTACTTTGGCACTCTATGGCAGCATTTCTGACACCGCTATGAAGCGTGATAATATAGACAGCAAATTCTTACAGCCACAAAATGCCTTTGTGTTTACTTGCACCCATATGCTAGGGCTTGATTTGTTACATTGGATTCGGGTAATAAATAAGATACTTCCTATTAATGTGAAGTTTTGGTAGCAAAATATTATAAATTTTTTTAATGTTATTTGTATACATCATATGTTGTCTGTGTTCGAGTTGTATATCCAACAAATCAACCTCGGCCAGGCGACTGTACACGACACAAGGAGGCTGCGATACAAAATGTTTGTATAGTCGGGTAGCTGGCAACCACTTGACGTGTGACGGTCTGGCGGGCAGCTTGATTTGTTGCCGCACCTGATAGTGAGTGCGGTGGGGAGTACTAAGGGAGCCGGGCACTATTAGGGGCACTTCTGAGGAAAGCCTCCAGTAACGCTGGGGGCCCTCACACATCTCCTCTCTAAAATGACCGTGTGCCTCACGTGACTTGTAATTGTAACCAGGGTTTGCCCGCTCGTACAACTATGCCCTATGATCTCTTATGACCCATCTTCAGGATAAAGTTTATTTGTTAGTCCTTAGTAGTGACTTTCCCATGTTCCATGTGATCGCCATTCTTTTGATACATATTACATTGTTGCTACTAGTTTGGGGTAGTTTCAGATTATACTGACTTTTTTTAGGAGGTCGGTTTTTTGTTTTGTCTGGGATAAAAACAACAACATATATGTACTTTGGTATCGGATTTTAAATGATTATACAGTTATATGTCTTTAAGTTTCATATGCTCAATAAATTACGTGGTGATTACAATCTAGCCTCCATGACACACAAGTAGTTCTTTGCTTTATATATTCTGGGGTTGTGTTGTGGCTTACTATAGAGTTCTCTACCTGTGTCATTTTTTTTTCTTTGTGCACATTCAGATTCATCAGGCGCAACCATCTGTAGGTGAATCGCGGCACGCTGCATTAGACGTGACAATGCACTTTCACGTGAATTCCACGTGTGCATTGTAAGTAAATGTCCTCATAAAATTGCCTCAAATACACATGCTTCTACAACATACTTCTTTGTACCTTTTCCAGTTCCAGGGCATTTTTTTTTGGGCTGTGCCCAGAACTGGACGGTCATATTCCAGGTGGGGCCGAACCATGCTTGTACATTATAATAAGATCTCTATCCAAGAGTCCATACCACTTCTGATACAGACAAGATCCTTTTGGCTTTAGAATCAACTGATTGACTTTGCATGCTGTTATTTTAATTATGATCTACTAGCCCCCAGGCCTTATCACTTAAGGGACTCTCCCGATTTACTTCCCAAGGACATACACTCGCCGGCCACTTTATTAGGGACACCACGCTTGTTGGACCCCCTTTTGCCTTCAGAACTGCCTCAATTCTCCGGGCACAGATTCAACAAGGTGCTGGAAGCATCCTCGAGATTTTGGTCCATATTGACATTATGGCATTCACAGTTGCCGCAGATTTGTCTGCTGCACATCCTGATGCGAATCTCCCGTTCCACCACATCCCAAAGATGCTCTATTGGATTGAGATACTGGTGACTGTGGAGGCCATTTTGAGTACAGTGAACTCATTGTCAGTTCAAGAAACCAGTTGAGATGATTCCAGCTTATGACATGGGCATTATCCTGTGAAAGTAGCCATCAGAGTTGGGGTACATTGGGGTCAAAAGGGATGGACAATGGTCAGCAACAATACTCAGTAGGCTGTGGCGTTGCAACGATGCTCAATTGGTACCAAGGGGCCAAAGAGTGCCAAAGAAAATATCCCCACACCATGACACCACCACCACCAGCCTGAACCGTTGATACAAGCAGGATGGGTCCATGCTTTCATGTTGTTGACGCCAAATTCTGACCCTACCATCCGAATGTCGCCGCAGAAATCGAGACTCATCAGACCAGGCACGTTTTCCCAATCTTCTACGTCCAATTTCGATGAGCTTGTGCAAATTGTAGCCTCAGTTTCCTGTTCTTAGCTGAAAGGAGTGGCACCCGGGTGGTCTTCTGCTGCTGTAGCCCATCTGCTCAAAGTTCGACGTACGATGCGTTCAGGAGATCTTCTGCCTACCTTGGTTGTACGGTTGGCGATTTGAGTACTGTTGACTTCTATCAGCTCGAACCGTCTGCCCATTCTCCTCGACCTCTGGCATCAACAAGGCATTTCCGGCACAGAACAGCCGCTACTGGATGTTTTTTCTTTTTCGGACCATTCTCTGTAAACCCTAGAGATGGTTGTGCGTGAAAATCCCAGTAGATCAGCAGTTTCGAAATACTCAGACCAGCCCTTCAGGCACCAACAACCAGACACGTTCAAAGGACTCAAATCACCTTTCTTCCCCATACTGATGCTCGGTTGGAACTGCAGGAATGTCTAACCATGTCTACATGCCTAGATGTCACTGAGTTTGCCGCCATGTGATTGGCTTATTAGAAATGAAGTGTTAACGAGCAGTTGGAGATACCCCCACCGCCCCCCCGCCCCCCCCCCCCCCGCCCCCCCTGCCCCCCCTCCCCCCCCCCCCCCCCCCCCCCTAAATGGTGTACCTAATAAAGTGGCCGGTGAGTGTACATTGCCTGTGGATTAATTCAGAACAGCCCTTCTGGCACCAACAACTGATGGCCACGTTCAACGCACTAAATACCTTTCTTCCCATACTATGCTCGTTGACTGCAGGAGATTGTCTTGACCATGTTAAGCTAAAGCTTGCAGTGCCGCCTGTGACTGGCTTATTAGAATTACGTGTTAAGATGAGCAGTTGGACAGGGTCCTAATAAAAGTGGCCGGGTGAGTTGTAACATTGCCGTGGATTATTAGATCCTACGTGCATAACATTACATTTATCCACATTGAACCCCATTTGCCAAGTGGATGACCAAACACTCAGTTTGTCCAAGTTACGCTTCAGCCTATGAACATCCTCCATAGACTGTATTACACCACACAGCTTGGTGTCATCTGCAAAAATAGACACAGTGCTATTAGCACGGGCCGAGGAGCAGATGAGTTAGAACAGCAGTACTGTCATCGTGACTATGTGCAGAGTCACATGCAACTACGCTTCTGCAGACAACAGGAAGTGTGGGTGGGCCGTGGGTGGCAGTTGTGGGAGGAGAGGTACACCGTGATATAATTTTGTGTCACCACTGGCAACAATGCTCAAGACCCAGGGGTAACACCAGTTGGTATGGCAATGAGGTGAGGGGCAATTGGACTGTTGCCCCCCAAAGGGCTCTGCGATCTGCCGCCTGAGGAGAGATTTTCATCAAGCCTTATGGTATATGAGGCCCCGATTATAATTTTTATTATTCCTTTTTAATGAATATTATGGGATCTGTGACCTTCAGATTTTAATTTGCTTCTATTTGTATGTACTATGGTAAAGGTGGAAAACCTATGGCAAATATGCATGGGTGGCACTCTCACCTCACTGCCACTCTCACTCTCTCTGGCTCCCAGGGCATCACCCCACCACCCCAGTCCGGACGCCCAGGACATGCTGTAGTTAGTGCTATTTTAAAACGTCACACCCTTAGCTATATGAGGAGTGAGAAATTGTGGAAAGAACTGTTTTTTCATCAGAGCTCCTGCTCTGGGCCTGGCATTTCATCATGTTCAGGGGACCTTTGAGGAAAACTACAATGATAATCCAAATGTCTCCTTATTCTCTCTACTGTATTAGTGTCCTCATGACGCTGATACGATTGAAAGCAGTGACAGAGCAGGGAGTAATAAGTTACTACTTAAATTACTGTGTTGGCACTTTGTGGAAAAAAAGTGGGTTTGGTTGTAATTTGGGCACTTAGTGTCTAAAAAGTTTTCTATAACTCTACATTGAATGGCATCTGCCTTTGACAACAACCTCATTTGACCCTAAGCAGGATATCTTATATTAATCAGTATAAACATTCATATTTTTCTATTGTATCCTGTTCATCTACTCTTCTGTCTGTTTCCTATTTGATAATCCATTCCATATTCTTCCTAAATCTAGGCCCCGATCTTTTAGAAATCAATATTAACTTGCTAATAGCTTTTTTATTTTCGCTCCTGAAGCATTTGTCACATCTTTTGTCGTGACCTTCCAAAGGAAATCCACATAGAAAAGAAAACAGATTTCTTCAATGCTCTTCAGATGTGCTTCCATTCAGTGTGTTACTGCGGATATTACTGTCCTGAGGACTGAGATCCGCCGCTATAAAATAGAGGTAATGATCCCCTCTTTTTGCAGGTTTTCCTTACATGTGTGCATGGCTTTACTGTAGCTATGACTTTGAAAAGATGCACTTCTTTCAAGCTTATTTTACTTAGGAACCAATAAATTCTGACCAGCAAACACATATGTGCGTACATGTGAAGCAAAGTTTATTGCATTAAGTGAAGCACCATGTTTTTCGAAGGCACAGGACACCACAACAGAAGAGGCAGAGTAACCCTACACTGAACTGTGACCACCAACAAGAAGGTGTTCAAGCTTATCAATTCCTGCCATCCCAGAAAAGTTGTTATCCTTTTTACAGTTTTCCCCCTTTACTTTAGCGTTCAATGTTATTTTACTTTGGAACTAGTAAATTCTGACTAGCTCACACATCTGTTATTACAGATGGAGCAGAATGCATTACATTGAATGGTGCAGTTGTAGGTTTTACATGATGATCTTTACTATCCCATAGGAAAACACTATTTCATTAATAGTAAAATGGATGCCATATAAGCCATACCATTCATGCTTGGGATCCCCCTTCAAGAGCCAAAATGGAGAACTGTAAATTGACCTGTTTCCATCAATTTAAGTACATGGACAGCCATAGACTCGAAGCTTGAATGCATTCCTTCAATCGGTGTTGTCAATGTCCGATGACACAGAGATGTCTGACATCTTCTTTATTCTTGGTTAAAGATTTCCTAAAATGTGAGGTGCAATATTATAGCTTAAAACATGTTTGTTTCTCTTTAGGGCATTGCCAACCATCAACAAAATGAAAATCTAAAAAATGAAATCCTTTCTACAAAAAACGAGCCCTTATTTAATTTGGGGAAAAATAAAAATAGAAATGTTATGGGTGCTGCAATTCAGTGATGTAAAAGCAAATAATGATTCTTTTTTATTGTGCTCAACTGGTGTAGAAAAATCCCAGAATTATTTTTTTTATATATAAATAAGTAAATAGTACATACACATAACCAAATTACTGTATTTATTTTCTTTGGCTAATACACATAGACTTTACAACTGATTTAAAAGCAAAGTGTGTGGTATCATCCTAGGATACCATATATGTATATTTTGCCTCTATGGGAATGTGTAAGCAGAACATTTGGTTGAGAGGAACAAATACTAAAACACAGACTGTTAACTGCTCAGTCCCTGTTCATTATGAGAGATCTCAAGGTTCTATGCTATTGTATATGGCTTTTATGAAACTTCTAAAAGTTCCTGCAAGTAGAGCACTTCACTGACCAATGCAGTGGCTGCTGTACATGACTGTAGAATCTACTCTAACCAACCTTCTATCCAGATTTGCCACACATGATTTTCACGCACTGCTATTAAAATGAATAAACACTATCACCCCACTCCCAAAATGTTTCACTAGCTACATCAGTGCTCATGGCCTATTTGGAAAGTTCTGTGTAGTGCCCAGACCTATATGACCTCCGTTGTAGGAGTATCAGAGGTGTGTCAGTGTTAGATCAACAATCTTAGGGTGCTCCTCTAAGTCTATATTTCCACTAGATGTTTTACACATTTGTAAGCCCAAGTGGTAGATAATAGATGACGCGATTTGTGACACATCTGCACTTTTCATGTAGCACAAGACCCTTGATGACTAGTGATGAGCGGACCTGAACTGCAAAGTTGGCACCCACATACCCGGAGATTAAATAAGCACTGCTGTTCGGGATCTGGGTCTGTGTTTGGGAAAAAGTGCCACGCTGCTTGGCAGTACTCTGCAGTATAAGAACAGGGTCCCATGTCCAAACACCATTATACAAAGGAAACAGAGCTAGGGAGAGGTTGTTACTCATCAAAGGTTCAGTCAGATAGACAGACACTTTTCAAAAAACAGCAATCACCGATTCAGGGCACTTAGGTGTATAGGGATGCTGCTGTTATTAGAGACAGGTGGAAATATGAAATAATTGCCCTTATGAGGCTCCTCATTGGCTGTTATAGTGCAGGGATATTCTTATTGCTTATAGAAAATTATACAGTAATACTTGAAAAGACCAGATAGGAATATTAGCATTTACTGCATCATTCAGAAAGATCTTGCAAGTCCTGTTTCTGTATACAAGTCCTGTTACAAGCAAGTTCCAAGGTTTACAGCATATTCATTGGGCCATAATAGTGCTTATAAGATGGAGAGGCCAGATAAATTTGAGGCTTTGGTCAATTACATCACAGTGCCTCAAGTTTCATCAGATTGTTTTCAACCCGCTCTACCTCTTTTGAGAGCCCTCCACCTCTCCACTAATGCTCTATGATAAATCTTGTAGCTGGGATTACATTGGGCATCCACCAGCCCATGCACTAGTTGCAGACATAAGCCCACATTTATTGAAGTGTTTGCACCAGTTTTCTATCTGACTTTCTCTCCACAGGCAAAATGTACACAGTAAAGACTTTAGTTTTGATGAATGTGGGTCATAGAGTTCCAAGATGTTGGACAGTAGACCATCGCAGGACATTTACCATGATGAGGATGAAACCCATGTGCCAATTGCTGTGGCTTTCTGCAATGTGGAGACTGACAAGGAGGGCAGTGGTGAGGGCTCAGTGGAAGAAGATCTGAGAGGTCATGACTATGATCTAGACTCAACATGGATCAAAGGTAATTATAGTTTCCCAAAATTTCCTTAGATTTTCTAGAAATGCATACCCCCTGGATTGACTTCCGACAATGGAAAGAAAAAGGGGTTGCCACTGTTCATGACATCATTACCCCAGTGGGTACGATACAGCTCAACCATATGACCGAAAAATACAATATTTCTCCACCTGACTTCATGGCGGTATATAAAATCAAGGACTTTCTGGGGACCCTAGCAAATAACTCTCTGTCAATTAACAGTTAGGTGCCCGGGATTTTGGACAACTCTGTTAAGCGAGATAAAACTACAGCGCCTATTTACAATGCACTGAGTGCAACGTCATACAGGAACAGGATTCCCAAAAAATCGGTCACTATGGCTGCAAAGCCAATACTTTCACCCCTAACATTTGTGTACAGATGTATCTTTAATAAAAAGCTTGGAATCTAGGTTTGTTCTTCTTCTTTATGTTCCTACACATAAAATTAATGTCACGTTGTATTAAGCTACGCTGTCCACTACACAATATGATGTATGTCACGAACCCGACTCACCGGAGTTCACACACGGGGATACCTACTCTATGGAGTCCCAGAATTTAGCCCTTAAGCTCCGCCCACTTCCACAGAATGGCGTCCTTACGCTAAATTTACACCACAGAATTTCAGCCCCAGCAATCCACACTGCCACCACCCACGAGTTACTTACGCAAAGAAGGCCGTAGGCACCTCAACCACACAGACAATGCACCCTGATGATAACTCAGCACATGCACTCACTACTTACACGATATTACAATTATAAATTCAGACAGAACATGCAATCGCTTACTACATGGACAATGCTAACAATGACCTCTGGTAACATGATTCCCTTCAGAGACTCAGATTTTTTAAGGCTACAAGCAGAGGCTTATTAAAAAGTTTTAATTTACATAAAAATGCAGTACACTCAAAGAATTAAACTGTCAGATAAAATAAAAAAGGATTAAAACAATACACATACGATACTTACAAACAGTGAGGGAAGAGCGAAACAAAAAAATTCTTGCTAGTGGAATAGGAAGAAATTCTTTGGCCCGAGGACAGTGCATAAGCATCGATCCAGCCTTCTATTGTCATAGAATCCTCAGACTGAACACTACTATGTGGCTGCTTCATTTATTTAAACCCAGGTGATTTTTTGACCCCCCACCTCTGGCTGTGATGTCACTGTGAGGGGAATTTTTCTTTCTCCCTCCCATCAGTGAGCTACTTTTTGGGTCTGGGTTTTTATCAGAACCCCATAACTTTTGATTGGGAGATGGCACAATTGTGCCATGGCTTCCAACCAAACGGGCTTCCCGGCAACTGTGATGCTGTTCAGCTTCCTGTAGTCCACACAGAAGCTTGTGGTCTTGTCCTTTTTGGGGACAAGCACTACAGGTGATGCCCACGCACTTTGAGACTCTTGGATCACCCCCATTCCCAGCATTTCCTCCACCTCCCTGTTAATGTCAGCCCTTACTTCTGTAGAAACCCGATATGCACCCTGTCTGATTGATGGGTGTTCCCCTGTGTCTACGTGATGAGAGGCTAGTGGGGTTTTTCCTGGTTTACCTGTGAAAATGTCAAGGTATGGGTTGAGTGTCTCTCTCAGCTGGGATTTCTGAGATCCAGACAGCTAGGCGCTGACTATGGCATCCTCAATGGACCCTCCCTCCTGTGCGGATGCCACTAAGTCAGGCAAGGCCTCCCTTTCACAGTCCTCTGGTATACTGCAAACTGGCAGGACGCACGTATCCCTATCATGATGAGCCTTGATTACATGAAAAACCTTGCGCTTCTTGCGAACATGGTCGATCGTGACTACATAGTTCACGTCATTTAAGCGTTGATGAATGGGATACGGGCCTTCCCACGCAGCTTGGAGTTTGTTTTGGGTATTGGGGATCAGGACCCACACCTTCTGGCCCACCTCATACACTCTCTCCCTGGCATTCCTGATATACCACCGTTTCTGGTCGGCCTGGGCTTGAGTCAGGTTCTCCTGCACCATCCCTGTCAATGCCTGCAGTCTGTCCCTGAACTTCAGAACATAGTCAACTACAGAGACCTCTGGTGACCCTAATTCTCCCTCCCATGACTCCTTCATGAGATCTAGTGGGCCCCGTACCTTCCTGCCATAGAGAAGCTCAAAGGGAGAGAATCCAGTCGATGCCTGCGGTACCTCTCTGTAAGCGAATAGCAGGTGTGGTAGATAACGATCCCAGTCCTTCCCATGGGTATCCGCAAACGTCCGGAGCATCTGTTTGACGGTGCCATTAAACCGCTCGCAGAGTCCATTGGTCTGCGGGTGATAAAGACTGGCTACCAAGTGCTGCACCTGTATTTTCTTACAGAGGCACTGCATAAGGTTAGACATAAACTGGGTCCCCTGATCTGTGAGCATCTCTCTGGGGAACCCTACACGAGAGAATATAGTGAGGAGCGCATCTGCCACCTTGTCAGCCCAGATGGATGACAATGCCACGGCCTCTGGGTAACACGTGGCATAATCCACAACCGTCAGGATGAAGCGTTTACCTGAGCTGCTGGTGACATTCACAGGGCCTACAATGTCAACAGCAATTCTCTGGAAAGGCTCCTCAATTATGGGTAAAGGGATGAGGGGTGCTCGCTGTACCTGGCCGGCCTTCCTCACCCTTTGATATACTATACAGGAACGGCAGTATTCCGCCACATCATTCCCCATATTGGGCCAATAGAAATTCTGCTTGAGTCAACTTTTGGTTTTACTTATCCCCAGATGGCCTGCTAGTGGTATCTCGTGGGCAACTCTCAAAAGCTGCTCCCGGAAAGGGCGAGGTACCACCAGTTGCTTATCAAGGGATACATCCTGCTGGGGGTCAGTTTGAAGGCTCTGTCTATACAGCCTACCCTGGTCCCATGTAATACATTCCTTGTCCCCCTCCTCAGGGGTCTGACCAGCCCTCTCACGTAGCTTGTGTAGACTCTCATCTGAGTGCAGGGCGTCCAGAAACTTATCTTATCTTAAACTCTACATCATTACTATGTTCACATTCATGGTATATGGCATTAAAAGCTAGGTTAGAAGCAGGTAAATGGTTACTACACATTTCAACAATATCACATGATGCATCATCGTCACAGTCTACAGTAGGCACAGTCCCAACAATATCAGATGTTAACTCACGTGGGGCACCAGGGATGCCTGTGTCCTCATTGGCATCCTGGATTACATATCTAGAGACCAGACGCTTCAGGTCGGTCCCCAGCAACACATTGGTGGGAATTTTATCCGTTACACCCACGTCTGTCATCCCTCTCCCCGCCCCCCAATCCAGGTACACCCGGGCCATGGGCAATGCAGGGGTGAGGCCTTCAACTCCAGCAAATGTAAGAGTCCGTCCTGGGATGAGATCCTCCGGCTTGACAAGTGAGGGGTGCACAAGGGTCATCTCTGCACCAGTGTCCCTCAACCCCATTGTGACATTGTCACCCACAGTAACCTCCTGTAGGTTGTCACCAACCACCCGCTTACTCCCACCCACAAACAAAACAGATGGTGAAGACGATGTTGGTTTGGGCAAAGGGGTGGTCTTCCTCTTCTCTTGGCATGTAATGTTGATGTGCCCCGATCAGTTGCAAACAAAGTACCTGCATTGGTCTCCCACTGGCTTAAATGAGACATAAACTGGGGATGCCCCAGAAAAGGGGATGCCCCAGAAGCTTTGTGGGAAACTGAAGAGTTAACAGGGGGCTTACCCCCCTTCCATCCCACTGCTGCCACAAATCTGTCACGAACCGGACTCATGTTATTCCCATTAACCCCATATCAAACTCGGGGTGTCTTAGCCTAATATCAGGGGTGTTCTGCTGTTGGCTGCCTTCCATTGCAGCTAACGTTCTGATTTTCGGTCCAGGAGTGTGTCTAGACCCCATAACTGTCCTGTGTGTAACGTGGGACCTATAATTATGAATTATGTCCCAGTTATGGACAGCTATAATATTCCCTTTGTCTGAATTTGGAGGGAAGAACATGCAGTCTGTGGCTTCTTTTCATCCCCCACTAGCTAGACTACTCTGGCCGAAAGGTGTTAATTTTACCACTTAGGAAGACCATGCTTCTCTGATCACACATAGACTCCCTGGGGTGTTATAAACACCCTGCCAGGCTCATCTTCCTGGCTGGTCTTAAACAAATGGAGCCTAATGATTTATAACAGGCAGAATGAACCAACACAAAGAAAGAAAAATTAAAAAAAGTATATAACAAACAAACTGTGGAGGAGTAATATTATTATCACAATGTAACTACTTGCAATATGTACTGTAATGTAACTACTTGTGTCTTCTGTACTTCTGTGTAACTACTTCTGTGTTACTTTTTAGTTGGAGTCCACATTTATTACTGACGTGCACCACAAGTCTGCAGCAGTAGCAAAGTGCTCCAAGAGAAATGGTGCCCACTTCCATAGCAGTGCAGGGGGCGCCAAATTAATGAAGGGCATGCGCCAGTTTTGATTAATCTGACGCACTCTGCACACTCCACAGGCAAAATGCACACAGTGCAGTTTGCACTAATTTTGATACATGTGGCCCACTATTTACAACCTAGCATGGCTTAGCTTGAGGAAATGCATAGCATCCTTGGGCCAAAGCAGTTTGACGCAAATACCGTGCCTGGTGCATGTGCTCAACTTGGTGGTGAAAGTCAAGTTTTAGTGGCCAGATATGAGCACTGTTCTGTTCAAAACACATGGCAACTGCTTTGAAGGGGAGCCATTAGAACATAATATCAAAAATATAAGGAAATGAGCCAATAATGACCATATAAAGAGTATGGCGCCTGTGTGTCAGGCATCATGACGTAGGGCAGGTCTGGCTGCTTATGTGTGTCCAACACTTCTGGACTTCATGTCCCTCACTTGTGAGCATAACAGTAGGACTTGCCAACTTTTATTTCCCATGCAAACATGCCTCAGGTTCAGATACTATTTCATTAGATGACTTTTTGTTTTTTAAAGCTGAAATTAAATTCCCTAAAAAAAATCACATTCATTTATCCACAATAATAAAGTCAATGATAACTCATTTCATATTCCTTTACTTTCCAGTCTCCCACATTGACATCTCTGATTTCTCGGGCGTTTCAGGAGCAGGGCTATATCATACATGGTCCACATGTGCAATGTGAGATCCCCTTTATATATTAGCTCATGGAGCACGTATCCCTGAACCCACAAGTTACTTGAGTTGTGCACATGATTGGACGCCAATCTGTTTACTTTTATTTTACTTTCAGTATCGCTGCTGCAGTCCCATAGAAGTGAATGGGGTGTTGGTAAGGAATTCAGCTCCTTATATATGGGGGACCAAGGGGCATTTACCGCTCTCATGATTACATGGGTGTCTCAGAGATACTCAGAATACTGTGGACCATGTCATTAAAGAGAAAAATTGTTTAAAGTCTACATCAGCCCCAGAAATACATTAAACCAACCAAGCATGCAGTCCTGGATTTAAGGACTTTGCTGTGAACAATGTGTTATGTATTAGAATGTAGGATGTCTTGGGCAGTACCAAACTGAAAAAAAGGGTATGAAAGAGGTGCCTGAAGATGCCAATTTGCATAACATTTCCAAGTTTTGTTTCTGAAAAAGGGGCTAATTTTTCTTAAGAACCTAAAGGTCTCTAAAGGGGGCTCAGTAACATGGTGTCAGTTGTTGCATATTACTGGTGCTGACTCCCTTGATTTTCTTTCTGTAGAGTTCTTAAAGTGTTAAATGACTTGTTCTCACTTTCTTTGTAGATTCCTTTCCCTACATCTGCTGAGTTTTATTATTTTTATTGTCAGCTCTACATGACATGGATTTTGTGTGTGCTTTTAGTGAAAGCATGGTTTTAGTTTTTAGGAACTTACAAATCTATAAATAGTCCCCAAAATAAATGTAAAATTTGCGACATCATAATTTTTTTTTCTTTTCGCAATGTCTCTGCATAGTTTTCAGTGAACCATTATTGATGACCTACAGCTTGCATGGGCGTCCCATAAAGTGAACTGGCATTGACCCTTCCCTAGGCCTCTACTGCACACTTCATTTATAACGCACATTGGCCACAGAACACAAATTGGAAGTGTGTCCATCCGTATCTCTGCCTGAAACAAAACGGGATTAGTTAGGTAGAAGGAAGCAGTTATTATTAATAATGGAGCGGACTTAGCACTGAGCAAATATGCCCTTAAAGCACGAAATGCAGTAAAATGACATCTGGTAGAAATATATTGTCCTGCGTGGCTGAAGAAAATATATAGGATATATTGTTGATTTATGGAGAAATTGGATCCTATAAAGATTTTGAAATTCTATAGTATTAAACAAGAAAAACTCTAGTTACATGTAAAAAATAACTACTTGGAGCAGAGTAAATCATCAAGTATTTTAATAATGTAGTCCTGTAACTCATTTCTGTTTTGGCTTATTCTTACCCAATGAAAAGTTTCATGTTCTGTTTACTGAAATAGATAGATGGGATCCGGGCGCCAAACAAGCTTTTTTTCTTTATTTTTCTTGTTCGTGTTGTTATGTTTGCAAAGATTTCAGTCTTTGAAGTCAATCATGAAAACCTTATCAGACATGTGTACGATTCCACGCATTAAGTGGAAACACTCGTTCTTGCCTTTCGTTTTATCTGCCTGGGTTCCCTTGTAATTTCTTGTTCCTTCAGAAACATCAGATCACGTTAATTGAAAGTTATAGTTAAATGAAATATTGTACTGATGTTGGTAAATTGGAAATGGACAAATACAATTTACAATAATTTACTCATTGTTCATCGTGTTCAGTCTTAAAAAACAGCCATATTAAGATTTCAGTCTTATTAGTTTGGACTAATGAAGTGAATGTATCCTGCTCTATACTGTTTCTTTTGCATTTCATTACATTATTTTAGATTTGGGTTGAGTAAAAGAGTTACGCAACTGTGGGCATCATGAATAAAATTTATGGTATTGTCCATAAATTACAAAACTGAAATCTAATTGTTACAATCAACACAATAAATATTAATCAGCACTTAATTATAATTCAGTGTTTTGGCTTTACTCGCAAGAATATAGTGTTCTTAGAAAACAACGGCCCCAAACCACTAGCACACGAAGACCTATCTACCACATAAGAAATTTATAAATACCATATGGTAGTTGGGGTGACTTCAAGTGAAAGATTGATTAAGTTACAGTAATTCACAAACTGTATTCTTATTAGATGTTATGTATCTTCTGGTCACTGCACAAGCTGAGAAGTGTCATTTCCAGTGGAACTTCCCAAAGTGCTCCCGTTTAGACTTGATTGGCACTTCTGCTGTTCCATGGCATCTCCCTGTGGTGCTATCCAGATCTTACAACCTTACTGCATAGTAAATTTTTAAGATTTGAGTGGAATTGAAATATTAACGAGAATGGGAGTGCTTAGGGGAGGGGTTTGGGAGGAAAAACTTGCAAATCCTTATAGTACAACATGACTTGAGCAACACGCAGTAGATACAGTCTGAATATATTTAAAGGGTTTTCCCCTCCGGGCCAGGGCAGGTATGCTTCCTTTTTTATCACTCCTGTCCTGGCCCCCAGGAAATTTATTTTTCCATGATATATAAAGTTGTTTGGGGGTTACATTCTGGTTGAAAGTAGTGTAATTTTCTATTTGCAATGCCATCTGTGTGGCTCTCAATATGGGCCTTGAGTTTATATACCATAACAAGTAACTCATTCCTACAGTAAGCTTAGTAAAACAGAGCAGTTTGTTGAATTAATAGAAGTGATATGTCATCTATATTTCTTTAAAAAGGAGCTGTCACCTATGAAAAAGGCACTAGGCGCTGCTTACTAAAGTAAGCAGCTCCTAGCACTAGACGTTTTTTAGCAGTGATAAACTGCTAGCTTTCTTGGAACCCTCCGAGGATTTATGAGGGCGCATGAAGCTCGGCGGTCACCTCCGGCCTATGGAGTGGGTGGGGCAGTCTGAGGAAGAAGCTGCCCCCTCTTGAATACGTTGAACCGCTGTGAGCTTGGTCTAGCATTCCCATTGTACTTCGCGGCAGTGTCTGCTAGCTTTATCGGAGGGTTTCTTTAGTAATCAGCTCCTAGTGCATTTTTTTATAGGTGACAGGTCCTGTTTAACTGAAAGAGTAATGTGTGTCTTATGTCTTTTCTTGACATCTCATGTCTTTTCTTCATTTTTTAGATAAATGTGGCTTTACTGGAAAGCTTAAACCAGAAGTGAATGTATCCTGCTGGAAAGCTTAAACCAGACTTTTGTACGGTAAGACACTGTTGTGGGATGTTAGAGGACCAGCTCACAATAAACATTTGAATTCTTCACAGAAATGTTTAAGAGGGTAGAGGTCATTTTATAGACATCAGTTTGTTCTTAGGGACACAGTAACTCCATATTGTTCCCGCAAAGTTGGAACAATTGTCTAAATTGTTTGTGCATGTTGTAACATTAACACATCCCTTCACTAAAGATAGCCCCATGACCTCCAAGCTAGCTTGCTAACACTACTAGTTCAAACAGAAAAGCTATATAGCTTTTGTGACATAATATTTCAATCCAAAACATGAAATGCTTTGCTGGAAAGTTGGTATTTTGCTTAGTCTAGATTGTTTGTTATCTTGTAGCATTTTTGCAATGATCCAAATACCACTCAATGTATGCTTAGGTTTCTTTTATGGGACTCCAAGATTTAATGAAATACAGGACTAAAAACTTCCTATTGTATATAATTGTTCCTGGCACAGTCATTGGAGTCGTTCTTGCTAAATGTTTATTAACTCCACATTGCTTCTACCATTCACAGGTCCTATGAAGGATTATTATGATGGATGAAAGCATTTCTAAAGTACTTTGTGGTAAACGAGGCTGTACTAGAGTAATTGTTGCTTAATGCATGGGTTAAGCCAGTCGCCATAATCACAATTCAGGGTATCTTTCATATAAACAGAAAGTACTTTGTCCATATGTTGATTTTATATAAATGTCCCAGGCAGCATTGAAATTGCTAAAGCCTGAGTCATGTAATGGTGTGTACTAAAACATTAGCTATTAACACAAAACAGAAGTCCAGATACATTTTAACAACGAACAAGGGCAAAGTCCGTCATGAAGTCAGAAGCTTCTGTTTTCCAAAAGGTCATTCATATCAAATCATATTTTGTTCTAAATTATACTTAGATTAGCTGGTTGGATCCAAATATATAAGATCGAATTTATATAAGATCTTCTAAAGAAGGCCAGTGAACTTGGATCTGACTTTATAAGATCCTAATTAGAGATGGGTGAATTTTTCAAAATTTTGTTAAAAAAACATGTATTTGCTGGCTGCAGAGAGTCTGTAGGGTGTTGTAGAACATTGTGCCATGCTCAAATATGCATAGGGAGCGTGGTTTAGTCTTCAAACAATGCTGTGTTTTAGTATGACATGCACTTGACAGCCGCCGTTCTTAGAATCTCTTCACTCTTCAATTCCATGGGCACTTACAGAAGCCAACTTCACATAATAAGTGAAGCAGGAACGCAGCCTGACAATGTAACTTCTGTGCCAGCTCGAAAGGACTGAGCTGAGGGCCAAGATCCCACTATAACATCAAAGAGTGCACTCTTTTTACGCTGACATCAGATAATTCCATATATTACGACAGAACCTGTTCTGTTAAAACCTGATACATGTAGAAACCCCCAAAAGAGTGGAGAGGGTGTCGGCAGTAATTTTGCATTGATGTCACTGATCATTTTGCCCTTCTTTTCATCCTCAGTGTCCCGCTTTCAATCGGTCAATAATCCATCAGTATGCTAAAGCCAAAAACAAACAGGAGTTGATCCAAAACAGAGATGATCAGTAAAGGGATATTTACATGTCCTCTGTGTTTGTATACTTCTGCTTCTGGCTATCAATCCTAAAGCTTTCATTTTGGACAGATGAAATGAAGGGGAAGCCAAACATAGTGGCAATGTCATATAGTGGTGGAGGGTGAAAATAGCATTATGGAAATCACAGGGTGTTCCAGGGAGACAGCAGTCAGCAGAAGCAGCAGCATGGCACAATGACAAATTATGGAGTGGCAGCAACACGTAGGCCACAAAATGGCAGAATGACAAGAGTGCGTAGGTTGGCGGCAGCAGCATCATGGAGTAGAGAGTGGCACAATGAGAATTATGGAGCTGGCAGATTATGTAGGCCACAGTGTGTCCAATGACAGAGTGTGGAGGTGGCGAAGCAGCAGAGGTCAAGAGTGGCACAATCACAGTGTGTGTAGGGGTGGCGGCAGCAGTAGCACAGCATGAGCCAAGACAAATGGCAAATTCTGGTGGTGACAGCAAAATGGTAGGCCACAGTGTGGCACAATGACAGATGTGGTGGACGCGTGCGGCAGAGGAGGTCAGAAAGTGGAACAATGACAGAGTGTGGAGGTGGTTGACAATTCAGTCCCTGGTAAAGATGGTGGGAGGCAGATGGAGATCTGCAGCAGATGTGTGGATCAGGTGGGTGGCAGCATCAGAATAATGGCTGAGGACGGTAGTTAGAATCCAGACTAAGTTCTTAATGTTTGGGGGAGGCGTCATGGCTGATCTACACCTGATTCCTAGGGCTTGGTGTGTTGAATTCCTGGCCGATTCCACATCTGATTTCTTAATAAAGGTCAGTCTCTCCACATTAGGGTGCACAAGCGAGTTCTGCTTGGGGTAACGATGGCCCCGCCACACTGAAACACCCACTCTGATGCCACACTACTGGCCGGGCAGGACAGCTTCTCTACTGCCAACTCTGCAAGTTGCCACCAACTATGTGGATTTGACATGGATTTCTTGATATGTGAATGCAAATAAAATAATATGTAATAAGTTTATGTGAACACAATTATGCCTTGTGAAGGCTGTCCTAGGTTGTTGACCTTAGACAGAATAGACATTGTACAGCTCGTGATGACAGCTGTAGCTGGACTCTGCAAAACTACCCCATCGCTAAAGACTATTTTATATTTAGTTGCACATTCTAGCTTTATCATCAGCTTATGTAAAGGATATATTGCATCATGCGTTCTTTGTCATCAGTCCCTGTCTATGTAGATTGTGAGGGGCAGTCCCAGGATCTCACTATATATAATAAAGTTTATTTGAATGCTCAGGGGGGGGGAAGGTGGATGGAGCACTAAGCAACAACGTGTCACCTGTGTCTCTGTCCCTACTCCTACCCCCACCCATACTCATGGGGGGATGGCTATGTTCTCTCTGTATGTCTGTCAGTCTGTCTGTCTCACTCTCACACCCATAGATAATTTGCTGTAAGCCGCTGCAATGACATTACTTGGGGGCTATCGTCCGCGATTATGGAAGGAACCAAAATAAATAATTCATGGCTGGCAGTGGCTAACAGGACAACAGGGAATCACACATTGACTGGTGAGTAAGACAATAACACAATTGTATGGCTGCTGTCCAGGTATTGTTTTCTTGATATTTAGTAGGTAGTATAGTTTTCTGTGGGTTGAGTGTATGTACAGTGTCTATGTTAGTTGTTGTTAGAATAAGAAAACTATGTGTGATGTTCCTAGTTGTGAAAGTGATCCTGGTTGTTAACAACTAGCTTGGAGTAGTAATTTGGAAGTATCTAGGGGCCATTCTAGTTAGAAATTTAAGGTTGAGTGCTCCTACATTGTAAGTAACTAATGATGTTGTTTACGGCCATTCTGCATGGAGCCTAGCAGATTCTGGTGGTAGTTTAACCAGCTGCGGTATACAAGTTGATGCTAGACGCTTGATCCGGTGGAATCAGGTTGGCTGTGAAGGTAGGGTGCAGATTGGTTTTGCTACACCCGTTGAAGTTACTGATTTTTTTCAGGGAGGGATCCGTTTTGGCCTGCGATATCAGAGTCTGATCAACTTCTTTGTTTATTACTGTAGTGGCACCTGTAGTAAGGTGAGGTGCGTGCAGACTGGTAGGTAATTAGTTGCGCCTGTAAGGTCAGGTGTGGATGGGAATATCGGGGTCTAAAGCTAATGCAGGAAAGACCACAGAGAGTGGGGAGCTACGGCAGCAGAGATAGTTACTAGACAATGTACGGAGAAGGCAGTTAAAAGATGCGGCCCTTGGGAACTAGAGATTTAAGTGATGTGATTTGGAGATACACAACAGAATGAACTAACAGTAACTTTTAACAACTTTAAGAATTGTGCCTTATCTGGAAATAGTATGAGTGAATTAACGTGTTTATGTTTTTTTTCCAGGTAATGTGAGTTAAAAGAGAGAACTTTCTATTTGTAATTTCAATATGTTGAAAATGTTTGATGTAAAATGTAACGGATATCCTTCAAATTGGTTAACTGGTACAAGGTCACGTGACAACAAATGAGCTCAATTTTGCATTCTGTGTGCATTTCGTCTGTTTTTGTGTAATTGTGCATGTACATTTTTGTGGATGTAAAAAAATTTGACGTTCCTATTTTTAGGTGCATGCCATTGTTTCTGGAGTTATGTGCATGTTGTGGAATGTTGGAAAGAACCATGCCAATTGATTGACAGGAGCAAAGTGCCATCTGTGACCATTTGGGGCTAAGAATAGGTTATGTCACATTTTTGGTATCTGTTTAAATGTCACTTCAGTGTAAAGTTAATGTATTATTGCACATGTTAGGTATTGTATTACTTATGGTTTTGGGGTAAAGGCCTGCCCAGGCATCCAATGTATAAGGTAAATTCTAAGATTGAATACATTTGCAATTAAGATCTTGGCAATGCCTTTGTTTTATTTGTTTATATGTGATCTACAAATAAGTGTTTTATGTGTTAATTCTGCGCAGTTGTAGTTGGAGCTCCAGTGAAAAATTTGTCATAAGTGTTATGTGGGCCCATTGTCTATTTATGTTAAATGTATTTTGTACTACCCTTTTTGGTGTAATTTGTTTCACTTGTGATGTCAGACAGCTGTCACATACAGTGATTTGTATTTCTTATTTGTTGTCTACAACAGGCCGAAGTTTACTTGTGTGTGGATCATAAAGAAATAACAACATAGAGTCTGTCTGAGACTATTGTGGGAGAATGGTTTCTTTATGCATCTTCACTAAATGTTTACTTTGTATTTGTTCATATACCACGTTTTCCTTATTTATTACCTGAGCTATTCAAATTGCTTCTTATATTGATTTGCAAGGCCACAAACAAATATTATCATCAATTATGTTTTAGTCTGGTTGTTTAGGTTAGTGAGATATTCAGTCTCCTATTGAACATGTGTCTGTTTCATTGAGTATGAAACCCTTCCTTTATTTAATTCTGTTTTTGTATCATTAGTGGTGTATTTTGTACCCTGCTATATTACATATTCAGGGTCCAAAAAGACGGGAGATATGATATGGTTAAATAAGGAATGACAGACATATGGGACTTTGGGATACAATACAGACTGGTCACAGGAAATTCTCATAGTACACAGGTTGACTACATTGCTCATTGTCTAACTGATACTTTAAGTTGTCTTGTAGATTATGTCCTGAGGAATAAACTAGATCAGAGATCTTCTTACCATCCTGACAGCTGGGATAGAGAACCACTCCTGCCCTGTCATCACAGGAGGGGGAGCTGAGGGCATTCACTGATACATGTAAGCTGGTAAGAGGTGTCTTTAGTATTGTGGTTATGGCCATGTCTGGAGATGTAAGACCTTGCTGGGTCCTCAGGAAATCTCATGATGAATGTTGATGAGTGTTTGAGATCCTGACACTACCTCTGTATTATGTATTACCAAGGTGTGGACACACATATGTTATCTGATGAGGCAGCTGAGGCTGCTGCCCTGCTCTACCTTTTCCATAGGATATGGTCTCTTCATGACTTTGGAGGATAAAGGTCCTGTAGTCGTGTTAGATGAGCTGCAAGGATGGATCCCAATGGCTGAGAGGAAGCACTGGGAAGCCTTCAGTGTATCTTGGAGTGATGGGAGCAGGAATAAAATAGTGTCTGCCTAGTACTATGTTTCCATAATGGTTTAGTTTGAAAATGGAGGGACAAGTGTCAGGACAAGGACTCTGTTTGCATGATGATGGGTCACCCTGGGATCTAGCAATGCTGCCAGATTTGTGCAATGATATATGTGTGTGCCATAACCTTACAGCACTGTGTGAGTTACAGAAAGGCACATGGAGCAGCTTACACATCTCAGCGACTGCAGGGGGTAACCTGAGACTGTCAGGGGTTGGTAAGTATAAGGATGTTCTGGTCTGTGCATATCTCTTCTCAGGTGGACAGAAGGTAGATGTGAGGATTGTACCTTTTCATTAAACATAATGTCTTTATCACTCTTACTGGTGATGGAGATATTATGTTTGGTGAAAAGGTACAATCTTCACTCAAAACTGAATGTTTTAAATATTCTGGATATAGAGGTCAGGCTTTCCAGACTCCTTAGTCTGAAGAGAAGTGGGAAGGTGGAAAGACTGCATTAGACCATCCAGCTTGGAGTTCAGGAGGCAATGACAAATGTGTGTTAACTAATGAGAAATGTTTGTCAACTGATGAGAAATCAGGAAAACCAGTTAGATGTCTCCTGGTATGATGTATAGTGTTTATGTGTCAACTTTTTTTAATTTTCATAAAGGAGTATTAAGGCTATAAGCTTGTTAAACATCATGTGACCATAGTAAAATATAATTATTATCATTATAAGTGTTTCCTTTTTATGGAAGTAGTTTTTTGTTAAATTATTGGGACCTGGCATAGTATTGTTAAAAGTAGTGTCTTTTCTAGTAGTATGACATGTGCCAGGTGGTGGGTTCTATCAGTTATATATAAATCCTTTTGGTCTTTATGGGTCTAAAATGATGTTCAACAAGTTTAAAGGTCAAGGAAAAATTTCAACCATAATTTCTAACTCAGTAGAGGATGAGAATTTCTAGTGACCGTCCTGTCTTAGTTTGTTTAGTCAACTGGTGGTGGCCTTGAGGGATTAATCAATTTTAGGGATTTTAAATTTATTGATAGTAGGGATATGTATTTTTGCTGTTTTTGCTGTCTTTTAAGCTTGTATTTTGCTTTTGTGTAAGGTAATTCAAAGCAACAGCTGAAGATGCTGAAACAGTACAAGTCCATTGTGGTCCAAGCTCAGCAGAGTTCAAGGGGAGATGATTAAAGCTTTCTGAAGTCAGATGATGTGACACTTGAACTTCTGGAGTTTGGCGCCGCATAAGAAGATCACCCTACTTCAATACTTTATTTGATACAATCCCTTAGATATAGTGAAATGACTGGTCTGCAAGAGTTCCAGAGTTTTAGTATTTCCTTATGAGGTTGTGGCCCAACTGGTGAATGACGTTCGAGTGTCCTGGTCCGGGGGATCCGGCCAGAAGTAGCTGTTTGGGTGCAGCAACATAAGGAGGCAATAAATGTGTTCAAAAGGAGGAAATGTGAATGCAAATAAAATAATAATGTAATAAGTTTATGTGAACACAATTATTGCCTTGTGAAGCCTGTCCTAGGTTGTTGACCTTAGACAAGAATAGACATTGTACAGCTCTGTGAATGACAGCTGTAGCTGGACTCTGCAAAACTACCCCCATCGCTAAAGACTATTTTTATATTTAGTTGCACATTCTAGCTTTATCATCAGCTTTATGTAAAGGATATATATGGCATCATGCGTTCTCTTGTCATCAGTCACATGTCTATGTAGATTGTGAGGGGCAGTCCCAGGATCTCACTATATATAATAAAGTTTATTTGAATGCTCAGGGGGGGGGGAAGGTGGATGGAGCACTAAGCAACAACGTGTCACCTGTGTCTCTGTCCCTACTCCCTACCCCCACCATCTCCCATGGGGGGGATGACTGTTCTCTCTGTATGTCTGTCAGTCTGTCTGTCACTCTCTCACACCCATAGATAACTTGCTGTTAGCTGCTGCAGCGACATTACCTACTTTAGCAACAAAAAATAATTGAAATTTGGGGAATACAGAACCCCAAAAACTGGCACCCTGGACTTTGAGAAAAAAAACACTCCAGCAACTATGTAGATTTGACACGGATTTCTTGATATCAACTTTAGCAACAAAAAAAGAATTTAAATTTGGGGAATACAGATCCCACAAAATGGACACCCTGGACTTTGAGCAAAAATCAATCCATCAGCTACTCAGTACAAGCATCTGGATGCTAGAGACAGCACATGCAGTGTGAAATGACAGGATTCAAATGGCTGTCTGTTTTTATAGGGCTGTGACATCACATAAGCCTGCCGACCGCTGATTGGCTTACATGTCTCCACATATGATTGAGGATGTTCCTTTCTTCTTCCCAGAGTCCTCTGCCCCATGTAACAAGTTGTGCTCATGGCCATTTTGCTATTAAAGGGGGAGAAAAAAAATAGTTCCACTTCGTTAGAATCGATTCACCCATCTCTAATCCTAATGTATGTAAGGCCCCCTGAGGAAGGACAAACCATTGTTATGAGCCATGGCCTTGGACCCACCTCAACAAATTATAGACCGACACAAGTTACAGACAAAACAATGGGGCGATGACTGCTGGGTCCAGCACTATAACGAGAACAAGCTAACTGTGTGTTCTATATGAATTTAGTGGTAGGTTTTGCATCTACGTGGCTGATCCAGTACTGCTGGACATAACCAATAGTGCTAATAGGGTTATCTGCAGCATTTCTATAGATGTAAATGGAGTAACAAAGTGCAAGAGCAACCTGTCGGTATATTCAAATTACCGTATTTTCCGGACTATAAGGCGCACATAAAAGCCTAGGATTTCCTTAGAAATCCAAAGTGCGCCTTATAGTCCGGTGCGCCCTATGTATGGCTCAGGGCAGCGGACACTACTTACATAGGTCCCCGCTACCGGAGACCGGAGACAGCAGATCTCCAGCGGGAGATTCCATATATAAGGCATATCGGACTGATGCGCCTTATATTCCGGTGCGCCTAATGGCCCGGAAAATACGGTATATCTCTAATGTTGTAATTTATCTCTTATGCAGTGGAGTAGGAAATGTGGGAAAACCCCTTTATTGAAAAGAAGCAAGGAGAAAAAAAATGTAGCTATTTTCATAAATTTTCTTGTTTTGCTCATATTTCCTTTGTTGGGAATGTGAAAAGATCCTAAGCATTATAATGTAAAATATATAAAATGCTAAATAAGGCATTTTATGAAACCTCCATTTAGAAGTTACATAAATGTATAAGTGTGTTTGACTGCCATGCTTTAAACATAACTTTCGACAAATTTTATTAATGAATAGTGCAGACGATAATAGTAAACTTTGTAATATACTGTATTAAAGAAATATGTTCCTGCGTCCTTCTTCTTCCTCTCCCATTTTTACTTATTTGAGGGGAACAATAAAAACTAATGTCAGGTTCCCACACAAGTCTTTTCACTGCTTCACATTCAGTTTTTATTATAAAAATCCATAGATCATATCTTTATTAAATAAGTTTCAAAAAGGTAGCTGGCACCTTGCCAGCGGACACATAGGGGCAGATTTACTTACCCGGCCCATTCGCAATCCAGCGGCGCGTTCTCTGCGTTGGATTCGGGTCCGGCCGGGATTTATGATGGCAGTTCCTCCGCCGTCCACCAGGTGGCGCTGCTGCGCTAAAATGCATCTGAACGCGCCGGAATACACCGAGCTGGACCAGATGAAGGTAAGCGCTTCCCAAGCGACACATTTTCGGTTTTTAAATGCGGCGGTTTTTCCGAATACGTCGGGTTTTCGTTCGGCCACACCCCCCGATTTCCATCGCGCGCATGCCGGCACCGATGCGCCACAATCCGATCGCGTGTTCCAAAATCCCGGGGCAATTCAGTTACAATTGGCGCAAATCAGAAATATTCGGGTAACACGTCGGGAAAACGTGAATCGGGCCCTTAGTAAATGACCCCCATAGAGTGTTTTCTAATCTCCAACATCTCCCTCAGCTCCTTCATTCCGCCCCCCTTAGGAACTTCTCTTCAATGAGTCAATGTGCAACTCAGGCAAGGTCTCCCTCAGCTCCCTCATTTCCCCCTTCTTGATTCATGAAGGAGGGGGGAGGAGGGAGCTGAGAGAGATGTTGGCTGTGCTGTATATCCAGATGAAAAAGCATCCAAAAAACTTTCTACTCCTGGCCCAGTGATCACATGTTCAATAAGTGCAATTATCAGCAACACAAAATTACAATGTTAAAATACAAATAACTATAACAAGTCACCTACCAATGAAACTCCTTTTTCTTGGGCAGAATCAAGCCATGGTCCTCATGGAGAAAGGAGAAAGTCAGTGGATGGCATCAAATATTGTAAATTATATAATACTGTGTTGTCTGTACATAGGTGTTACCATTTGTTGTGATCATGTCTTGAATGTTAATGCTAGGACTGCTCAGAAAGGATCTCTATAGAACGGCAAGTATTACTATATTATGAGGCTTAGTGAACTACTGGTATATTAGATTTGAGGAGTATTTTCTAATATAGGAAATTGCAAATGAATTAAAACATTTCACCAAAAATCCTTCTATACTATTTTAACATATAATCTTGATTTAAACAATAGGTAATTTTCGGATTCCCCTAACTGTAATGCTTTTTTTAGGAAATAAAAAACAAAGATTTAATTTTTTACTCCCTCTGTCTCATGGCTATGATAAGACCAATTGTGTAAATTACATCCTTCACCATGGATACATTAATTACAGGATTTAGAAGAGATTTAGCATTGCATTCCTGGTTTACATTAAATCAGGCATAACTGATACAGAAGTTTCCCCTCTCACATAGTGTTCCCTTTATAAAGCATATTCAGTGCTTTGACTCGATGTATGGATTAAAGCTCAAAGGTAATTAAGTTAAAGCGACAGGATTTCCTGACTTAATGATTTCCTATTGCAAAGTCAGATGTTGGTCACCTGAATGATCAGACACAAATTAGGAAACAGTCTAGTGAGCATGCTTTACACTAGAGTCAAGTCAACTTGAACCCAGCTGATAATTAAAGGACTATTTGTCTTAAATTGTGTGGATTTATAATTATGAAAAACTAATGGTGTAATATCAAATATGTAAAAATGTGCCTGTTCCCAAAATTGCTAATTTCATATCACAAGCCATATTTATCATACAGAGATCTACATGTGAGCCATTTGTTGAGTTTACCACATTGTCTCAACTGTGAAGTCCATCACTACGGTGTCCATAAATATTGACAGGTATTTTCTCTTTATGAATGATGTGTGTTACCAGTGGGTGTTTTCTATAATATGCAGCAAACTCCCACGTTGTACGGAGAGGGCTCAGCCCATGAGCCCTCTCCATACACCCACAGCCGACGTGTGACGTATCTGTTGGTAAAGGGTTAAATGCTTTTATATAATAAAATTTAATGATGCCACACCCTATGTACAATACTTTATTAGTATTGACAGTAAAATTGATTTTGTGACGCTTAAGCCCCTCATTTGTAAGTCCCCCTTAATTTTTTAAGAAATTGTGCTATGTCACAGAATTGTCTCATTTATGTAGCTTGCGATTTTCCAGAACACTTAACATTAGCCGAGACAAGCATAGTGCTGATATTGGCAACATACACTGAGATCAAAATTAGCGAACAACACACAATTTCCTAAATATCAAGGTCATTGTGTAGTCCTATGTGAATATATACTAACATAAGCTTATTTCATAAATTGTATATATTCAGATAGCTGCAAGCTATTGGTGTTAATCTGACACCTGTTGCGAGTTTCATTAATTATCAGATAAATCCTATATAACTGGAAGTCTAACATTCCAGTTTTCAGTGACTGAAACCCTTGAGCTGCAGGTTTTCCAGATAAAGGCCAAAGTTGGTTGTTCCAAGTCTGTGATTTGTAGAATTTTGTATCTTAACAACATCACAACCTCATTCAAGTCCCCCAAGAAGCCTTGTTGCCAAACGCAGGAGAGGACAGGATAATGCAGAGAATCTCTATGGGTAATTGTTTCAACATTGCACCTGCAATTGGTTGCCAGTTCAGCATTGAACAGAGTAAGGAATTGGTCTTGTCATACAGTAACTCAATGTTTAAAGAGGACCTGTCACCAGATTTTGACCTCCTCTGACTTACAATGCCTGCTAGTAAAGGGTTACAAGTCCTCCCCATATCACCTAAAATAAGCTGCCTGTGAGGCACTGTACCTTAATTACAGATGGTTTTCTGATATGCAAATTAGCTTTTGTGAGACTTTTGTCTCTGGCAGTGAACCATGCCCCATTATTGTGACTGACAGCTCTCTTCAAATCCATTTGACTGGTGACTGGGTGGCTGCTCCATCACAGATAGAATACCAGCTGCTTGCTTCTTCCCTAAACAGTTGAAGCATAATTTGGTGTGCTTTGGATCATTGTCTTGTTGTAGGATGAAATTGGCTCCAATCAAGCACTTTTCAGTTGTTCTGCATCTCAGAAATGTTCTTCTGTCTGATACAAACACATGAAACTTCGATTTTTCTGTCCATAACACTTTTTTCCTCTGCCATGAGGGCCAGCATCCTGGAGTTGCCTCTTCACTGTAGAGGTTGACACAATGGCGTTTGGTGGGTACTATTTAATGAAGCTGCCAGTTGAGGACCTGCGAGACATCGGTTTCTCAAACTCCAGACTGTAATTGTCTTGTTGGTTAGTTGTGCAGCGGAGGCTCCAACTTCTCTTTCTTCGCTGGTTAGAGCCTGTTTGTGCTCCCCTCTGAAGGGAGTAGTACACACCACTGTAGAAAATCTTCAGTTTCTTGGCAATTTGTCGCATGGAATGGCCATTATTTCTAAGAACAAGAATAGACTATTTTCACATGAAATGTCTTTTTTCTGGCCATTGTGAGAGTTTCTTAGAACAAAAAAATGTGATGGTCCAGATTCTCAACCAGCTCAAAGGAAGGTTAATTTTATAGCTTCTCTAATCAGCCAAACAGTTTTTTAGCTGTGCTAGCATACTTTAACAAAGGTTTTTAAGGGTTTTCTAAATACCCATTAGATTTCTTTACACAGGTAACAAACACAATGTACCATTAAACTACTGGAGTGATGGGTGTTGGAAATGGGTCTATATACACCTAAGTAGATATGACATTAAAATCCATACATTTGCAGTTAGCACATTTATCACATTAAACATGTGTAGAGTGTTTTTTATGACTCATGCAATGTTAGCTTCATTGAAAGAAAATGTGCTTTTCTCTCAAAAATAAGGAAATTTCTATGTGACCCCCAAACTTTTGAGTGGTAGTGTACTAACTTTTAAAGAGGAACATCCTGGAGATTTTGCCAAGTCTGGTTCTCTATTGGTTGATGAATCAAGCCTTACATGCCTTTTATGTAAGTTTTATGGCATACAACATTTGACTAAATGGCAAGTTTTGGCAGATAAGAATATATGCACAAATTTACAGGGGTGGAAGGGATTGAAGTGGGATCTATTTGTATCATAAAATGGATGCAAATAATGGCTAAAGTCACTCCTCACCCCTACCTAGTGTAAGCTTCTGAAATTCTCTAAATTTATCAATAGACATACACCTCTTAATGATTGTGGTGCTACTAATGACTGCACAGACATTTTCTAAGACGGGCATACACCACACCAATCTAATACGCCTAGTGGAGCATCCATGGTTATAAGACTCCACACGCCTACATTGTAGCCTTAATTGTCAGTCTCCGTAAGGAGAACTCTTACTTCCTGAACCTAGTCACAAGCCTCTCACCAAGCCAAACCAGTTCCCTTTGCTGTATTGTGGATACCCAATCAGGTTGAAACAGCGCTGTCTACAGTTGGGAGTCTGTTCCTTCTGGAATAGATAAACTGGTTTGGTTTTAATCCTGCATCATATCATAAGGCCCCTTGTAGGTCATGTTTGTTGTCAAGGGAGCTGCCTTAGAAGGTAGCATCCATGGCTATAAAACTCCACACACCTACATGGTGGCCTTATTTGGCAGTCATGTATATCAAGTGGCAAGGGAACTGAGCCTGTTGTGAAGAACGTAGTATTTTAAAAGTTTTTTGTTTTATTTATGCAGATTTTAAGACAAGTTTTCTAGTTCTATCCAGACATGATCATCATGTCATCATCATGATTAAACTGTATCCTATGACTAAGACTTCAAGTTTGTTCGTCATTCTTGACCTTTTCGAAGATTAAATTATAACATCCAGCTGGTCATGATTCTCCTCTGGTTATTCTTCAATTAGGAAATAATTAATATCCCTAATGGTAGAGGAGATATGTAAAGATTACAGATAATTTCAAAATGTAAGTTTACCTGATTCTCAAGTCTCAAAAGTATTATGTAGTAGCATGGAAAGTGAACTGTATCATTGTATAACTCAACAGATGTGTCTTTCAGATGTCTAGACAGCACTCTACAAGGCAGCTAGTAAAAAGATATATACAAGAGTGGTTCCATTGCAGGTGACAATCAGCTTAGGAATAAGAGACACCTAGTTATCAGGGTACATGGAGCTTATGCAAATTGATAACCTGGCCATATGTCAGGGCAGGCTGAACAGATATGAAGTCAGAAGCCTTATCTTTTATGGGAGAAGAGCAGGCTAGAGTTTAGAAACCAAAGCAAAGTTGAGAACACAGAAGATCTTCACGGGAATGAGCAGGTTAGGAACCTTGCTGAGGCACCTTCGTCAGGCCTAAAGAGATGGCTTACACACCCTACAGGCAGAGGAGGAGCAGCCATGAGATGTTGTAGATATAGCTGAGAGTAGCAGGCAGAATGAGTAACATAGTAGTTTTGCCTTGTTGGGGAGGTAATATGAAAACAGGCACAGACACTATTTGCTCTCTTGCAGCTATGATACTCAACATCCTCCAGAAGGCATAGTTTATACTCAACAATCCAAATGTAAAGGTTTGTAAAGATTATAGTGCCACAAAGCATTACATTTTCAAAATCCCAGTGAAGTCATCACCTACCCTACCCAACAAGACCCATATTTATTCACAAGTCTTCTGACTTTTTTTTGGTGTACCTTTAACATGACGCATGCGACACAATTCTGTTGGACTTTGCATATTAAATCTGGTGCACGGTCCGACTAAGCACCGGAACGTCCCCTTCACTGCAGAAATTTGTCCTAGTTTTGTGTGACACAAATGTGGTCCAGGTACTTCTTAAACAGTTTGCACCCAAAAGAATGCGCAAAGTGCGCCAGAAAACTGGCGAACGGCCTTTAGTAAATGTGCCCCAATGTGTTTCATGTGTAGATCAATTACTTGTACAAAATATGAAGGTTCTACTATATTTATATGATCAGTAAAGAAAGCTCAAGTATTGTAGTCTCAAATGTTATAATTCAAAGTTAACAGCACTTTTATAAAAACCAGAAAATAGTTGTGTTTCTCATTTTGAGTCTCTCATGTTGCCCATGGAACTAATAAAAAATCTACCAATGCACATCTCATGTTTCTAGGTCAGGAACAGAAATATTAATAAACAACATGTAGTAAATTAGAACAAAGGTTGGCGAAATAAAAGCGAAAAACAAAAACGGATCAGGGAATATGAAACATTACTGTTCTGAAAATCAAATAAAGAAAGAGAAGAGATGTCTTTATGGAAAATTCTTTTTAATCCCCTATTCAGTGCTGCTAGGAGAACGTGATAATACATTTCCCTAGAAGAAAAAACAACTCTTGCCACAAAAGTTATCAAAACTGTTCTACGTTCTATAAATTCTATTTCATTTTCATTCTTTGTTTCACTTATTTGTTTGCTAGGAAATGTCCAACCAAGAAAGCTACTGAGGTTTCTCGGTCCCTGTGATTTTTGTTTTTCATTGATCAACTGTTAAATATATACAAAAAAGCAAAACTTTATCAAATGCTCATCTTTATTAATGCTCAAAACAAAAGCAAGTGCTGTTTTGAAGGAAACAAACTTTAGGCCACATTTGTTAGCTAGTCTAATAGAAACGGTCCAAATCTACCATACTGCAGACTCTGATTAGATTTTTATTCTAATAATACCCTGGAAAGTGTGAAACATTGTTATTGCTGTTTAAGATTTTGGTGGAATAAACACGTCTTCACTGGAGTGCTGCCTTAGTCTGAATTCTTTACATTGTTGAGAAGGCTGCCTATTTTGGATCAATGATATCACATTTTTATACCTCAAAATATATACATGTGCTATGTACCCAGCTTTAAATGTAAATCTTTATCAGTATATTGCTATGCTGTTTTTACAGTGGGTATGGAAAGTATTCAGACCCCTTTAAATGTTTCACTCTTTGTTTCATTTCAGCCAATTGAAATATCATATGGTCATAAGTATTCAGAGGGTTTGCTGTGACACTGCTGTGAGCAAAGGGTCTGAATACTTGGGTCTTTCTTGTTTAATAAATTAGCAAAAATATCGAGATTTCTGGGTTTTTTTCTGTAAAGATGGTGTGCAAAAAAAGATTCTTATTTTTTTTTTTTTACAAATTGACTGCAATGAAACAAAGAGTGAAAAATTTAGAGGGGTCTGAATACTTTTTATACCCACTGTTTTCATTGCTTTAGATTAGTTAGTTTTAGATTAGTTTTCTTTGCATGCATTTGGTTAGGTTTATTAAAATAATGAAAGACATACTTTACTTTATAATTTAGGAGCTGGATTAAGGATGCAAAGAATATTAAAAAAGTATTACTTATGGGATATTTTAAAGTTTGGGCCCATACAATATTTAGTACTGACTTAATTAACATGTACCGTATTTTCCGGGCCATTAGGCGCACCGGAATATAAGGCGCATCAGTCTGATGTGCCTTATATATGGAATTATTCCATATATAAGGCGCATCGGACTATAAGGCGCAGGGTGGCCGAAGGCGTGGCGGAGTTCCGGGGGCGTGGCAGAGTGTGGCAGAGCGGAGACGGAGCGACCGGAGAGGTGAGCGGGGAAGGGGGTCCTTTCAGGGGGGAGGATGGCAGCGGACCATACTTACATGGGTCCCCGCTACCGGAGACAGCAGATCTCCTGCGGGAACTGCAGACCGACGCGGCAGAAGTTGTTCGTGCCGCGTGGTCTGCAGTTCCCGCTGGAGATCTGCTGTCTCTGGTCTCCGGTAGCGGGGACCTATGTAAGTAGGGTCCGCTGCCCTGCGCCATACATAGGGCGCACCGGACTATAAGGCGCACTTTGGATTTCTAAGGAAATCCTAGGCTTTTATGTGCACCTTATAGTCCGGAAAATACGGTAATAATACCTATTGCCACAGATGTATACATTTAGAACATCCTATTCTGGCCTCCTAGAGCACCAGAAATATACAAAGAGCCTTTACGCTGCAACTCAGCATTGGTTGCCATTTACTATATGGGAAGCCAGAGGGAAAATTTACACCATTGTTTGTCTTTGGAGTGGGAGTCGTAGCCCATGAATAACAGATTCATGATGATGAGATATGTGCAAAAATATGTTCTTATTTTATACTTATTATTTGAGACAGATTCATTTAAGAAGGCTGATAGGATCACACACAAATTACTGTGCAGTGTAGAGGGTTATCTTCCACATATTGATATATTAAATGTTAATAAACACCTTTAGCTGCCTAAGCCTTTGGCTGATCGCAACAAAACATCTATCTATCTATCTATCTATCTATCTATCTATCCATCCATCCCCTTACCTATACCCTTTTTATCCTTTAGTTAAAATTATTGTTAAAATGTTAGCAGAAATTAAAGTTCTCTATTAAAACTTATCTACACAAAGTTTGGTAACATGTTGTATGTATCATTTGGAATCCTGTACATTTGTGCATTTATTTTATTGAAATCACTTAAGTTGATACTTCATAAGTTAGTGCAGAAATTATATCAAACAATGTGATTATTTTATAACATAACACATGCACACCTGTATATCACAAAATTTTGGTCAGAGACATAATGGGGCATATTTATGAGAACCTCTGCACCACGTCAGTGGCATAGAAGCCCTTAAATAATCGCAAATGCTAGCTTATTGCTATGTCGTGAAGGGAGTGGCGAGTGAAGGGAGTGGGCCGGAGCGGGGAGATACTGTCCCCACGCCTGCGCACTCTCTGCAGCTGGCGACTTTTCACATTTCTACGCCAGGTAGGGCCTCAGCCTCTTGATGTAGTGAACTGCCCCAGTATTTGTGTAACATTACAAGTAAGTGGTAGCTTCTCTACTCTCTCGTTCCTTTGCTTGGGCAACAGCTACACTGATGCATTGCAGCCACTCTTCTGCATTCTTCTCATCTTTTGCCTTGAAGACATATGTTTTGTTATCAGTGAAGATCTCAAATGCCCGAGGGAGACTCCGGTCCCTGCGCTTCTTAGCTACGGCTTTAACACTCTGAACTTTGCTTAGCTCAATAGGACAATCATCTGGGTCATCTTTCTGGAAAATGAACACAAAAATAGCATGTCATTAACAATGCATTGGATAACAAAATCTTGTATGGAATTTCATTGTTGTGTCTTCATACTCATCAATGTAGTTGTATGTCATTTGAGATGAGGGATCATTGAAGGGGTATTTCAATCTCAGACAAAACATGTGTACTTTATAATATATAGAGACAGAATATTCACAGGATAGTACATAAAGGACTGAAAGATGTGGGACCTACCATTGGGACCTGCACCTATGTTCAGAATGTGCATCACCTGACCTCCATCATAAAGCTTGATAAGATACCCATATTGCCAACATTGGGCCACATTTATCAAAAGTAGTGCAAACTGCACTGAGGGCAGTTTGCTGTGAAGCGTGCAGGGTGCGCCTGATTCTTCAAAACTGGTGCCCGGTCTTCATGAATCTGGTGCACCCTGCACTGCTCGGGAAGTGTGCACCAACCTTTTTAACATAGTCCGATTCTGCGCCAGAACACCCCTTTAGGTGCAAAATTTTGTGGCACAATACAGACACAGCAAAGAGGAGGGAAGGCAGCAATCCAAATTGTAGAGAAGAAAGTACAAATGTAATACAGACACAAACACTGAAAAAATGTATGTGCAATGTATTTGCATGTACTTTTCAGCGTAAAGTCAGACAGAAAACTGTTATACGACAGTATATGCAATGGTTTTTTGAAAAAGGAGAAGTAAAGGTCATCCAAAATAACATAAAACTAGCAATAATGTGACTATAATCAATAGCAGAAATTTCAGCACGAAACATATATGGAAGAAAGTTGTGCATGTGGATGTTATAGACATCATATATGAATATGAATTTTCTGTGATAACACGCTGTCTAGAGGGCAACAGCTTTCTCACCCCCTGTTGCTAGCCATTCCCTGCACGCAAACAAGAAAACAAGAAGTATAGAAATACAGCTTTATGTTACCATCTTGAATGGCTCTCACTAGCTAATTCCATAATAGATAGTTGCTGGGAGAACATCTGCTATTAATTCAGCTTCACAAACATCTACTGGTCATAAAAAGAATTGTGGGCAAAAACGTCCCATAGTGGGTAGAATAGGGGCTGCTGTATAATTTCCATCAGACAAAAATATTTTCCTTTTCTTTGCATAAATCTTATCAAGAACACATGAAGTGGTAAATCATGCAAATTCCCATTACGAACATGGGAACCTTTTTATATAGAAACAATGCAATGTAATATGGAAGTAAAGCAATCTACTGTAAATAATAATAAAAAAACATATAGTTGCACCCTGGCCTCTACTGTACATGTATGAATTCTGTAGCTTGAGATTCTGCAAGGTTATGCAGTAAGTTGTTTATCATACTGTATATAACACAATACATTTAGTTACACTGATACATCACTAGAGCATACAAAGCAGAAAAGAATTAGGTCCAATTTCAACACTTTTCATGCCAAGTCCCATTGTGGCCTCCGGCGTGAAGGTTTGGAACAATCTCAGCACAACAGTAATGAAAAAGTGAAAACAATTCTGCCTGCGAAGAGAACTACTGGGGACTGTGGGAACAAGCATTAAGCAATGTTGGTCAATCATTCATATCAAACCTATCCTAATAGTTTAGGATCACTTTTCCTACAGTAATGCAGGTTCTCACTGAGGGGGGCAAGTATCAAGCAGTGCGAGTAGAGACATTTTGATACCAGCTGGTGCTAGGAAGAATATTACATAGTGCTGCTCAGATTACAGCCAAGTTTATGTTACCCTGTGGGTATTAGGGAATGATCCTGTGATTTATTTCTAACCTAAACCAAATATTGTCTCCCGATTTCCATGAACAGTAATTCTTTTAAACATGCAATATGTATATATTTACAGGCTGTACTAGGCATGATAAATGCAGAAGATATACTTTATTAATGTTATGGTTGTTGATAAAAAAAAGTTGCTTTATGCTTTATGGTTAACCAGCTGCTTGTCTGATATGTCCTGCACCCAGTTGAGGATATTGTCCTTCGTAGACTTGGGCCTGGGGAATGTATAATAATTGTGTAAGAGTATCAGTCAGATACCTGTGAAGTCTCCTTAGAGTAAAAAATATCTGTGCATGGAGATTCACAATGCAGAAAAATGGGTTATGCCTCACTTGAGGTCAAACCATCAACCGCTCCATTATCAGCATAAGATAAGATAAGACAGAGGTGAAATAGTGCTAGAGAGTGAAGTGTGTAGGGTGATTCACTGACTATGGATTGATGGACTGAGCTAACACTTCTCAGAGCGCACAAAATGTATGAAGCAAACACATTAAATATTTATGATTGTTTGAACCGCTAAAACACCAAGCCAAGAATAAAAAGGCTTAGTGGGAGATGGCAAAAATCCACTCTCTAGTGCCATTTGCCTACTATTCTCCAATGCCAGCGGTGAAGGCTCTTGAAACTGTCACCTATGTGCCCAGCAAAATGTGGAAATCCTTCATTGCCTACAAGGCTATCATGAAGTCTACTTGTAAACCTTAGCACACATGAGTATAAGTGTCTGAATCTATACCCTATATACTGTACTGTACCTACCGTACTCAACCAAGCGTTCCCCTTCACATACTTCCCTGTCAACTTTGGAAGTGCTTTTAACTATAGTACTGTAGGAGGATTGAATGTGTCTTTATTCCCCTACAAAGGATAACAATATTGTTGGACTGTCCTTTCTCAAGAAACATCTAACTTACCTTGAGTTTATTGACTGTAGACAGAGTGTTCTAGACAGAGTGTTCCTACTCTGTTGTTCCTCCTTCTCAGTATGTGAATATGAAACCAAATATCATCTTATTTTTACAGCACAACTTGTTTGCAAAACCTCCTGAGACTGCATTGCTACCTCTCTCTGCTGTCGTTTTCCTGGGCCTTAGCATTACACTGTTGTAAAATTTCTTAAATCTGCACAAATGAAGTTGCTGGCTGATTCATCACCGAACAACATCAAAGCTTCCTGCTCTCTATGGGATATTGTGGCTCCTTTTGGCAGAAGTAGTCTGCAGATATGGAATACTGAAAGTGATTGAAAGTGATGGGGTTCCCACTTCAGCGGGGAAGTAATGCACCATATTATTGGAGCTCTTAGCATTGACAAGACCTTTCATAATCCTTATTGCCCCCAAAGAATGGTAGATGTGAGAGATGTGGATGAACTGGGAGTCCAGAAGTTAGCATAATGATTTGAGGCTCATTCATCCAATGTGCCTGATAATCCAATAATTTAACCAATTAATAAAAGCTGTGGCCCACCTTTACCCAGCAAAAGAATAAAGTATTATGCTGTGGTTAGTATAAGTATGAAGGGAGGGTTATACAATCATCAAGGTTCTGGCATACAAGCAGTCTGCATTAGGTACCTACAATTAGGTAACATGTCATATTTATGTAACTAAATTTCCTCCAGGTCATGAGGAGTGGTAAGTAAGTGTACATAGTTGTTTTTACTAAGCTCTGCTGTCGATCGTTCCACCTTCCAGATCATGTGAAGTCTATAGGAGGTGAGTAGAGCAGAGTTGTGTTCTAGTGGTTATGATCTTTATATGTTCCGTCACGCATAAGTCAAATCAGTATTTACCTGGATTGAGAGGGTTAAAAATGGCTTTTTTGCAACAAAAATTATTGTCCATAGGTAAATATAGATGCCATTATTCAGCATCTCGTATAACATTTTAAGAAACCTATTAACAAAGACTTAAGAAGCCTAGTAATGGAGATTGCAGGCGCACATTCTCCATTATGATGAATGTATTGGTGTAGCTAACATTGATGTGAAGTGCTATTTAAATTAATAAAGCAAATAAAAATATTGCTCTCCACATTTTAGCACATCTGCTTCACGTCTTGTAAGTCCCTAATCAGCAAGCGTAGGATAAGAATTCTACTCCCGTACAGTAGAAGTGAATACACAGCTGTATATGTTTAGACAATTTGTATAATATATTTTTAATATATTTAAATTATCTACATTACCATAAAGTTGTGGTTTTTAGAACATGATCTAATGAACTGTAATCAGTTTTCATTGTGGAAAATAATGGAATTTTTAAAGCCCAACACGGAAGGTTATGGTATTGTATTGATCAGAACCTTTGTGCTCTGTCATTTTCCTCAGATTACAAAAAGCTTAAAAAATTTACTTAGAAAACAAGGTTTGATATAGCTATGTAGCTACAAGTGGGGGTTAAAGTTCGTGGTAGCTCTGGTCAGGGCCAGATTAAGGTTGGAGGGGACTCATTGGCACAAAATCTGTTGGAGGCTTCCCCTACGTAGTCTTGGTGCCAAGTAATCATATATTAAAATATAAAAATTAATATTTGCGGTAGTGAACAGCTGACAGCATCAGTAGCAGAGTGACGTGACAGATGTTGTCATCAATGATGCTGCTGGTGGAGGCCCTCCTTGGGATCAAGATGGTGGGGGCCCTGGGGTGACCCACCTGTAATCTGGCCCTGTGTGTAACACACTTAGCTCTTCTTGCTCTATAACATGCTGGCTGTAAATGGGACACTGTGTATAATCTGCTGAGCTCCTGCTGTTCTATAGCATGCTTACACCAAATAGGACGCTATGATCATGAAGCTAACAGACCCGACCTCATTTTAAATGAGACATATTTCATTTAAAGTGCTGTACATGGAGTCTTATTGACATTACAAGGGAATCATCAAAGAAAATTAAGGGGGATATTTATCATACCCCGGCGCTCATAAATATTTCGCAGTGGGCAGGCTGCCGCACAGTGTTTATTCTAAGCCAAGAAGGGCAGTAACGCCCCGCGCTGGCCCACTCTCGGCTGGCCGCGCCCTCTGCTCGGCAGGCCATGCTTCCCCCTCATGCACTTTTAAGACCCACTGGCGTGAAGATGGTGGATTGGGGCAAATAATCGCAAGTGCTAGCAACAAGCGATTGTCTCAGGGCCTCTGCGTCCTGATAAATATGCCCCCAATAGTTTATGGCACTTAAATATGGACTTTTGGGAATTGCACATTGTCCAACAGTCCAACAGTTCCCCCCCCCCCCCAAAAAAAAAATATAGAGCACCATGGCACATTATTTTATGTAGGTTTTAAAAGTATAATTTCCATTCCACACATTTCTTTATGTACCGTTTGTAGTTTTTTTTTTTTAAAGAAATGCCAAGTCCCCATCAGAGGAACATAAAAGGAAAAATCTCTAGGTAATTTTGAAAAATATATATCTTAGAGATCTGTAAGTTATGTCATCCTTCGTGGATCAGATTTGTTTCTTTTACACAATGTAAGCACTTCTTCTAGACACATCGCCTTCAGTGTATTTCTATTTACAGCCAACATTTAGTCAGATCTAATCTTCGACTCATCTCATTTGTACAAAATGTACAGTTCTGTTCAAGGTAAATCAGCACCCAAAAGACCAATTTAGACTGCGGGCCATGTGCTCAGTTTCTGCAAAGAAAAGAGACAGACCTCACTGATCAAAAAACAAACATGTCCAGCGTCTCTGGCTGGCAGATACATGGCTGTACTATCAGGGGTGAGAAATAATTAAAACCTTCAGGGGAACCTATGTAAACATCATGGGAAATGTACAGTACATGAGTGCTTACACATTTTCCTTTGCGAAAGAGAAGCTGATTTCCTGCCAGGGTGAAATAGCGTGTTTTCCATCTCTTGATAAATTTCCACCGAACCTGCTTCTCTTTAAGTCTTCCTTCAATCATAGGTTGGCCTTCTTGGTTCACGACTGTGACGAAAAAAGAAAGAACAGCGATTAAATACATTTTTCCTTATGCTAAAAAAAAAATCAACATTTGAACCTGAGCCAGGCACAAACAATGACTCCTTGTAAGAGTTTACTGTAAGTAAATGTTTTATCTGAACCTTTTATGGTTATTAGCAAAATCCTTTAGTTCCTAAATGTTTTGTAAACCATTTGGTAAATGTAACATCTCATCTACTCTTGCAGATTTGATGCGTCCGTTCAGGAGATGTGAGTCAGCTGAACAATGCCCATTGTACATTTTATTTACAAAAGTTGTTTTCATGGGTTTCAGCGGCTGTTGTGGATAGGGAGAGTCTGGTTATGGAAATATAATGAAACAAATCTGCTCATTTGTATGAATTACATTTGTGGAGCCTTTTAAGACTATTGGACACAAACAAGTTTTTCTTCTTATTCAGTCAAACAGTTTCTCTTCCAGCAATCCTTTGGTTTCTTGAACAAACATGTCCATTGTGGCCAAACCAGGAAAAATGTCACCATCCTGTAGTGTTGGGAAATCTTTCCAAATCACTTTCCTAAAATATCTCACAATGAATAAGCAAATCCTGCCCAAACTGGTGTTCACTTTATTAAACATGTACATTTTGTCATAGTGGAAGGTAACGTTATCTGAATTACTAACAGAACACACAGTTCCAGGGTTTTGAAAATAAACACAACGGGTCAGATTGATCAATCTGTTTACACCAGAATTATGTTGTAAATTGCACCATAAAACTGTCTGCACCACATTTAAGAGTTTGACAGTTTTCAGTAATTTTTAAGACTAGTGTGACAAATGGCCATGGCCTATGAAATGGGTGGGTGACCTTGTGACAAAAAGGCAGCACACCGAAATTCATTTTAACGCATCAGAATTTTAATGCACTATTTTAGGGCAACTTTCTGGCATTAACTAAGCTATCTAATAGGAGGTGTAAAGTAGGATTAGACAGTCTTACACTACTGAACCAAAATATGTAGTTCACTCCAGTACTGAAAATCTTCTGCTTTAAATCTTTATTTTCTCAAAATCCAAACATTACATCACAAAAACAGGTATCAAATATAACATCACCGTCTCTGTAGGATGCAAGCTTACGTGTTTTGAGTGTAGCTAACACTCTTAGTCATGGAATCTCTTAGTTGCCATGACTTTAGATCTCACCTAACCGGCATGCACGCGCACTAGGAGGTGGGGACGCGCGTGCCGGACCACAGGAGACGTCGATGGAACTGGGTGAGGGGAGTGTAGCTACGGCCAGGCTGCTGAGGCACAAGGAGGTACACTGGTGCGCCTGTCTACACATACTGTATACTATGTACACAATGCAATAGCATAAACTAGTATAGTAAGTATAAATTAAAATACAATGATCAGGGTATTTTGTCACTCGTGTAGAACAGAATATGTAACGAAATTGTATGTATTGTATGATTTAATTAAAATTTGTAAACAAGGACACGTGGTTCAGTAGGCTACAAATAATTGCTGACACAGCATTTCTTATCTACTAATTTAGTGTCAAAATAAATTTAACTAAAATAAGTAAGCTTGACATCAACAGAAATAGGAAATCTATTAAACACGCAGAAAGATAAGGTCAACAAGAATACACAGACTTAGACAATAATTGGGAATTAGGGGGGGTGGCAGTGAGGAAAGGAAAGAAAACTGGAAAAGAAGGAATAGGAAAATATGGAGACCTGCAGGAAAAAGTCTTTAGAGGAATGATCTCCATGGTGAGGCCCCTCCACTCAGGGCTCAGGCTTTCAATTCTTCCATTCTTATGATATTATTTAAGGCCTCTACCCATTGGGGCAGATTTATCAAGCTGTCTGAAAGTCAGAATATTTCTAGTTGCCCATGGGCAACTAGAAATATTCTGACTTTCAGACAGCTTGATAAATATGCCCAATTGTGTTTTGTAGGGGGGTCACTGAAGACCTCTTAAGTTGGGAAATCATTTTTGTCATAGACAGAACTAGTGCCTGCTCTTTGGGACATTAATGGTTCCTGGAAAGCAGGGTTAGCTCTTGAAGGACATGTATGTTGTTAGAGCAAAGGAAATCATCCAGCGTAAAGACATTATTCTTCATAGGGTAGATCCAACATAAATGTAACAAGCTGCTTCCTAGTGCAGCTTGAATAATAAAACAGAGACTTACTGGAGTTTGGTACCACCTTGGGATGAATTAAAAATAGTTTCCTGTAAAATTTTTCACCACACTCCAGTCTCCAAAATTTAAAAAAAGTAAACACTCACTTTAAGGCCTTCTATCTCAGAGTCCTGATTGCTTTCATTAATCATGACCTAGACAGCTCTTAGATAATACTCAGGATCTCGAGCCTAGCAATACTCCTATGGGTAAATTGTTTGTTCCCCATATTTCCACTTACTTGGGAAGGTACATTGTACTGTTCCAGCAAGGCACACTGGCATTGCTCAAACTAAATATCTGGTAGTACAGTCCTACTGCTGGCCATCTTGGTGAGATTGTAACAGCTTGTGAAGTTTGTGCTAGAAACAAGATGTCCTTACGATTACCAAAGGACTCCTCCATCAACTCCCTCTTCCGAGAAAGCCTTAAACTCACTTATCCATGGATTTTATTACTGATTTACTGGTCTCTCAGTAATATAGCTGGTTTGTGATAGGTTTATGTAAGATGTGCCACTTAGTACCCATTAGAATGCTCCCCAGTGCCAAGTTATTGGACACATTGTTTACTAATCACATACTTCGTCTTTATGGTGTCCGTGATAACATTGTTTTTGACTGGAGGTACAGTATGTATCTAATTTATGGAGGTAATATTGAGGTTATCACGCAGAAAAGTTCAAGGATGGTGTTCACACCAATCCGGAAAACCGCAGGCACAACCAGAGCAATTTTAATCATAATAGATGGCAGAGGCACTATTTTCTGTCCCTGGTGCATCTAGAACTCACTGGTGGTGCTCAGCTGACTGTAGTGTACATATCAGTGCAATGAAAAAGACGAAAGCTGTGGCACTCACCCAAAAAATTCTTCCTTTATTCAGTGAAAATCATAGGACAGGGAGGTATTGCAAGGCATAAACTTCTGTGACGGACCATTTCGCGCTCTTCGTCTACGGCTAGGTTTCACTGGTCTTTTGTAATTATAGTTTTAATCTGAAAGTATTGTAGTGACCTTGAGTTTGCCAATCCTTCCGCTGAAGTCACTTATCAAAGAATCTCTCATCAAGAAACTCTTGAATCTGTTTAAAGCCCAAGACAGATAACGACACCAGGCCAATAGAAGACGGTATGCCAGTCTTATCTGTGTTTTGGGGGAAGGGTTGTGGTTGTCCACCAAGAACTTGCATCTCAAAGTTCCATCTGGAATATTTTCTCCTCAATTAAATTGGTCTATATTCTATTAAGAAAATCATAAATCCAGTATCTTACAGGATATAGTTACACTATACATCCCGTATCCATATTGTGTCTGCAAATCTCTATTAAAGAAATATGTTCCTCCTGTATTGTCAACATCTAATCCCATAGCTCCATTAAAAATTAAGGGTGAATTTTAAGGTGGAAAAAAATCCTGGATTCCCAGAAAGTTCAGAACGTACAATAACTAGTCCATTGGAGGCGATATGGCTCTGAGGAAATCTATATGCTGGTTTAAGGTCCCAAATACTGTTCATGGCTGCAATATATACTGCAGATATACTTTTTATGGTCCATGCAAGTTTTATCAGCACCCGTTGTCAATCACAAATTTTAATAACATTAGCAGTTACTACACAGATTGGTTTCCTCCGGTTGCCTCCCACATTCCAAAAAACATACTGGTAGGTTGATTATATTGTGAGCCCCATGGGGACAAGGACTGATTTGACAAGCTCTGTGTAGTGCTGCATAATCTGTGTGCGCTATATGAATAAAGAATTATTATTATTATTATTATGTTCTGTTGCTGATATGGAAAGTGGGCTTTACAGTGGTGGATCTGACAAGGCTCATACAAAACGTACAGTGATATCGTGCTCACACTGCTCAATTTAATTAGGTACATCACCATATATACTTTTTTTTAATTAACCTGGACTACCAGATCCTCTTCTCATCACAAAACAAGAAAAAAAATTTAATCTGATGGAGGTTTGGTTGTAGTTTTGGTCATGTGGGGCAGTGCAAACTCAACGGTGTATATTTTAAAAATGCTCAACATCTGTTATAAAATATGCACTAAACATTATTTGGAAAGAGGGTGTTTCCTTGAAATCATTTACGAGCTTGGGTTTCTTACAGGGAATCTACCATCGGTAATCTACATATTGATGTAGATCTGATGGTAATTTTCTCATGCTTGCCTCTTTCCTACACCGATTTTGGCTAGTCCATGAAACTATATCAATATAAACCAGTGTGGTGTGTATGAATGATCCTCAAAGAGATATAGGTTGGTTCAAATAACAAATGCAAATGCAAAGACACCATTAAAAACATTTAAAATTGCATGAAAGAATTTATGTGACCAAAGGGAATGGTTATGATGCAACTAAGAAACCCTCCACACTCACCCCTGGATATTAGAATGCAGTTAAATCCTATCACAAAAATTCATTTGTAAGTATCTATGGCTGGAAGAAAGCTGGCAGGTACACAAATCCTATCTATCGTAAAGGCACACATAGCCAATCAATGCATAAACTGCCACATGCTAACGCCTGAGGAAGCCACACATAGTGGCGATACGTGTGGGGCTCGCAGCCACACACCCCGAATGCAGTCCCAACTTTGGTAATATCCGCCTTTGGCGTTAGCATGTGGCGGTTTATGCATTGATTGGCTATGTGTGCCTTTACTATAGATAGGATTTGTGTACCTGCCAGCTTTCTTCCAGCCATAGATACTTACAAATGAATTTTTGTGATAGGATTTAACTGCATTCTAATATCCAGGGGTGAGTGTGGAGGGTTTCTTGGTTGCATCATAACCATTCCCTTTGTTCGCATGAATTCTTTCATGCAATTTTAAATGTTTTTAATGGTGTCTTCAATAAACTTTGCATTTGTTATTTGAACCAACCTATATCTCTTTGAGGATCATTCATACACACTACAATGGTTTATATTGATACTGTTGCTGTTTTTGGTGTGGATCCTCCTTCATACGATGTGATTTGCATATCTTGCTATCCTTTTCTCTACTAGTCCATGAAACTAGTCAATTAGAATAAAAATGTTATCTTAGATGTATGCAAATTAATTTGAAAGCCTACTGGTGCATTGAGTAGCCAAGCGACAGGTGCCTAGGCTACTCTATGCTTGACTCACAAAGAGAGTTTAGGCTCTGCATAGACCAGTTTATATGCAGAGCATTGCATACTTTGCTCCCCTCTGCAGGTGCGTTATGGAATGTGTAAGAAGGCAGCATTCTGGGTGCAGTAGCCTTAGCATCTGTATGGCTACTCCACTCCCAAGTAGGAGTTAATTTGCATACACCTAACATAATGTTCTAATCTAAGATAATTATTATCCAAGATAATCTATTGTTGTAGATAAATACATATGTAACATGAAATTCCTGGATCCCAATACAAACTGTAACAGCTACTGCCCAGACCTACCTTTTAAAAAATATTTCCTTTGAGCCCCTCTCCGGCTTCAGGATTGTGGTGCAATAGCTACTTCTGTAGCTTAAATTGTTATATTACTCTTTAGCTATAGGATCTGAGAGTACATAAACCTGACATCAACAGACCCCCAAACAGAATGGAGATGTTAGGTTATTACTTAGTGGCTCCTCTTGCTAAACATAGACCTAAACATATTTTACCCTCTGCTAAGAAAATGTTTGTTCCCTTTTCAGGATACCAGTATTTGATTTTCCTTTCTGCACTGTACCTATATTCTTTCCCTTTAAAGCTTTTACAAACACATGCAAGAAAAATTTCTGCTTACATTTTTTTAAGTAATTTAGCAGCTTTCTAGTCAATGGACAATGTCAGGTATAAAGGAAATGTTTAACTACATAGAACTGATTGAAACAGTGTATAAATGGCTTTTGGCATCACTATATGTAACCACATAGACTGCCAGGGATAACTGCATGCAATCCCATTAGGTATAATGGCTGAACAATTTTGGTTGTGACTCAGCATATGTAAAAATGCACATTTACCATAAATTTGATACAGGCAAGCTCCAATTACTAGCATGCATTCTTCTCAATGTCTAATGTTTCCAGATGACTGTAATTATATGTATAGCAATGGAAATTGTACGACTCTAGCCGCCTTAACTTTCTGTGATGTGGTCATAATACCTGAAGCATTTTTTCCATCCCTTAAATGATTAAGTACATCTTGATTAGTTTTTCTACAAAAAGAGCAAACATCTTCTAGATATGATCCTGAAAGGGGTGGATGGGAAATTAGACAGGGTATAAGTAGATTTGTTATAAGTGGATTTAGACATTTTTCCTACTTTCCCCAAATGCCCTTTCCCAGGATGGAGTCCCAGTCTGTGCCGGGCACAGATGGCAAATCGCTAGATGAAAACATCTCCTATTAGAACATACACAGCACTGCACCAGGATTACAGGGTTAGGGTAAAGCAGTCAGCATCAACAATCAACCATTTTCTTCCATGTCTGATTTTCTTGAAATGCACTGGACCAAACATATAATTTACAAATCATATAGAGGTGTTCTTTCCTCTGGGTTTAATATATCCCATGTTAGAGGCATGAGATGAATATAAAACAAGTGTACGATTGTGCAGCAGTGAGGGTTTTTTTTTACAAGCTGTTTATCTTCTGTTACTAATCTCAATCTTTAACCCAATGAAAGGTTAAGAAGGACATACAATATCTGTAATTGCCTACTTTAATGTTTGAGACTCCCAGATTGGGGGCAATTTTGTAGAATTCTCCATGCTCTGGGATTACACCACTCTATTCTTAGGCTACGCTTACAACATTGATTGTTGCATTATCTTAGTGGGTGGATACACCCCAAATAGACCCAAAAGATGCATAAGTGTCTCCAAAAATATATACTATTATGGGGCTTGTTTACTAAGGGTCAGCAGATGGCACTGAGTCAGATTTTTTAAATTTTTGGGACTTGCGCTGCTGTGACAGGTATTTAACTGTGGATTGTGTCGCATGCGATCGGATTGTGGTGCAGCTTCGCTGCTTTCATGCGACAGAAATGGGGGGAGTGCCGTCAGATCCGACTGATTTGGACTGAGCGCGGGATTTAACAATAAAATTGTGTCGCAAGACAATGCACTTACATGCACCAGGAAGAAGAAGGTGAACTCCATCGGACCTGAGCGGGGAAGCGACACATGCAGGATATCAGGCGCAATATCTTAGTGAATTGCGGCACAGTGCATTCTGGTCGGACAATACACTTTCTTGGAAAGCAACAGGACGGGTAAGTAAATGTGCCCCATATGTGTCATGTGAAAAGATGGGTAAACTTTTTTCTAGTGCAGATCTCAGATTATCATATAAAGAGGAAAAGACATAAAAAGGGGGATTACAAAAAGTCTCAGAAAGTAGCAAAAGAAACAAGACTACCCTATTAGCACAAAGTGAGACTAAACGGATTTGGGCACTTACAACTATTGGGCTTCAATGAGACTGTGAGTTTTGCCCAATTTATCTGAACAATATTAATTTATTAAATACACATACAGATGTATTTGATTTGTATATTCGCACACACACATGAATATAATCTTCCCATTAGAATGTTGTATGTATGGTCTATTTTTCAAGTATGGTCTTTTTTCTTCTTCCTTTCTATTCATAGATATCATTATATTTGGGTTGATGATGTCTTGTGGGGATGCCTACTATGGTTATCGATGCTTCCTGAGGATATATTTGAGGAATAGTATTTATTGAAAAATATATACAGTACAGAGCAAAAGTTTGAACACACCTTCTCATTCAAAGAGTTTTCTGTATTTTCATGACTATAATTATTGTAGATTCACACTAAAGGCATCAAAACTAAGAATTAACACATGCGGAATAATATACTTTACAAAAAAGTGTGAAACAACTGAAAATATATCTTATATTCTAGGTTCCTTTTGCTTTGATTACTGCCTTGCACATGCTCTTGGCATTCTCTTGATGAGCTTCAAGAGGTAGTCACCAGAAAAGGTTTACACATCACAGGTGCCCTGTCAGGTGTAATAAGTGGGATTTCTTGCCTTATAAATGGGGTTGGGAGCATCAGTTGTGCAGAAGTCAGGTGGATACACAGCTGATCGTCCTACTGAATAGACTTGTAGAATATGTATTGTGGCTGGAAAAAAGCAGCTAAGTAAAGAAAAACGAGTGGCCATCATTGCTTTAAGAAATTAATTTCAGTCAGTCCCCCCAAAAAATAGGAAAACTTTGAAAGTGACCCCCAGTGCAGTTGCAAAAACCATCAAGCGCTACAAAGAAACTGGCTGACATGAGGACCGCTCCAGGAAAGGAAAACTAAGAGTCACCTCTGCTGAGGAGGATAAGTTCATCCGAGTCACCATCCTCAGACATTGCAGGTTAACAGCAGCTCAGATTATAGATCAAGTCAATGTCATACAGTGATCTAGCAGCAGACATATCTCTACAACAACTGGTAAGAGGAGACTGTGTGCAGAAGCCTTCATGGTAACGTAGCTGCTAGGCAACCACTGCTAAGGACAGACAACAAGCAGAAGAGACTTGTTTGGGCTAAAGTCAAAAAGTAAAAAAAAAGATAGCAGCTGCTTTAGCTTCTGGACTCTGACATGGATGATGCACGCAGCTGTAGATCCTGGTGTATGGGATCCAAATACTCACAAAATAAGGAGAGGCCACAGCATCCGATGTAGTTTAAAGGGAACCTACCACCACGAATCTACCTATAAAGGTAGATCGGGTGGTAGGTGGATGTAAGGGACGTGAGGAGAGCTCTTTTTAGAGCTAATCCTCACGTCCCCACTAACTTTTGGGAAACTTTATTAACCTAATATGTAAATTTAGTTATGCGGCTACTGGGGCGTGGAGAAGCCGGCACGAGGCTACACAGTGCGGCTACTCACGCCCCGGAGCCAATTATCCTCCTACCCTGTTGGGCGGCGCGCACGCCCTCCTTTCGTACCTGGCGCGCCCTCGTCTGAAAGCGCGGCTCTGCGCATGCGCCAGTAGCTCCAGACTCGGAGTGGGACTGCTCAGCCGGCGTTTGCGCATGCGCGAACGCCATCTATCGACGAGGGCGCGCGACGAGGAGATGCGCGCCGGACAAAAACAGGGGTAGGAGGAGGTCAATGGGTAATGGGGCAGTTGGAGTCAGCTGCCACTGTGGTAGCCTCGTGCCGGCCTACTCCACGCCCCAGTAGCCAGCATATAACTCCAAGTTACATATAGGTTAATTAAAGTTTCCCAAAAGTACGGGGGAGACATGAGGATTAGCTCTAAAAGGAGCTCTCCTCCACGTCCTTAAAGCCACCGTCCACCGATCTACCTTTATAGGTAGATTCTGTGGTAGGTCTCTTTAAGGAAGGGTGTATTGCCTTATTCACATGGGCATGAAAAAAGCAGTAATGTTTGGATTCACCATGAATCTTTGTCAAGCAGGCACCACAATTCATGAATCAGGTGCACACTACACAGGGAAACTGCACATAGTGCAGTTTAAACTGTTTTTGATAATTGTGGGCCTATATGAACAGATTGCCTGTGGAATGTGCAGAGTGCACCAGGTTCATCAAAACTGGCGCACGGTCTTCATTAATCTAGTGCCCCAGCACTGCTTCGGAAGTGTGCACCATTTTTTTTGGTGCACTTAGTTCATGCTGCAGAATTGTGGCACACAATTACACGTCAGTAATAAATGTGGCGCAAACTCTGACTTGTCACTAACAAGCCACTTTAGGTGCACATTTTTTCTGTCTTGTCGGACACATAGCGGCCGCAACACAAAACTGGCGCAGACACTTAATAAATACATGAGCAAGCAGTTTGCACGTTATTTTCAGTGCAAAATCAGACAGAAAATTGTCACAAGAGCTTTAATAAATGCGGGACATTGTCTGTTGGTGATTTACAAATGACATTTTGGTGATAATTCAAGGGTAGTTGATTTTTCGTTGTGTAATAAGGACTTAGATGTCATTATGGAGGCACTATTGATCTATCTGGTACTAATATAGGGAATTGTATCAGTATACTATGAAGGGAAATGGGAGTTTTAATTCTTATAGGAGACCGTGGCTATTAATACTATAGGTAATATGGGGATTTCTACTACTTGGAATAGTGAATGTCAGCAATGTAAAGGAATGTATTTTACACTGCAGATTTTATCTGAAGAACATTGTTAGTCAGCGTAAATACCAAAGTCATCTAGGGCCATGATGACTAGAATGGATCGGTATTGTAATTGTTCTTTCTTTTGGACAAAGGTAATGATCTGATTCCTATCAAGTATTTCATGAACATGGGCTGTATTAGATATCATAATTTTAAACCATTATTCAGGAGGTTTGAACAAAAAGCATATACAACCCATGGTATCTATCCTAGGACATACAGTGAAACATTTTTGAGGCAGCGCTGATTTCTGTAAAATCCAGTTCCCTCTTACTTTATAAGAATGCATCCTTATTGGCTCAAACAGCCTCATAAATCCCCCTATGGCAGTGGTCGCAAACCTTTGACACAGGTGCCAGAGGTGGCACTCAGAGCCCTGTGGGCACCCAGGCCACATTTCCCCAACCAGTTCACCAGACACGACTCAAAGAATTCACCTGCAGTCACAGGCAATGTAGATAGTGCTCTCAGCGTTATTTTAAAGCAACACATCCTTGGCTTCATCAGACTGTAGAAAGAGTGAGAAGGTACGGACAGGGGTTTATCAATAGAGATCCTTCTTCTGTTGAATTTGGGGTAGAACATTGATCAATAAGTTACTGCTATTGCTGTGTTGGCAATTTGCAATAAATAAATGGGTTTTAGTTGTAATTTGGGCACTTGGTCTTGAAAAGGTTTGCCATCCCTGCCCTATGGGTTGAAAAACGCTATAATTTTACCTATAGCACCATGTCACATCACAAATATTCAATCCTTGCCATTATTCTGAGGCCTTTTATGCTGGGCATATTCTCAAAGGCAGCATAATGTTAACCTAGTGTCTGCTCTAGTGCTCTCAAGGTTATTGCAGAAATGGAAATACTGTAAAATCATGTCAAAATTATCTGATAAAACCATATACCTTTATTTTACAGAAAAGGCAGATGCCTCAAAGAAATGTTCTTCAATTGGATAGTTGACTTTTTGAAAAATGAAATGGATTTTCTGGGTTCAACAGCAGATGCCCCCAGAAATCTCCTCACTTGATCAAGCTGTATCTGGTGCCAGAAGCAGATATCTTTATTCCCTTTGTGATGGCCAAGTGTAGTAAATGGAGCTCAGCTCCTATGAAAGTTAATGGGAATTGAGCTGCAGTACCTCAACAATGCCACTGAACTGCAAAGGGAGTCATATTCTTCTTGCTCCCGACCCTGTGAAGTTTGGAAGCTTAAAAAATGATTGGCAGAGTTGAAAGCCTTTGGACCTAGAAAACCCCATTAAAATTTTTATATAAAACTAATTTTTGTCACTACTGTAAAGTAATGTGCTCTCTACTTGACGTGTTTTCACTAGCAGCTCTAAGATGTTCTCACCTCATATGTATTAAGACATAAGTACTGAGTTATAGTATGGAAAATAACACACAAGAGAATAACATTCCTGCAAATGTATAACCTGAAGTTTACAGTTGCAAAATAAGCAACACATTTAGTAAAAAAAAAAAACAGACAATAATAACCAATAGCATTAGGGGATTTATATCATGAGGTGCTTCAAACATCTAATGTAGGAATGTCACAAGGAAATTAGTGGAGGTCTAAACAAACCAATAGTTGATCATATAATACTGTACATTCATAACTAGGAACCAGACTATGGTTGGAGCACAAATGAAATTCCCATGATAACACACTTAGAACATAATAATCTGTGGTTTTTCCATCAGACACCACTCGAGCCAAACAGTTCTTGGAATTATTGGATACTGTGGGCCACACACAGTTTACTCACATAATGCACTGTTCCAATATAATTTTGAAAGGCATAAAGAAGCATCTGTCAATATCATTGACTCACATAATAACCCTGAAATCATATAAAAACCTGATACAAATAAACAGTATTTAGAGACTTGGGGATCTTCTCTAACTGAGAATCTCTCTTCCTTGTACTTGAGGATAGTTCCAAGCAGTAGACCCTCCCACCATTTATTCTAATTATATACACTATGGTTAAAGGAGTTTGCCGTGACACCTTCGTTAAAACTGTAATTATTCAGATACTTCAGGACAAGGACCTTTTCCATTTTTCTGTTCCCATTTTTCACTTTTCAGAACCATAAGAGGGTTTGTTTTCCACATGAGAAACATGGGCTGCCAGCATTGCGGCCCAGGTTAAGGATTAATCTGTCACATAGTGACCTGGAGCAGGCAGAAGTGTCACCAGATCTGGGATCAGGACACAAGTAGAGGCACACATTAAGTGTGTTATTTTTATATACCATTGGCTACTAGGGGCACCACTGTGACTACTAACCACTGTGGTAATCACTGTGACTACTGTATTATGGGGGCATCAATGTGACTAGTAGTCATAGTAACCAATCACTATGAGTACTGTACTGTCTGCTGGGGGATAACTGTGACTATTGAAGGCATCACTATGACTGCTGGTTACTGGCCGCATGACTGTGACTACTAACTACTGGGGGCATCACTGTGATTACTAGCTACCGGGGGCATCAGTGTGACTACTGGGGCTTCACTGCGACTGCTAGCTACTGGGTACCTCACTGTGACTGCTCGCTACTGGGGGCATTATTGTGGCTACTAACTACTGGGGCATCACTGTGATTACTGGCTACTGGGGGCATCACAGACTACTAATGACTGAGGGCATCAATGTGTCTGTTGGCTATTGGGGGGCACCAGTGTGACTACTGGGGGCATCACTGACTACTAGCTACTGGGGTATCACTGTGACTGATAGCTACTGGGGACATTATTGTGTATACAGGAAACATCACTGTGACTAATGGCTACTGGGGGTATCACTGTGACTACTTGCTACTGTGGGCATCACTGTGGCTACTTGCTACTGCGGGGCATCACTGTGGCTACTGGGTGCATTATTGTGGCTACCGGGGGCATCACTGGGACTTCTGTTTACTGACGCATCACTGTGATTACTGGCTACGGGGGGAATTATTGTGGCCACAGGGGACATCATTGTGACTAATGGCCACTGGGGGCATCCCCTTGACTACTGGATACTGGGGACATTATTGTGGCTACAGGGGCAACCACTTTGTATAACTGCCTATTGTGGGGCATCACTGTAACTACTGGCTATTGAATGCATTACTGTGACTACTGGGGGAAGGCACTGTGACTATTGGATACTGGGGGCAGGCACTGGGCAACTTGGGGCAGGTAATGTGACTGCAGACTATTGGGAGGGGGCACTTGGACTACTGGCTACTGGAGGTAGTCGCATAGTCCCCACAAAGAAGCCTATAGTCTCATTTATTTAATGAACTGGGTTCAGATGCTGTGTTTATTTTCTGTTCTCGGTTCTTGTGATGTATTTTTTCTTCTAATCTCAGTTCTGGTGCTGTTTCTATGTTCTGAACCGGGTCCTGGTATATGTACTAGCTTGTTTTTAGTGCTATTTAGTGCTAGTGTACTGTAAGTGTTGGTCTTGGTTCTGGTGCTATATATGTATGGAACTTGGTTATGGGCCTGTACAGGGAGCATCCAAGCAACAGGGGATCTGGAAGAGGTAGGTAATTTTTCATTAAATTATCGGGCCAGTATAAAAATATTTGTATTCATCTGAAAACACCAAGCCATTGTTACCATGTCTGAGAAGCAAATTCACAGTTGTCATCCCATATCACTGCACTTCCTGTCATTGATCTGCATCCCTGGAAAACTCCATTAGCTCAACTTTTTTTAGTTTCCTAAAGTTATTAGTTGTTATTTTCACCCATCCTACCTCTGCACCAAATTGTGTGCCAAAATGCTCACCAAATCAAAATAGTCACTTACACATAGACCTTTGTTGGAACACAAATTTATGATTTTGGAATTAAAGACAGCAAACATAATAATATGTATCATGCAAGATACGATAATGTCACCAACAACAACAAGAAAGAAACAAAACCTAAGATAAATCCCCCATTGTTCTTATTTGAAAATGTCAGTATGGTCCAATAAGTGAGCTTCAAGTTTAAAAAAAAACTTGACTAATGATCAGTTCCACAAACTTCCATTAGTAATGTCTACCGTTCATGGTGTTACATTGTACATATTCCTTGGTCTGTTTTAGTGTTGTCTTTCTATATCTTCATACTTCTATTGGGTATATTCATTATAGTGATTATCTTTGACATTAAGAGGAAGCAGAGGGTTCCTGTGGGTGCTGTGGGAACAGAATTGTCACCGTCTATGTGCTGTGGGTACAACTTGGCTTTTTTACAATTCAAGCATTTTATTATTTTTGTGCGTTTTGTCCATGCCACTAAACACATATATTACTTAAGGATCTACACAAGATTATTATCTATAATGTACTGTGGTCATAACTGCACATTGTGTTGACACAACTTTTTAAAAATTCTTATTTAATTGGTGATTGCGAAGAATAACATAATACGCTGTCTCTAAGCATGAAAAGCATTATCTTCTTAACATAAAATTCTCCCCACTTGTTTTCACAGTATGATGGCTATTTATTACCTGTTGCCTTCTCTGGATTGTTACACATAAAACACAGCCATGACCCGGTTTCCTCGCTATATCCAAAAAGATCAAAAAACCTCACTTCTTCCAGATGGGTATGTATAAGATCCAAGTCCTACAACAAAAACACACAAAACACATTATTACTTTTGGAAATAAACTTCAAATATACTGAAGATTTCAAAATATTTGTATTCCAACTGAGATCCAAAATATGAGACATCTCACACTGTGCCGACGACCACCGCTTCTCCCGAAGATCTGCCTGACAGCCAAGGTTTTGCAATGGGGCCAAGCCAGGTTTCATTCCATGTATGTTATACATACCCAAACAGTGAGAATCATAGCTAATGGAATGTCCATACTATCTGCTGACTGCTTCTGTCATTATCATCATCATTACTATGAATGTGGTAGTATAGTAATACTAGAGTTCATTGCTATGATACTTGCCACATCTGTGCACATCATGAAGAAAATATATTACTATTTCTTCTGAGGAACAGCTCTCTTTTAACAACAATGAGCCTTCAGAATGTCTGGTAAATTCTGTATATCAGCTGTTGGGATGTGAAAACTTTTTTCTATCCATTTTATACTTTTGAAAATTTTTTTAAGGGAATTATCTAAAAAAAGATTATAGAAATTGGCAAAAGTAAAAAAAACATACTGGGGCTCATTTACTAAGGGTTGTGCTGCTCATTTTCGTGTGCGTTTTTTTGGGGGAATTACAAGGCTCGCACAGGTATTTAACAAGTGTCTCCACCCGGATTTTGGTGCACACGATTTTTGCGCTGGCTTCCATCTGACACAATTTCGGGGCGTGCTGATGGATGATCCAACTGATTTGGACTGAGAGCGGGATTTAACTTTCAAATTATTTCACAAGCCCAAGCACTTACATGCACCATGAAAAAGATGGATAATTCAGACTTGAGTGGGAAGCGACACATGCAGGATATCGGGCGCACAATCTTAGTAAAGCATTGGACAATGTACTTTTGGTGAACTCCAGTGGCCGGGTAAGTAAATGTGCCCCATTGGGTATTTCCACTGTCAGAGCCGCTGAATTTGGTATTTTGGTAAGTCTTCTTGCTTGAAAAAAACAGCCTGTGCTGCCTGTAATTGATAAGTTCCTTTTCAGGATCTCTTCCTTGGGGAAAGCTGGGTGTGAGTTTCAGCTAATTTTGTGTTCAGCTGTGGCTTGAGTGATGGACGGTTGAACCAGTCAGTTGATGGGGGCGGTGTCCATTACTTCCTTTATATTTTGCCCAGTTCCATCAGTGGTTGCTGGTTATTTCAATCTTCTATATTCTTATATCTAGCGCTATTGCTTTGTTTGCTATTCTGTGTATCTGACCTCAGCTACATTCATTTGTCCATCAGCAGTCATACGATGCTGTGCCTAGTGGCCATCTTGACTTTAACCCAGTTTTGTCTGACTTTGCTATTATCTGTTGTTTGTGCCTCAGTGTCTTGTCTTTCCTGGTGTAACCCTGTTTTCCGGGACTAAGACTTGTGTTTGGTTATTGATTTGTCATATTTCTGGGTACTTGTGTGATCACTGGCCTATCTCTGACTTCTTGTTACCTGTCCACTCCACCATCCAGCAGCTGCCAGACGAAGTAGGTTGTTCCTGTCACTTTGCAGGGCCTATCAGGGTCTGTTAGTTAGGTACTTTATAGCGGAATCATCCTTATCAGGGCAGGTTATCCGCTGTAGGCAGTGCTCAGCCTGCAGTGACTTTGCAGAGTTAGTTTGCCCAAACAACAGCTAATGCCAGGTCTGGTTATGGTTGCGCTGTTTATTGGACATGTTAGTGAGATTTATATTCTAATCTATCCTATATGTGTTGCATTATATTTGGTTCCCACATTAAAAAAAAAAAAAGAAACATTTTTGGTTATCACAACACCCTAAAACACAAAAAATTATATGAATTGAAACTTTTGTAAAGTACTTTACTCAAAATTCCCAAAACTTAGTAACATAAACCTGATGCTTTTATTGTACACCAGATGACTGAATATTGTGATTCAGAGGGGTTCATGGAAATATAATACACTTTACTATTGTTAATGCCATGATCTTCATCACATAGAAGGAAAATCATAAATCACATTTACTTTATATGCAGATCAGCTCATCCGCCAAACAGGTCATTCTATGGTCCAGCCAGGCTGCTCATCACTGCATGTCCCGAGCTAGTGAAAATACAGTTTAGTCAGAGTTCCAAAGAGGGATTACATACTCTTCAACGAGTCATAAAGTACAGACATAAAAGTCTACTGAACCTCACCACAACCAATATATGTAAAAGTATAAAAACTACATTCTATCAAGATATAATATTACATTTATTAGGAGGGTTTTGTTTAGTACTTGTAGAACCTTAGCAAATGGATTTTTGGCTTTCCAACTATCAGCACTCTGCAATCAGCTGTTTGAACGGGACCAACAGCCCTCCATGAAAAATAAGATGAAAATCATGAGGTACATTCCCTTTGGTACATATGAAACCCAGCCAGCATTTAATAGTGTTCAAGAAGCTTGTAGATTGGGGAGACATGATTCGATGATGTGAAATTCACTGTATAAAAAGTTTAGATTAACTTGTTTACTATAATCAATTCATTAGAGACTTATTAGTAAAGGCAACCCCTGTCCATCAGGATTTAAAATGTTTACTAAAGGACAGGTTCACATTACATTTGTTAATATAATTACCAGTCCCAATGAGGAGTAGCAATATGTTCACTAAGGACTCCCTGCTTGCAACAAAAAGGGCCCTATGACGTCGATTTACACCCTTGATGCGACAGGAACCTACTTTATATATTTAAAACTAAATAGAACGAAGAACTATTAATTGGTGAGATTGAGACTTGGTGTTAGCTTATTAAAAAGCTTGTTAAACCTTCATTTAGGTTATTTAAAGTGTGAAATCATGATGATCCCGTTTTTCCTTTAACTAGGACAATTCTGTTATCATTAGAAGAGGAATTGCTAACACGGGCTCAATGAAACATGGTTCAGTGGGTTTTCGACAAAAGAGAACAGGCAATCAGGTGAACAAATGATGATTTATATTTTAAAAATAAAGCTATAGCAAAATTTGCAACCAGACTGCGAATATAAAATACAAAGAACATCCAGCCTCGACTAATACGCCCTACATAGTCATATAGACTGGGTTGTAAACAAAAGAAGGCAGGGCACGAAGAATAAAAAGATGCAATGTAAATTGTCTTTATTTTTGCTCGCATTTTCGCATAGGAAATGATAATTCCTACATACGACAGCACACATACTAATAAATAAAGACAAACCCTTTTCAGATTCAATGCCAGCTTGGGGTATCTTGAATTTAAGAAAAAATCCAAAAAAGCTTCCCTTTGAGGGTTTTTTTTCCTCCACTAACCTCCTGGGTTGGACAGTTAACTCATTCAATGCCATTAAAATTGTAGTGGAGGAATATGCTTCTATTGGGACTTCCACCATTTTTTTTTTGCTGTCCACCGAAGCATTAGCGTCATCATTCTTGATACTGGTTGGAATTTCTTTGTTTTTAGTTTTTGAATAGTACCAAACAACCCAATCTAATAACAACTCAACAACACAAAACCAAAGATCCATGCAGTATATTAATACATGCAAAACTCAAAGAAAAATGTGTTGCAGCCTCACCCCAGGTAGTTTCTGGAAGTACAGCGTCTTCGGGATTCCGCACGGACCAGTGCCGGAAGGCTCCAGGAAGTGAATCCAGTGCTGTAATCCAGTGTTTGTAGTATAAAACTTCATCTTTATTCAAAAACGTGCTTGATCACAAACGACTTTAAACTACCATGTGTCGTGTTGCAGCTCTGAAGGGACCTTGATAATTTTTGGGTTTTGGTCCATTTATTTGAAATCAAAGCAGTTTTATTACTGTCCGCGTCTCGCAGCCAAGGTCAAGGTACAAATTCAGCAGCGCAATCTCGTGGTCAGGACGGTTGAAGGTCAAGACACAGGCGGCAAAGGTTCATGGTCAGACGACGGAGCAGGAGGTATGTGGCAGCATAGGAGAGAATCGGCGAACAGGTCCTGGGTCAAAAACACAACCCAAAAAAAAAAAGTGGAGTGCCATACACTGTGAACAAGTCACAGATAACAGCTTTTCTGAGGCATAGAGTGAAAAGATACGGGCAGGGGATGCTGGGAGAATCGCCGGCTTTAACTATCCTGGGAGAGTACCAGCGGTGGCTGGGCACTTTAATTTGGAGCGCCCGGCTACTGTACTAGGAAATTGGGGACATGCTAGTAAACAGCCGGGATGGGAGGTGGAAGCGTGGTGAGGTAAGTGAGGGTAGCCGCCCGGGAGGGGACTGAGAGTGTGGTTGCGGAAGCACCTGTGACACTGTTACAGTAAGGGTGGAAATTTTTTATTTCTGAGAACATAATCGGACGTAGGGCTGCCCAATTACAGCAATCGAAGATCGTGGGGGAACTCTTATCTGAATGCAAAGTGTGTTAAATTGCGGGGGTGTCAAACTGTTTTGTTACAGCTTCATCTTGAGCTGAGCGGCATCAGCAAATTGTGATCGGGCATCAGCTCGTCCTGGCATTAGATTTGCGTCTGTAGGACAATCTTTTGCTTAAGGACAAGTCAATGTTGAGTATTGGAATAAGTTACTCAGAAGGGTGTTCTAGAGAGCGTTCATGAATTTAGGTCAAGTAATCGCAGTTGAGTAGACACAAATATTGAAAAAAAAAACAAACAATAGCACTTTTTTTCAAAAAGGATAAATTAAGACAACAACCCCTACTTAGCGTATCAAGAGATATCCAAAAGATTCACCGATTTTATATCAGGATACTATCTCTATGGAATTAATGAATATTACTTATTAGTGGGCATCAGGGGTGTGCTAGAAGAGGTCTGACTTGGGCAACATGCTATCCCCCAGTGTCATTAATACTAAAACACATGGCTATCTCAAGTTTTATAAATGCTGTGGGATTCATTTTATAATGCTGTGTGAGCTTGGCTAAAACGAAAGCCTCCTCAAAAGGTGAAGCGTTAAACTTGAATACCCTAATGGCATGAATTTAACAAGTGATTTATCATATATTAAGATAAGTGAAATAATCTGTAGAGTACATTTTCTTTGTCTAAATAGAAACCATAGAAATTACCGAGTGTATGTATCTATTTACTTCTGTGCCTGGCCTTCCTTAATGTTACCAACCACTAATGATGTATGTAGGTGATCAGGTGTACTGTTGTTTAATGGAAGTTTTGCACTTTGGATGTAATATACCTACAAATAAGATCTCAGTAGTTAGCCGTAAACACGAGATGATTTCCCTACACCTATTGGTAATCTTTATGGCGTGTGCATTGGAAGGAATGAAGAGTACAGATTGCTTGATTTAACCCCTGGAGTGTGCCAAGACTATTTGTTACTTGTTCTACTTCGACAACAGTCAGGCGCAGAATGTGCCCTCCAGCCAATTGTTTATGTATTTGGGCAGTGAAAAAGGGGTATTGAAGGACTATTTTTTTCTGTTTACATATCGTCTAAAAATTTAAATATTTTCAGCGTGCAACATGAGCTATGTTGGAAGTACTGACATTAGCCTCGTGAGAAACTTCCAGGAACCATTGAATCACCGTTTTATGGTTGGTGAGAGAACTTTACGACCCTTCAGGTAAATGTCAAGAAATTGTCAAATTAAAATTTTAATTGTCTATACATACTCGATGCCCTCTCAGCTAAACTCTCTGGATGTGAAGTCGTTTCCCGACGCATGTTTGGCTTTTTTGGTACATGGATAGGGTGTTACGTCTTCTCACGGTTATGATAACTTTTTCCAATAATCTAACCGCTAATGTAGAGAAAGTATATTTTCCTATAATTGGCAACCCAGCAACAAAAATGTTTTGGGTCTCTGTGACAATTGATTTTAGAAAAATGATTGGGTTTTCATAAGAAATCTCGGATTAACAATAAGCTTCATTATTCAGATATCACCTCTGATAACTGTTATTAGCTGTTTATACTGATAGTCAGGGTAATAAATTACTAACATACCAGAGGGGTCGTCTCGCTGTAGTAGGGGGGTTCTTAAGTCAGGGTGGCCTGTAAATTGATAAAGGTACACATTTCCCTTGTCCACTTTGGACTGCATTTAAAAAAGCAGTTTATTCCCAGAATGTAGCTGGACGTGAACACTGAGATAGTTTTGTTTAATGCTGGTTCTTTGTTTCCAAAGCCATAATAACTTAACTGTAATATATAATAGTATCATATTTCTAAAATATCAGAGCACTGCACTTGGCAATCTCCGAACTTTGTTCACTTTTATGGAGAATGGAAATAGCTGGTGCATGTGTTCGGTCAATTTTCTTACACACCCCATAATAAATGGAACAAATCAACGCATTGGCCAGACCAATTCCTGTCGTGCGGCTTCACCACTCGTTGAGTAAATGACCCTTGTGTTCTTCAATACTGGCTTCATAATCTATGATCGATGGGGGGTCCCACCACTCCAATCAGTCGTTGTATCCCTATGGAAGGGGAATCACTAAATACAAACCCTTGAAAAAACTCAAATATTAACTTTTATTACACATTGTCGCAACAATAAATAAATTTACACGTCTTTTTACAGTACCATTTCAATTGCAGACTCCTCATGACATCCCTTTTGCATTGAACTATCAGACGTTGGTCCAAGAGTTTCCTTTTCATTTATATATATTAAATGATATAGTCCCACACGTCCTTATCGGTTGCAGATTTACTGGTTATTAATTTCTAATTCATGGCCAATTAATTATTGCTGAATGTTTCCAGTGTAGCTGGTAGTCTGTGTTATTTTCTCATATCTTTCTTTATATTGTTTAGACAATTTTCATTTCCATGATATAGTATCCTTTATCTGTGACTCTTCCTGTAATTGGAAATTAATACCTGTGTGGGGAAAACGGTTCTAGCATATATTAACAGGTAAAAAGAATTATTCTTAGAGGACAGATGGTAAAGGTTCAAGAAGGAAATACTAATCCCTTAACATAAAATGCTGCACGCCTTCCTGTCATTTGTGTATTCACATATCCCTAATCTGGTCTCCTTTGGGCACAGTAGTATTTGTGGGGATAAGAAATCTTTCCTATTGCACAAATCTTTTTGTATGTAAAAATTGGGTTCAGTATGAACATCATTTAGGTCCTATTCTTATGACAAAGCTTGGGAGTCGTGTATTCCAAGGCCTCAAGTCTTTGATTTATGCCATAATAATCAGGTAACCTTTTAGACTTTGAAATGTGGTAAGTTGGTCCATATTGTCTAGATTGCTCTTCATTATAATCTGATCAATATGTTATTAGTCTCCATTTAATGGTTTCACTTAAACAACCAGATGAAGTTAATTAAACTTACAGTATTTGCTTCATAACTACAGTGCAGATAATGGTAATAGGGTATTAGCTTAGTGCACAAGTCACCTCTTTTTGACCTTTGTTATTTATAATTCTGTCATTAGAAGATTAACGAGAACGTCTAACAGATCCATTAAAGTTCCATGATCTATGGACTTTTAATGACTTCTCTGGTGTCCGTTTGCCCACTTCCATTAGGCTTTGGTCACTTGATCAGAAAACAAAATTGGACTTTTTAAGGATCCATTAGACATAAAGTATTACAGTATGTGATAAAAATAGCGCCGTTCCAAAACACAGGTGCAATCAACCACCACAATAATACCGTCAGCTTACATGCTGACGTCCATCATTTATAAGCAGCTTTTAATCTTCTTTCATAATGAACCATCACAGTTTCCAAGAAAATAAAGTTAAAAATATTTCAACTAGGTGGCCTCTGTGTGTAATAATCCTCCCCATCTCTTTCTGGCTAAGAGATGGTTATCTTCATACGTATAAGGATGTGCCCAGTGGCTCAACATCAGGCTTTCAATGCATAAAAGACTCGGCCAGGGAAAGGTTCAGAATGTCCCTTGTTGGCCTTCTCTGTTGGGTTCCCTACCACTGAGACTATGTATCTGATTGTTTTTATATTGTCTTTCTGTTTGTTGGTGTTTTCTGTATTACCTGCTTGTGTTTTTAGGTCTCAGTTGTGTTATTTTGTATCTCTATCAGGAGGGCTGGGCTCCATTATGGTGGTTTTGCCATTCAGTATTTGCTAGGTATGTTGTATCTGCAGATTATCCTGGTTGTTCTGTTGGAATATCTATATTTCTAGTAGCTTGTACTTTGATGTGGTGAAGAGATTCTTGGAAGTTGTCTGTCTCTTGATTCACTCACCACTTTCCTCTCTGTTCCCCTTTGTCTGGGTTTGTGGAATAATAAGTGTTTTGTGGATCTACTGGTGTGTTACCTGTTATTCCTGTCCTCTCTATTGCCCTCCTTCCGTATTAGTCTCGGTTGGTGTTTGTGTGCATACTGGGATTGCTAGTTCCCCAAGTAACTTGAAGCACAACAGCCCTAGTATCCTTTAGTCATTTCCCCTACTTCTGGATAGGTCTTGTGTTCAGAGGGAGAGAAATTGTTGGGTCGGGTTACCCAGGTAAAAGCTGACCATCACTTCACAAGAAGGAATTAGTTTTAGTGAAGGGACAGTTTTCCTTTCATTGTAGTTTCCTAGTTTTGCTGCTCTCTTATTCAGTTTTCTGCTTCCGTAAACCGTGACAGAAAGGGAGGGTGGAGCAGAACATTATGCACACAGTAGGCGGCATAATTATGTTTGGAGGGAGCGCACAAGCATCCGAATACATGTAGCCGGAGACACCGGAAACTAATTTGAACTATAGGCCTTATTTCTATCTGAGGTGTGCAAACTAAGGGTACATTCAGATGGCCGGATGTGAGGATGTATAGATGGCAACTTGAGTAAATACAAAGTTTAACATCCCACTGACCTGTCATTTAAAAAAAAATGTGAATGGGCATCGGGGCAATATGGTAAGGGGCTTGTCAAGGTGTAGATATTCTTGTCCCATTGCACTGCTTAGTGGTAGTTCAGGGCCCAAGCCTTCTAGAGGGCAATATCACCCACCAAACACCCATTTCTACGAGGATCTTCACTAGAGATGAGGCGAACATGCTGTCCGAGCTTGATGCTCGTTCGGCCATTAAGGTACTCGAGACGGGCCGTTGCTCGGACGAGTATTTCCCTGCTCGAGACGAGCATTTATTAAAAAAACACAGTGAAGAACCAAGAGAATAGAATAAAAAACAGTGAACACCAGTGAACACAGGATCATTTAAGTGAAAAAACACAGTGAAGAAAACAGTGAAGAATAGAGTTACAGAGTTTCGGCACATCTGCTTACTTGTCGAAGATACGCGCGGACGGTGCGAACAAAATAGTATGTGAAGAACAAATATATTGTTGAAGAACATCGCAGAACACGGTGGCGGACGGAGACACAAGGAGCAGCACAGAGACACCGGGAGCAGCACGAGACATGGGCGAAGGCAGCACGGAGCATGGGAGCGGCAGCCCGAGACAGGGGCACGGAGACTGGGGCAGGAGACATGGGGCACGGGAGACATGGGCAACGGAGAGCACGGGGACGGAGACATGGGGCACGGAGACATGGGCACGGGGCACGAAGCGAGAGCAGGGGCACGGAGACATGGGGCAAGGAGACATGGGCGAACATGCAGGGAGACGCGGGGCACGGACATGGGGCCGGAGACATGGGCACGGAGAGCAGCAGGGCAGGACGAGCAGCGGGGCAACGGAGACATGGGGCAGATGGACAAGACAGAGGCAACGAGACTCGGGCAGCGGCACGGAGACAATCAGGAGTCGGGCACGGAGACATCGGGGGAGACATCGGAGCAGGAGACATCGGGGCACGGAGAATCGGGGCACGGAGCGAATCGGGGCACGGAGACATCGAGGGCACGGAGACATCGCAGGGGCACGGAGACACGCGGGAGGAGGACACGGACGAGATCGAGGGGCACGGAGATCGAGGGCACGGGACGTCGAGGGGCACGGAGACATCGGGGAGAACGTTCAGTGGAAGAAGAGAAGCGGATCCCGGACAGGTATCTCCCGACAGTAAGCAGATGTGCAGAACATCTGTAATCTATTCTTCAGTGTTTTTCACTTAAATGATCCTGTTTCCGGTCTGTATTCATTCTTCACTGTTTTACATCTGATAACTTGTCGGGAGATAATATACGCGCGGAACAGTGAAGAATAGATTGCATGTTTGCAAACATCTCGCAACTTATCAGAACAATTCTTTTTCAATTAATTAACACATTTTATTTCCCGAACCATGGTCCCTTTGAAAAATGCTCGAGTTCTCCAATTGACTTCATGGGGGCTCGTTATCGAGACGAGCACTCGAGCATCTGGAAAGTTCGTCTCGAATAACGGCACCTCGAGCATTTTAGTGCTCGCTCATCTCTAATCTTCACCCAGAAATTTTTCTGCTTTCATACACTGTATACAAGAACCTTTCAGGACTCCAAACCACAGACTGAAAACAGGCAAAGGAACGCATCCCCTCCATTCCCCAAGAATCTTGATTCTAGTACCATATGAAGGAAGTGATTCCAATTTGTAGGGGCTATATTATTCATACAGCCCAGCACTGATAGCAGTCTTAATCTGCTCCTGATCCATATGCACGGTAAGGATAAGGACGGTGGTTTAGTGGTTAGCATTACAGTCTTGGGGACCTGGGCTCAAGTCCCAGGGTCAGCATCTGCAAAGAGTTTGTATGTCATCTCCATGTTTGAGTGGGTTTCCTGCCACACTCCAAAACATACTGGTAAGTTGAGTAGATTGTGGGCCAGATTGGGATTCAGGGACTGATTTGGCAAGCTCTGTGCAGCGCTGTGTAATTTGTGTGCACTATATAAATAAAGGAATTATTATTTATATGCCCATATTACTCTGCTATAGATGCACATAGATGCACAATCCACATAGATGCACAAGGAGATATAAATCACACTAGCAACTTGCTAAATTTGGAAATAGAAGTGTCTCCAGCCTCTGTGCTTCCATTGGGGCCTTTGAGCGACCCAGGTAGCCAGACAAGATGCTACTGTACATGTGCAGGAATAACTGTGGTTGGACAGGTGTACCTAATAAAGTGGCCGGTGAGTGTACATTGCCTGTGGATTATTAGATCCTAGGTGCATAACATTACATTTATCCACATTGAACCCCATTTGCCAAGTGGAAAATCATATTTGCAAACCGTTTGCAATATGATTGCAGATTTACGCTTTATTCCTTCTCTGTAACCACCTAAGGACGCACGGGTTTTCATTTCCTCCGCTCTTCAACTTCAAGAATCCATAACTTTTTCATTTTTACGAGTACAACACTGTGTGAGGGCTTATTTTTGTGTACAAATTTTACTTTCCGTGATTTATTTATTTACATGCCGTGTACTGCGAAACTGAAAAAAAATTCGCAAATATGGAAACATTGAACAAAAAACGGTCCGTATTTGTGGGGCCAGTTTTTACGACTTTACTCTGCTCCAATAACACGCTTACTTTATTCTTTGGTTCGGTGCGATCGCGGTTGATACCAAATTAATTATGTTTATTGTGTTTTTATAATTTCAAAATTAAAGACGATTGTCAAAAAAGAAAAAAAAATTTTTGCCATCTTCTGACGCTAAAAACTTTTTACATACTTGGCGCTCGGATATGTGTGAGGGGTCATTTTTGCGAAATGATGGCGACGTTTTCATTGTACCATTTGAGCTGTGTGGCATTTTTGTCATTTTTTATTTCATTCTTTATGTATGAAATGTATATTGTAAGTGTTTGTAAAGTCACATTCGGACTTTGGGCGCCATTTCCCGCCTCAGGAGGTCACCGCCGGCCGTAACCGTTTTTATTAGTTTGATTAGATACGGGCATTTTGGGACGAGGGCGGCATGATGGGACTAATATGTGTTGTTGATTTTGTTACTGTTGTTGTTTTATACAGTTTTAGGGACAAGTGATTTGAACTTTTAAATATTTTATTAATTTTTTTTATTTTTAACTTTTTTTTTTTTCTCTATTTTTGTAGACAATTAGGGTACATTAACCCTAATTAGTAAATCCTCCATTACCATATTACTGCATACTTCTGTTTGCAATATATGCAGTTTTGCAGCACATTAATTACAATGAGTCCACTGCTCATTGAATGAATTGCCGATGCCAGATGAGTCCTGAAGGTGAAAAAACAAAGGGGGGGGAAAGACGCCGGAGGCTACCTGGCAACCGATCGCCGCCCACCGATGAGTCGGGGGACGCGGGTGTGAGGTTCTCGTTAATAAAGATGGCGGGCAATGCTCCCGCGCGCCGCCTGTCTTTTAAACGCCGCGCGACTTTGCCGGCGCTTCTTGTGAAGGGTTATAGGCGATCGTGCAAGCACCGACCGGTTATTAGCGGTGGGGTTTGCGCAATAGCAAAAAACCACCTCTGTATGAAGAGGACTCAGCCCGTGAGCCCTCTTCACACATCGCTTATACTCTCTGCGCCGTAGAGCTACGGCGCAGAGCGTTAAGGGGTTTAAAGAGAACATATAGCAGGGTTCCCAAACTACGGGCCCCACGGCGTTGCCGAGACCGCGAGCAAACCGTTTCTTATCATAGCCCGGCCGTTGCTTGGATCGACAGCGCGGGGGCCGCCCGCGGGCCTCTGTGCTAGGCAGAGTGGCGGCTTTGTCCATGCCTGGACAGGAAGCATTCCTGCCGTCACTGTATATGCTTGTGATTTGGTATTGCAGAAACGAAATCACGCGGCCCCGCTCGCGAACTATTAATGGAGCGTGTGCACGGAAGACTAATCCCCTCGACCCGGCAGCCCAACTCGCTCCATTGAACGGGTGAGGGCGAGGAAGAGAGTGAGGTGAAAAACGTTTTTTTTTATAAACGCAAGTAGTCAGTTGTAAGCAAGGATTGTGGCCGCCAGGGGCCCAATATATAACAGTCATTAGTATCGGGATCAGCTTAGAGTAATATTCAATGGTAGAGGGCATAGGAAATATAAGGTCGAGGGATCGGACAATAGCATAATGATTGAGGGGCACGGCTACGCGAAAACTGGCCGTCGGGGGCTCCTGGGAAGTGTGGTCACCGCAGTTACGGAACAGGCACAGTGGACTCAGGACGACGCAGCGAGGGGGGGGATAGGCCTCCTAGGATCGTCGCTCTCAGGGGCGCGAAGCCGCTACGGTTACTAGGGCAGGGATGGTACTGCTAGGCCACGCTGGTGTAGTGCCGGGAAGGAATGCCCGGATGGGAGCCAACTCAAATGACTCAGGGCGCATGTGAGGTGCTAGGGCAGTGGGACGTGCCGGGTAGTCGTGGTCGGTTGCGGAGTTCATGGAGTGAAGGGACGAAAAGCGAAGGAGTTTGCCGCCGCGGATAGTTGTGGACGACCGTTTTTCCTCCCCTTTCCCCAGTTTTCTTTTTTTGTCCTTGCCTGTACCTGGTTGTATTTTTCGTAATCGAGCGACCATTTAGTCTCCTGTGTGTTGCGTACGTGATCTTTCTTTTTTCCGAGCTATCAGGGGGCCGAGATGGGGGGTGCCATGGGAATACCCATGACTACATGAGAAGCGTGCGCAAGATAAGCCACAGGAAGTCGGGTTGGCACAAAAATGAAAGTCAAAGGGGGGGCAGGACAAGCTCTCTTTTAACAACAATGAGCCTTCAGAATGTCTGGTAAATTCTATAGCTGTTGGGATGTGAAAACTTTTTTTCTATCCATTTTATATTTTTGAAAATTTTTGAAAGGGAATTATCTAAAAAAAAATTATAGAAATTGGCAAAAGAAAAAAAACATACTGGGGCTCATTTACTAAGGGTTGTGCTGCTCATTTTCATCAGATTGCGTGTTTTTTGGGGGGAATTACAAGGCTCGCACAGGTATTTAACAAGTGTCTGCACCAAGATTTTGGTGCACACAATTTTTACGCTGGCTTCCATCTGACACAATTTCGGGGCATGCCGACAGATGATCCAACTGATTTGGACTGAGAGCGGGATTTAACTTTCAAATTGTGTCACAAGTTGGTTCCCACATTAAAAAAAAAAAAAGAAACATTTTTGGTTATCACTAGAGATGAGCGAACATACTCGTCCGAGCTTGATGCTTCCGTATTCCTTTATCGACTCTTGTTGTTCACATGCTACCATGGCCCGTTCTGTCCTGTTGATGCCCCTCCAGTATCATCTTACATTTTTACTTTTGATCTTGATCCCATTAATATCAGGGAGGGTTTGACCGAGCCTACAAATCGCCATACAACCCATGATAATATATCCTAGAATCGACAGTGAAACTTTTTGGGCAGCACACTGATTTCTGTAAAATCCAGTTCCCTCTACTTATACAATGCCTCCTTATTGGCTCAAACATCCTCATAAACTCCCCCTATGGCAGTGGTCCAAACCTTTACACAGGTGCCATATGTATCACCCGGAGCGTCTTTGGTGGCACCGAGGCCGCATTTCCCCAACCAGTTTCACCAACACACTCAAAAGTCACCTGCAGTCACAGAATGTAGATGTGCTCTCATCGTTATTTTAATGGCAACTTATCTTTGTCTTCTTCGTACTGAGAAAGAGTGAAAAGGTATGGACAGAGGCTGTTTTATCATGGAGGTCCTCTTCTGTTGAATTTGGGATAGAACATCGATCAAACGTTACTGCTATTGCTGTTTGGCAATTTGCAAATAAATTAATAGGTTTTAGTTTAATTTGGGCACTTGGGCTTGAAAAAGGTTTGCCATCCCTGCCCTATGGGTTGAAAAACGCTATAATTTTAATTACCTAGCACCATGTCACATCACAAATATCAATCCTGCCATTATTCTGAGGCCTTTTAATGCTTGCATATTCTCAAAGGCAGCATAATGTTACCTAGTGTCTGCTTGCTGTGCACTCAAGGTTATTACAGAAATGGAAATGCTGTAAATAATGTCAATTATTCTGGTAAACCATATACCTTTATTTTACAGAAAAGGGAAGTGCCTCAGAGAAATGTTCTTCAATGGATAGTTGACTTTTTGAAAATGAAATGTATTTTCTGGGTTCACAGCAGATAGCCCCCAAAATTCTCTCACTTGATCAGCTGTATCTGTTCGCCAGAAGCAGATATCTTTATTCCCTTTGTGATGGCCAAGTGTAGTAATGGAGTCAGCTCCTATGAAAGTTAATGGAATTGAGCCGCAGTACCTCAACAATGCCACTGAACTGCAGGGAGTCATATCTTCTTGCTCCCGACCCTTTGAAGTTTGGAAGCTTAAAAAATTATGGCAGAGTTGAAAGCCTTTGGACCTAGAAAACCCCATTAAAATTTTTTATAACAACTAATTTTTTACTACTGTAAAGTAATGTGCTCTCTACTTGACGTGTTTTTCACTAGCGCAGTCTAAGATGTTCTCACTCATATGTAATTGACATAAGTACTGAGTTATAGTATGGAAATACCCACAAGAGATAACATTCCTGCAAATGTATACCTGAAGTTCACAGTTGCAAATAACAACACATTTAGTAAAAAAAAAAACAACAATAATAACCAAAGCTTAGGGGATTTATATCATGAGGTGCTTCAAAACTCTAATGTAGGAATGTCCCAAGGAAATTAGTGGAGGTCTAACAAACCAATAGTTGATCATATAATACCTGTACATTCATTCACTAGGAACCAGACTATGGTTGGAGCACAAATGAAATTCCCATGAACAACACCTTAAAACTAATAATCTGGGTTTTTCCATCAGACACACTCGAGCCAAACAGTTCTTGGAATTATTGGATACTGTGGGACCACACACATTTTTACTCACATAAGGCACTGTTCCAATAAATTTTGAAAGGCATAAAGAATCTCTGTCAATATCATTGACTCACATAATACCCTGAAATCATATAAAAACCTGATACAAATAAACAGTATTTAGAGCCTGGGGATCTTCTCTAACTGAGAATCTCTCTTCTCCTTGTACTTGAGTGATAGTTTCCAGCAGTAGACCCTCCCACCATTTTTTCTAATTAGTATACACTATGGTAAAGGAGTTTGCCGTGACACTTCGTTAAAACTGTATTATTCAGATACTTCAGGACAAGGACCTTTTCCACTTCTTTTCCATTTTTCTGTTCCCATTTTTCACTTTTCAGAACCATAAGAGGGTTGTTTTCCACATGAGACCATGGGCTGCCAGCATTGCGGCCCAGGTTAAGGATTAATCTGTCACATAGTGACCTGGAGCAGGCAGAAGTGTCACCAGATCTGGGATCAGAACCCAGTAGAGGCACACATTAAGTGTGTTATTTTTTATATACCATTGTGCGACTAGGGGCACCACTGTGACTACTAACCACTGTGGTAATCACTGTGACTCACTGTATTATGGGGCATCAATGTGACTAGTAATATCAGTAACCAATCACATAGTACTGTACTGTCTGCGGGGGGGGATACTGTGACTATTGAGCATCACTATTACTGCTGTTACTGCACGCATGACTGTGACTACTAACTACTGGGTCATCCTGGGGGTTGATTACTAGCTACCGGGGGCATCGAGTGTGACTACTGGGGCTCACTGCGACGGTTAGCTACTGGGTCCCTCACTGTGACTGCTCGCTACTGGGGGGCATTATTGTGGCTACTAACTACGGGGGGCATCACTGTGATTACTGGCTACTGGGGGCACTCACATACTACTATGACTGAGGGCATCAATGTGTCTGTTGGCTATTGGGGGGCACCAGTGTGACTACTGGGGGCATCACTGACTACTAGCTACTGGGGGTATCACCTGTGACTGATAGCTACTGGGGACATTATGGTGTATACAGGAACATCACTGTGACTAATGGCTACTGGGGGTATCACTGTGCACTACTGCTACTGTGGGCATCACTGTGGCTACTTGCTACTGCGGGGCATCACTGTGGCTACGGGTGGCATTTTGTGGCTACCGGTGGCATCACTGGGACTTCTTTTACTGACGCATCACTGTGATTACTGTCTACGGGGGGATTATTGTGGCCACAGGGGCATCATGTGACTAATGGCCATGGGGCATCCCCTTGACTACTGGATACTGGGGACATTATTGTGGCTAGCAGGGGCAACCACTTTGTATAACTGCCTATTGTGGGGTCCATCACTGTAAATACTGGCTATTGATGCATTACTGTGACTACTGGGGGAAGGCACTGTGACTATTGGATACTGGGGCAGGCACTGGGCACTTGGGCAGGTAATGTGACTGCAGACTATGGGGAGGGGCACTTGGACTCACTGCGTACTGGAGGTATTCGCATAGTCCCCACAAAGAAGCCTATAGTCTCATTTATTTAATGAACTGGTTCAGGATCTGTGTTTATTTTCTGTTCTCCGTTCTTGTGTATGTTTTTTTCTTCTAATCTCAGTTTCTGGTGCTGTTTCTTATGTTCTGAACCGGGTCCTGTTATATGTACTAGCTTGTTTTTAGTGCTATTTAGTGCTAGTGTACTGTAAAGTGTGGTCTTGTTCTGGTGCTATATTGTTGGAACTTGGTTATGGGCCTGTACAGGGAGCATCCAACAACAGGGGATCTGGAAGAGTAGGGAATTTTTCATAAATTATCGGGCCAGTAAAAAATTTTGTATTCATCTGAAACACCAAGCCATTGTTACCATGTCTGAGAAGCAAATTCACATTGTCATCCCTATCACTGCCCTTCCTGTCATTGAGCTCCCCTGGAAACTCCATTAGCTCAACTTTTTTTAGTTTCCTAAAGTTATTAGTTGTTATTTTCACCCATCCTACCTCTGCAACCAAATTGTGTGCCAAATGCTCACCAAATCAAAATAGTCACTTACACCATAGACCTTTGTTGGAACACAAATTTATGATTTTGGAATTAAAGACAGCACACATAATAATATGTATCATGCAGAATACGATAATGTCACAAAACAACAACAAAAGAAACAAAACCTAAGATAAATCCCCCATTGTTCTTATTTGAAAATGTCAGTATGGTCCAATAAGTGAGCTTCAAGTTTAAAAAAAACTTGGACTAATGATCAGTTCCCAAACTTCCATAGTAATGTCTATCCGTTCATGGTGTTCATTGTACAATATCCTTGGTCTGTTTTATAGTTTTGTCTTTCTATACTTCATACTCCATTGGGTATATTCATTATAGTGTTATCTTTTTGACATTAAGAGGAAGCAGAGGGTTCCTGCGGGTGCTGTGGGAACAGATTGTCACCGTCTAGATGCTGTGGGTAGAACTTGGCTTTTTTACATTCAGCATTTTATTATTTTTTGCGTTTTGTCCCTCAATTCTTATGGTGTTGAATAAATATATTTTTTTTGTTTAAATGATCAATGTTGAAAGTGTTGCCATTTTTATGATTCAATAGCTGTGCCGACCCCACCTTGTTTTTGTGGCAGTGCCACATATTACCATTGCAGCCACGCTACTAAGCACATATCCAACTTAAAGATCTACTACATAAGATTACTATCTCTAATGTATGTGGTCAACTGCACATTGTGTTGACACAACTATTATAAAATTCTTATTTAATTGGCGATTGGAAGAATACACATACGCTGTGCATTCTTTTGTCTGTAGCATGAAAGCATTATCTTCTTAACATAAATTCTCCCCACTTGTTTGCACAGTATGATGGCTATTTATTACCTGTTGCCTTCCTTCATTGTTACATAAAACCCAGCCATGACCCGTTTTCCTCGCTATCCAAAAGATCAAAAAACCTCACTCTTCCGATGGGTATGTATATATCCAAGTCCTACACAAAAACACACAAACACATTATTACTTTTGGAATAACTTCAAATATACTGAAGATTTCAAAATATTTGTATTCCAACTGAGATCCAAAATATGAGACATCTCACACTGTGCCGACGACCACCGCTTCTCCCGAAGATCTGCCTGACAGCCAAGGTTTTGCAATGGGCCAAGCCAGGTTTCATTCCTGTATCTTATACATACCCAAACATGAGAATCATAGCTAATGGAATGTCCTACTACTGCTGACTCTTCTGTCATTATCACATCATCATTACTATGATGTGGTAGTATATTAATACTAGAGTTGCCACATCTGTGCACATCATGAGAAAATATATTACTATTCCTTCTGAGGAACAGCTCTCTTTACAACAATGAGCCTTCAAATGTCTGGTAAATTCTATAGCGTTGTGGGTGATGAAAACTTTTTTTCTATCCATTTTATATTTTTGAAATTTTTGAAGGGAATTATCTAAAAAAAATTATAGAAATTGGCAAAAGAAAAAAACATACTGGGGCTCATTTACTAAGGTTGTGCTCTCATTTTCATCAGATTGCGTGTTTTTTGGGGAGATTACAAGTTCGCACAGGTATTTAACAAGTGTCTGCACCAAGATTTTGGTGCACACAATTTTTACGCTGGCTTCCATCTGACACAATTTCGGGGCATGCCGACAGATGATCCAACTGATTTGGACTGAGAGCGGGATTTAACTTTCAAATTGTGTCACAAGCCCAAGCACTTACATGCACCATGAAAAGATGGATAACTCAGACTTGAGTGGAGAAGCGACACATGCAGGATATCGGCGCACAATCTTAGTAAAGCATTGGACAATGTACTTTTGGTGAACTCCAGTGGCCGGGTAAGTAAATGTGCCCCATTGGTATTCCACTGTCAAGCCTGAATTTGGTATTTTGGTAAGTCTTCTTGCTTGAAAAAAACAGCCTGTGCTGCCTGTATTGATAAGTTCCTTTTCAGGATCTCTTCCTTGGGGAAAGCGGGTGTGAGTTTCAGCTAATTTTGTGTTCAGCTGTGGCTTGAGTGATGAACGGTTGAACCAGTCATTTGATGGGGGCGTGTCCATTACTTCCTTTATTTTTGCCCAGTTCCATCAGTGGTTGCGGTGATTTCAATCTTCTATATTCTTATATCTAGCGCTATTGCTTGTTTGCTATTCTGTGTATCTGACCTCAGCTACATTCATTTGTCCATCAGCAGTCATACGATGCTGTGCCTATGGCCATCTTGACTTTAACCCAGTTTTGTCTGACTTTGCTATTATCTGTTGTTTGTGCCTCATTGTCTTGTCTTTCCTGGTGTTAACCCTGTTTTCCGGGACTAAGACTTGTGTTTGGTTATTGATTTGTCGTATTTCTGGTACTTGTGTGATCACTGGCCTATCTCTGACTTCTTTTTACCTGTCCACTCCACCATCCACGCTGCCAGACGAATAGGTTGTTCCTGTCACTTTGCAGGCCTATCAGGGTCTGTTAGTTAGGTCTTTATAGCGGAATCATCCTTATCAGGGCAGTTATATCCGCTGTAGGCAGTGCTCAGCCTGCAGTGACTTTGCAGAGTTAGTTTGCCCAAACACAAGCTAATGCCAGGTCTGGTTATGGTTGCGCTGTTTATTGGACATTGTTAGTGAGATTTATATTCTAATCTATCCTATATGTGTTGCTTTATTTGGTTCCCACATTAAAAAAAAAAAAAGAAACATTTTTGGTTATCACTAGAGATGAGCGAACATACTCGTCCAGCTTGATGCTCGTTAAGCATTAGCGTACTCGAAACTCTGCTCGTTACTCGACGCATACTTCGCCCGCTCGAGAAAATGGCAGCTCCCGCCGTTTTGCTTTTTGGCGGCCAGAAACAGGCCAATCACAACCAGAGACTCTGCACTCCACCCCATGACGTGGTACCCTTACACGTCGATAGCAGTGATTGGCTGGCCAGATCAGGTGACCCTGGGATAGACTAGCCGCTGCCGCCGCGCGTGCTCGGATCATTCTGTGTCTGGATACCGCTAGGGAGAGAGCTGCTGCTGGTCATGGGACAGCGTTAGGGGCTAGTAGATTACTGTTAGGCAGGAGTGATTCAACAGAACCCAACAGCCCTTCTTAGGGCTACAATAACGTTATACTTTTTTTTTTTGTTTGCTTGTCTGGGCTTGCTGGCACTAGTAGTGCAGCTAGTACCAATTGTGAGGAATTTGCGGGGGACTTGCTACCGTTGTGTTTAGCTCTTAGTGACACACATATCCACCTCAAACCAAAGTGGGAAATTTATTAGGGTTTGGATTTCAATTAGGCACAGCTTGCCATTTCCTTTTTATTTTCCTTTTATTTTTTTCATAACTCAGCGTCATCTCATCATTGTGCTTTCATACTTGGCTAGAAATAGCCAAGAGAATCCAAACGGCTTACTTACGCCTACAATAGCGTTATATATATTTTATTTCTGGTTGATCTGCTGGTGGCTGTCCTTGCTGCAGTGCATTAGCTAGCCAATTGTGAGGAATTTGGAGTGAGACTTGTGCCGCTGTGTTTAGCGCTTAGTGACGCACATATCCATCAAAAGACCGAAGTGGGAAAATTTATTAGGGTTGGATTTCAATTAGGCACAGTCTGCCATTTCCTTTGTTATTTTCCTTTTATTTTGTTTTATTTTTTCATAACTCAGCGTCATCTCATCAGTGTGCTTTCATACTTGGCTAGAAAATAGCCAAAGGAGAATCCAAACGGCTTACTTACGCCTACAATAGCGTTATATATATTTTATTTCTGGTTGATCTGCTGGTGGCTGTCCTTGCTGCAGTGCATATACTAGCCAATTGTGAGGAATTTGGAGTGAGACTTGCGACCGCTGTGTTTACCGCTTAGTGACGCACATATCCATCACAAAGACCGAAGTGGGAAAATTTATTAGGGGTTGGATTTCAATTAGGCACAGTCTGCCATTTCCTTTTTATTTTCCTTTTATTTTTTCATAACTCAGCGTCATCTCATCAGTGTGCTTTCATAATTGGCTAGAAAATAGCCATAGCAATAGGATAGCATTGTTTGGTTTTAAAAACTAAAAAACACAAAAAAACACAAAAAAACACAAAAAAAAGTAAAAAAAAAAATTAAAGTTATATAACTTTCATTTTCAAAATGTTTAACCCGAGGGCTAGGGGTAGAGGACGAGGACGAGGGCGGGGACGTGGGCGTCCATCTACTGCAGGGGTCAGAGGCCGTGGTCCTGGGTGGGGTGAGACACCACCTGCTGATGAGGGAGCAGGGGAACGCCGCAGAGCTACACTCCCTAGGTTCATCATGTCTGAAGTTACTGGGACTCGTGGTAGAGCACTGTTGAGGCCAGAACAGTGCGAACAGGTGATGTCGTGGATTGCCGACAATGCTTCGAGCAATTTGTCCACCAGTCAGTCGTCCACCCATGTCACCGAAATCGGCACTCCTCCAGCTCCTGCACCTCAGCCTCCTCCCCCCCAGTCTGCCCCCTCCCAGGAAAATTTGGCATTTGAACCGCCATACTCTGAGGAACTGTTTTCTGGACCCTTCCCACAGTCACAAACCACTTGTCCGGTTGCTGCTGAGCAATTTTCCGATGCCCAGGTTTTCCACCAGTTGCAGTCTGTGGGTGATGATGACCTTCTTGACGTAGTGGAAGAAGTGTGTAAAGAGGTGTCGGTGTCGGTTGAGAGGCCGGGTGAACACAGTGCTTCTGAGACGGAGGAGAGTCCTATAGCAGAACAGGATGGAAGAGGCAGTGGTGGGGCCAGACGGAGAGGCAGGGCCAGAGCAGGTGCATCAGCGCCAAATGTGCCACGTAGTGAAGCTCCCGTGGCGAGGGCTCCCGCGGCGAGGGCTAGATTTTCAGAAGTCTGGAGGTTCTTTAAGGAAACACCGGATGACCGACGGACTGTGGTGTGCAACCTTTGCCAAACCAGGATCAGCAGGGGTTCCACCACTACTAGCTTAACTACCACCAGTATGCGCAGGCATATGAATGCTAAACACCCGAATCAGTGGCACCAAGCCCGTTCACCTCCGGCCGTGCACACCACTGCTCCTTCCCCTGTGTCAGCTGATAGTCAGCCCCCTGCCCAGGACCCTGGCACAAAAACCCCATCGTCGCCTCCACGATCCTCCACAGCATCCACCAGCGTTCAGCTCTCCATACCCCAGACGCTGGAGCGGAAAAGAAAATATAGTGCAACCCACCCGCACGCCCAAGCCCTTAATGTCCACATCTCCAGATTGCTTAGCCTGGAGATGCTGCCCTATAGGCTAGTAGAGACCGAGGCCTTTTGCAACCTCATGGCGGCGGCCGCCCCTTGGTATTCGGTCCCCAGCCGCCACTACTTTTCCCGATGTGCCGTCCCAGCCCTGCACCAGCACGTGTCAGACAACATCATCCGTGCCCTGACCAACGCCGTTTCTGACAAGGTCCACCTGACCACGGACACGTGGACGAGTGCTGCCGGGCAGGGCCACTATATATCGCTGACGGCACATTGGGTTAACTTGGTGGAGGCTGGGACCGAGTCTGACCCTGGGGCTGGTCATATACTGCCTGCTGAGCCTAGGCGATAAAAGGCACACCGCCCAAGAACTATTACAGGGCATCACAGCGCAGACTGATCTGTGGCTGGCACCGCTGAACCTGAAGCCAGGCATGGTTGTGTGTGACAACGGCCGTAACCTGGTGGCGGCTCTGCAACTCGGCAGACTGACACATGTGCCATGCCTGGCCCATGTGTTAAATCTGATAGTTCAGCGTTTCCTCAAGACATACCCCAATCTGTCAGATTTGCTCACGAAGGTGCGCCGCATCTGTGCGCATTTCAGGAAGTCCAGCACAGATGCTGCCACTCTCAGGGCAGCGCAGCGCCGCCTCCAACTGCCCGCTCACCGACTGTTGTGCGACGTGCCCACGAGGTGGAATTCAACATTAACCATGTTATCCAGAGTTTACCAGCAGCGCAGAGCGATTGTAGACTGCCAAATGTGTCACATAGTGAAGCTCCCGTGGCGAGGGCTCCCGCGGCAAGGGCTAGATTTTCAGAAGTCTGGAGGTTCTTTAAGGAAACACTGGATGACCGACGGACTGTGGTGTGCAACCTTTGCCAAACCAGGATCATTATCAAACGAGGTGTGTCAGGCAGAAATTTGGGTTGTTTTCATGGATTCCACATCAAAGTTGTTAACTTTGTCGCCACCCTGCTGTGTTATCCACAAAATATACTGGCAAACTTTTACCATTTAGGGATATTATTTCAGCGCTTCTTGCGCATCTGTTTACATTCCCCTCACCCGCCATATCCCAAACTTATAAGAACGCTACTACACTTGATCTTATACAAAAGGTTCTTAGAAGTGCTGTTTGGGGAGTAGCCTAGAGACAGGGGCTTGGATTGGCGAAAGCTCGCCTGGCTGCGGAAACATAGTTTTAACTGCAGCACCTTTAATCTACTACTAGTTCACTGCCTCCATAATAATAATAATAATCTTTATTTATATAGCGCCATCATATTCCGTAGCGCTTTACAAATCATAGGAAACAAATACAAATGTAATGTAACAGAGCACAACATTTGTATGGAACAACAGGAGTGAGGTCCCTGCTCGCCAGAGCTTACGGTTTATGAAGATGATGGGGTAACACGAGGTAAAAGAATATTTAATGGTCAAGCCATTCTTCTTAGGGAATAGAACAAAATATAATAAATGGAATTGCTGTCGCTTGAACCACTCAGCCGTCATCTTATATACCAGGTCCAGGGTGAATGGGACTGTAGAGAAGTCTGGTGCCTGTTGGTTGCTGGATAACAGATGGGAGGACGACACAGGACGGGTTAGTAGAAGAGTTAAAACTTCATGCAGTTAATGAGTGTTATAGGCTTGCCTAAAGAAATGGGTTTTAAGAGCACGTTTGAAACTTTGGAGGTTAGGTATTAGTCTGATAGTCCGGGGCAGAGCATTCCATAGAATTGGTGCAGCTCTAGAGAAGTCTTGGAGACGCGAGTGGGAGGTCCGCACTAGGGTAGAGGTTAATCTAAGATCACTGGCGGATCTAAGAGCACGGGTTGGGCGATAGACTGAGATAAGAGAGGAGAGGTAGGGGGGTGCAGCATTATACAGAGCTTTATGGATGAGGGTTATTATTTTAAACTATTTGAAAGGAGACTGGCAGCCAGTGCAGCTACTGGCATGAACTGTAAGCATACATGGTCCCCTTATCAAACGAGCTGTGTCAGGCAGAATTTTGGGTTGTTTTCATGGCTTCCACAACAAACTTGTTAACTTTGTCGCCACCCTGCTGTGTAATCCACAAAAAATACTGGCAAACTTTTATCATTTACCGATATTATTTCAGCGCTTCTTGCGCATCTGTTTACATTCCCCTCACCCGCCATATCCTAAACTTATAAGAACGCTACTACACTTGTCTTATACAAAAGGTTCTTAGAAGTGCTGTTTGGGGAGTAGCCTAGAGACAGGGGCTTGGATTGGCGAAAGCTCGCCTGGCAGCGGAGCGCCCGCTCCATGCCAAGATCCAACTAACATAGTTTTAACTGCAGCACCTTTAATCTACTACTAGTTCACTGCCTCCTACTGGTCCCCTTATCAAACGAGCTGTGTCAGGCAGAATTTTGGGTTGTTTTCATGGCTTCCATGTTAACTTTGTCGCCACCCTGCTGTGTAATCCACAAAATATACTGGCAAACTTTTATCATGTACCGATATTATTTGAGCGCTTCTTGCTCACCTCCTTTGGTTCCTCTCTGCCACCCATTGGTTTGAAGCCTGAGTCCATTTAGGGTATGTCGCCATGCCACTCTCTAGCCTGCTGCCGCTGCCTCTGCGTGCCGTCCCCTATAGTGTCAGGGTCAATTATTGGATGTTTTAGATGCTATGAAAGGGTTAATAGCCGCGATCGGTGCAAGCACCGACCGCGGTTATTAGCGGTGGCGGTTTGCTGCAATATGCAACAACCCCCACCTCTGTATGAAGAGGACTCAGCCCGTGAGCCCTCTTCACACATCGCTTATACCTCTGCGCCGTAGAGCTACGGCGCAGAGCGTTAAGGGGTTAAAGAATGGTTCCCCAAACTACGGCCCACGGCTTGCGGACCGCAAACCGTTTCTATCTAGCCCCCGTTGCTTGGATCGCCAGCGCGGGGCCCCCGCGGCCTTTCAGAGTCGGACAGGGGCTTCTGTCCATCCGGACAGGAAGCTCCTGCCCGTCACTGTATAGTGCTTGATGTTGCCAGAAACGGCCGCTCGAGCACTATTACTGGAGCAATGTGGCCGGAAGACAACCCCAGCGCACATCGCTCCATGAACTGGGCTGAGGCGGGAGACTGAGGTGAGAACAACGTTTTTTTTTTAATAAACGGCAGTAGAAAGATTGTGGCGGCCAGGGGCCCAATATATAACATAATTAATTATCAGGGGCAGCTTAGATAATAATTAATGGTAGAGGGGCATAGGAAATAATTAATGATGGAGGGGCAGCATAGAAAATAATGGTGGGGGGCAGCATAGGAAATAATTAATTATGAGGGGCAGTGTAGTAATCAATGGGGGGAAGCATTATTCAATAATTAATGGAGAGGGGCCCCAGTATATTTAATAATTAATTGACCCAATTAATTAATTAATTGGGCCAATATGTAAAATAGTTCACAAGGGGGTGCAGTATATTAAATAATTAATTGAGGGGGGGCCCAGTGTATTACTGATGCGGTCACATGTACCGCTATTTATTTTTAAATTTTAGTCCGGCCCTCCAACAGTCTGAGGGGGGCAGTGAACGGCCCCCTATGTAAAAAGTTTGGGCACCCCTGATCTATAGGATAGCAATAATTATCTTGGTCCAAATTTTCCATTACTTTCCACAGCTGTGGATGATTTCTTATTTCATTATGTTTTGGCCTTCTTTTCATTTTCTTTCCTGTGCTGAACACATATTCTCATATTATAAAAGTTACTGACAAGATAAAAAGTATTTTTACATTCTTATATTTATACTTTTACAAACCACAAAAAGTCATAATCACTTAACGTGACTGAATCATAAACGTCAGCCTATCTTCATATGATTCAATTAATTCCTGCAAATAATTCATAGGTAAATCAAAAGACTGAAACAAAAGCCTAAACCGCTGGTGGCATGTGTGATATTTATTGCCAATGATATGGAAATGTGTAATGACGCTGAAATGGAATACTTTGAAAATTATAGTGAAGAAATGAAGTGTAGAAAAAAATAGATAAATCACTTTAGCCTGCAATGAAAATGATAATATGAGTTTCCTGATATAATTACAGGAAGATAGAAAATGAGTGTAACAGTAAACAACCATAATCATTGTTATAACATTCACAGAATGTGAAAATGTAATCTAAGACGGTTTGTGGGCAAGCCACAATCTAATAAATGTTTAGAAAACTATAGCATAGACGGAAAATACACAACATTAATTAACAGATGAGTGATAAAGATTAAAAGGCAAAATTATAGATTTGTTTTGCAATGAATGTATTTTTGCTTGGATAGATAGAAAGATTTCTCTCAATTTCTGCAATTTGATGGTCATTCACTAGAAATGCTTTGATTGCACCTATTTATTACATTTCCAGTCAGATGTGTCTACTTGAATATTTGTCTTAGTACATATTTATATTTCTAATGAAATAACAATTCTGGAGTATCTTTCCCTACAAATCTTCTGTTGTTACTATTGATTTATACAAAATTAACCAAATGGCTTAGGACCAGAAACAATAACAGACATAAACATACCTCCTAACCATCCCAAATTCGGCAGGACAGTCCTGTTTTTTCCGCTGTCATGGGGAGCTGATAGAATGTCCCGGGTTTCCCTCTCACCCGTTTTGTTCTGCCTTCTCCTGGTCCTGTACATAAGGGCTGCAGAGCATTGGAACCAGGAAGAGGCGAGATCAGCCCCTGGGCTCAGGTGAGTAGGTAGCTCTGCTCCCAGCTAGCCCCGCCCCTCTATGAGTCAGTCAGAGCCCGGGAGAAGAGAGAGTGACTGCGGTGGAACGAGTTAAGGTAAGAAACAGGTTTTTTTAATAACAGGGGGCAGGGAGCCACAGGAAGAGGAGGACAGTGGGCTGCTGGAGGACAGGAGGAGGCTGGAGGACAGGTGCCTGCTGGGGGACAGGAGGAGAATAGTGGACAGGGGAGGCTGGAGGCTGCAGGAAGACAGAAGAAGGCTAGGGGACAGGATGAGAATAGAGGACAGGGGGCTGGAGGACAGGAGGAGAAGGCTGGAGGACAGAGGGCTGGAGGACAGGAGGAGAAGGCTGGAGGACAGAGGGCTGAAGGACAGAAGGAGGAGGGCAGAGAAAAGATTCATATGTCTATGGGTGTGGTTTTTGAAAGGAGCAGTACTGTGCTGGAAGGGAGAGTAGTAGGAGCAGGAGACTGAAGAGACAGCTGTTGTATGTTCTTGGGGAGGGGAAGTTAAAGGAAGGAGTTATTTGAGAGCATTTTTTTTAGATGGAATTGGCAGGTCAGCAGGTCATTTTAAGGGGTTAGAAGAAGAGGTGTGTTTTATTTTAAATCACATTCAGCGCACCAGGAGACAGCCATGCTTACTAAAACAGACATGTCAGGTGAAGTTACAGGCTATCTTTTAGGACTCTATTTTATAATGAAACAAACACCTCGTTCCATTTTTGTATTTCCATTTCCATTTTTTGCTCCCCACCTTTCAAAAGCTTTTAAAAAAAACAATGTACTGAGAAGCAGGAAATAAATCTCAAATGAAGTAAAGATTACAAAAATCCCAAATCTATATAAAAAAATAAACTTACCTTCTGATCCTCTACGCGGCTCCTCTTCCTTCTTCTTTTCATGTGTAACAGAGCAGGCAGAGACACATCCATTCACTCTGACTGCCGGTAAACAATATATTGGCGGGCAGAGAGGGCTGCATTGGGGACTTTCATTATTGAGGGAGGCTTTGACTGATGCATTTCTCACCCTAGGTTTATACTCAAGTCAATACGTTTTTCCAGTACTTTGGGGTAAAATTAGGAGTCTTGGCTTATTCTCAGGCTGATTTATACTTGAGTATATGTATGTTAAATGATACGTTTAAAAATATGTAACATTTTAATGCTTTAAGATAAGATATGACTTGGTACAAAGCGTTTTAAAACCGCTGAGCGTCAGTATCCTGTTGCCTTTGCCGTCATTTTTTAGCCGGATGAAGATACCATTTTGGTGTTGAAGCACATAGCTTCATAGATAAATAAAGAAATCTGTGTGGAAAGTGTGTCTAAAGCACCAATATCCAGAATTCTTTCTACTACAGAGATCGTAATATGTTTCTCAAAAATTTTATATAATTTAAAAACATATACAGTAATCCCAACATCAGCATAACATAAATAAAAATATTTAAATATCTATTTGTATGTCAAGCATTCCTAATATCAATATATCAATGTATAGGCCAGTCTATGCTTTATTTCTCATGTACTTATTCAAATGTTTTTACTTCCAATCATATATAAATTAATTGCATCTCTGTTATTGAGGTAAAAATAACGTTCCTCTGTAAAATAACAGTGGTAACGCACAGACCGATGAGTTTCACGTGCGTTCAGCCTCCATTTTCATTTTTGCTCCCGACGTTCTGAAAGTCTTTCTGCGCATGCGTGGTCTTTCTATTTTGTAAGAGCTTACACCATTGGCAGTGCGGAGCTCCATTTAGAGTATTTCTCTTCCGCTGTGGGTTTTATCAGCGTCTGTGGTTGTGGTCCAAGCAATGGATATAGTAATTGTTATGTAAGTGATCAGAACAGCATCTAGGCGACCAAAACTTGGTTAAAAGTTTAACACTATAAATATATAAAATTTTCTTTCTTTCTCAATAGCTAAATTTCTGTGTTTTGGTAAAACATATTACAATCTCTGTAGTAGAAAGTATTCTGGATATTGGTGCTTTAGACACAGTTTCCTTAACACAGTCTTCCACAGTCTTCAATACCCTGGACACTCTAAGAGTAAAACCCCAGTCTCTATTGTGCACACATTGTTCACTGAGTTGCTCCATGACGGTCTATTTTTATTACAAAAATAACGAAACCTGTTCATCACCCCACTGGATTAAGAATTTTTTTTCTGGTACCACTCTGAAACAGTCCCTGTTTCTACAGTAATTCAGTCTCTTGTTACAGCGGAGTCGATGCCATTCCCTGCCTCAGGGCTAGATGCCAAAACCAGCATCTTATTAGTCCATCCACCCAACAACTTAACATAATGTATCACAAGGCACCCACTCTTTGTCTTTCATTTTTTCCCTTTACTACTAATTATATGCTGCATTTCATTGTATTTCCCTTGAGTAACTCTTCTTCAGTTTCTCAATATTCTTTAATTTCTCAAAAGGAGGTTCTCATTGTGGTCAATTTAAACCAGAGTGTTAATGTATTTCAGCAGTTCACACATCATACAGCTTAAGTCTACAAATATCCCATCACAGATTTGTTTATTCCAACAATTCTTTGATTGTCAGCAAACATAAGTTTTAATAATTTACATCATCAACACAAATATCCTAGCGGTAGCCTTAAATGACAGCTATCATCAGTTTACTGTTATAATGTTTATAACTCTATATTACCGCAATAGTTATAATAAAGGAAGCCCGGAGGTGCATAGTTCCTCAGGAACTGCTTAGTAGGACGCGTCTACCATCAGTAAGCGAATGGTAGATGTCCTTAAAATATGTTTTCCTACAAAGGACAAGTATGGTTCTCATTGAAACTATATTAACAACAACTTTCTATAGAATTATAGAAATGTATAGAATTATTTTGGGAACCTAATTGCCTGGGTAAGTGCATCTCAGGGAATTGAGAAACGTCTTACAGACTGAAGTGGCAAGTGTACATTATGGAGCAAGTTATTATGTTATCATTGCCCTTTTAGAGCATATGGACATCAAAGATAAAGGGGCACATTTAGTTACCTGGTCCCTGCGTGATCCCTGATCCAGACTGTCCAACGAGGATGAACTCTTCCCCAATTCATGAAGATCGTGCGCCCAATATCCTGCATGTGTCGCTTCCCCGATCAGGTCCACCGGAGTTCACCGCGGTTTGTCCAAATCCGTCTGATCGTCCGGCTGCCTGCCCGCCGATTTGTGTCACATGAAAGCTAGCGCGATTGCACCAAAATCCGATCGTGCACGCCAAAAACCTCTTTTAAATCCCTGTTCCAGCTGCACAAAGCGGAAATCGTCGGGATGTCCGATGAAAGGTCCGTCCATGGGACCCTTAGTAAATGAGCCCCAAAAGGTCAATGCACCAAGACATAACCATGAGCCAAAGGCACTGCTTTCTAAAAATGCAAAATAAAGCCCCTGATTCACAAATGTCTTATCAGCTGCCATTCCTGTCCATAAAATGGCAGTAGGTGGAGAGCCATGTGATCTAAGCTTTCTATGACCATTCTCCCTTCCTGGACCTTATGATAGTATTCATGAATAGAAGCTTAAGGTTCTGGAAGTCCTTACGGAGACTGCCAATTGAGGCCACCATGTAGGCCTTATATCCATGGATGCTCCACTAGGGGGATTCTGGGAAAATATGCAAAGTTTTCCAGGATGGGATAAGGAAATCCCGCAACATGTCTTAAGGCCTCTTGTAGGTCATGCTTGATGTCAAGGAAGCTGCCTTATAAGGTAGCTGAAAGAGGTGTGGTTTTCCTTATCCCATCCTTGAAAACTTTGCATATTTTCCCAGCTTAAGGTTCTGGAAGGCAGATTGGTCATGGACAGTTAGTATCATATATGCCTCCATTTTATGAACAGGTATGGCAGCTGATGAGGTAAAACCATTTCTGAATCAGGAAGCTTTACTTTAAATATAAGGAAAGCAGAGCAGAACTACCGTATTAATAAATGTATATTGGTAAATTTCCTAATATCCTGACCCCCCCACACATTACAAAAACATGAAGTAAAGTGGCCAACCCCTTTAATGACCATGTATCATACTACAAATCCCACATAGAGACTCAAGAGGAAATAAGTAGCGATTGGCAATTTTCTTTACAATTAGCTACTTGCGAATCCTAAGATCCATATCTGTAATGAATAGAATACTGAAGGGTTTGTGATGAGAAAACCCTATTTCTTCACAATTAATTAGGTGATATAATTTTTGCCTATTCTATATTATATACTTTATCAACGTAATAAACATCTAGGCCGCCAAGCATGATAAAAGAAGCAAAGTATTCCATAATAATAGTAGAAGTAAACCGGATGAGTTATGTGATTTATTCTGCATCGAAGAGCAATTACCTAAAATTTGAGAATGACATCACAGAGTGGCCACCATGGTGCATGACTACACTTATACAGCTGTGTAAATAAATCCTACTAGCTGATGTGGATGTGCACTTCCTAAATATATTTCCTATTTCAAAAAGCCAGCCTAGTTCAAAGAGTAGCACTAATGTAAAGGGACGTGTAAATGTGAAAGCAAAGTGTTAGCTCTTGCATGCAAAATAGCACAATTGTTAACAGTGTTTTCAACAGAACTGTTAATATGTCCAGTATGATAAAATAGCTCAATGTTCTGTATCAATGCATTATTGTCTGCAACACTTCCTGTAATCCAGCAGTCACCATGATCGTGTACAGCTGAAATGCTGACCTCAGTTTTATTTTACGTCACATCTTGGAATTTACCTTATATACTCGAGTATAAGCCTAGTTTTTCAGCACAAAAAATGTGCTGAAAACCCAAACTCGGCTTATACTCGAGTAAAAAATCTATAGGTTTTACCAGGTTTTTGTGGTAAAATTAGGGGCCTCGGCTTATACTTGGGTCGGCTTATACTCGAGTATATACGGTAGATTACAATGTTCAATGGATATTTCTAAAAGTATGATGTGATCACCAGAATCTGGCAGTAGCAATGTTTTATACGATCTGGTAAGAACAGTAGTTGAAGAACATGTAAAACCTTTGCTAATGATACAGTATTCCCAAAACTCAGATAATAAATACTTGTGTCATTTACTGGAAATTCGCACACATCTGGAAATGCTTTATTTCTTCTGCTGACATTTAACCCAAATTTCGTCTTTATGGTAAAACCATTTATATTTCAAAAGTTGTTGGGCACATTGCTTGCTTTGCTAGGGTACTACAGATAGATGGCCAAGTTTTTGGATTTTGGAAAGTAGTATTACGGACTTGGCAAAGCCATGATCATAAATAGCAAAATAATCTGTGCTCCTTCAAGGAAAGACAGACTGAGATAAGTGTGGGTGATAGCGCCAAATAAATCCTGCGTAATGTAATATAGTGAAAAATATTACAAGACCTTGACCTTTTCCAAAAGAACAGCTTATAAAGAACATATTAGTTAAACAGATGACTGATGTATAGATGCACCACAAAGAGAACAAATAAAGCAATAGAATATAAATTGCATTTAATGGACCTGCCAAATATTGTTCTGCTTGGAAAAGCTATTTGGCTCAATACAGCTTTTATTGTGACGTTATCTGACTTGTTTTCCTTATAGTGGCTTATTTCAAAAGGCACCTCCTATTATAGGGAAAAACATAATATTAAAGGAAACCTACCAGTTCAAATGGTGGGGGTAAGCTGTAAATACCGAGCACCAGCAGCTTCAGCTATAAACTTTAAAAAGTGTTAAAACCGCAATACAGCGGTTAATAACACTAACGAAAGTAAGCACCGGCACTAGCTCACCCTGAGCTGGTGCTCGGTATTTACAGCTTACCCCTGCCATTTGAACTGGTAGGTTTCCTTTAAGGAAGAGACTTGAAATGGCCATATTTTAAGGGAATCTTTTACCTACTAGCTGCTATATATGCGGTTATAGAAAGTTATGCCCACACATGCCACCCGTGCCTTTGTTCTTGTTCATCTGTTCCTTCTATGACTTCAAAAACTTCACTCTATAAACATGCAAATACGGCTTTAGTGCTTGGGGAGGGAAAGGGGTGTTAGGAGAGCACCTCAGGGCTCCGCCTCAGCATTTGCTGTACCCAGAAGTAGCTGAAAGGTGAAAGGATGAGAGAAGGTGCAGGATGGTGGAGGTGGAATAGGAAGTGCTGGAGCTGGAGCTCTAAAATAAAACTTTAAAGCCAAGGATAAAAGTGGATGACCCACATTGTAAACATACCCCTTGTCAGAGGATTGAGTACTTTATATACTAGAGTATGTAGAAGCCGACCCGAATATAATCCGTGGTCCCCAATTTTACCACAAAAAAAACTGTGAAAACCTATTGACTCAAGTATAAGCCTAGGGTGGGAAATGCAGTGGTCGCAGCCTCTCCAGCCAGCCTGTCCCCTGTATATAACCAGCCTTCTGCCCCCAGTATATAGCCAGCCCTCTGCTCCAGGTATATAGCCAGCCAGTCCGTCCCTGTATATAGACAGCCAGTCTCCTTAATATAGCCGGCCAACCAGCCCACAGTATATATCCAGCCAGCCAATCCCCTGTATATAGCCAACCAGCCAGTCCCCTGTATATAACCAACCAACCAGTCCCCTGTATGTAACCAACCAACCAGTCCCCTGTATATAGCCAACCAGTTCCTCTACATAGCTAGCCAGTGCCTGTATATAGCCAGCACATAAAAATAATAAACTCTTTACTGACCTTTCTGACACCCCCTGCAGGCTCACTACATGATCCAGTCCCAGCGGCAGTGGCAGGTCCGTGCTTTCTGGCGGCACACAGACTATGACATCAGTTGCTTGTCAAGGTCAGAGTCTGTGTGCACAGACCTGTCGCTACCGGCAGACAGGGATCAAGAAGAGGACCTGCGGGGGGCATTGGAAAGGTGAATACAGAGTTTTTTTTCTTATATAGCCGAGTGGTGCTTTTTTGGCTCATACTCAAGTATATATGGTGCTTTACCACTAGGGCCCTTGTTACTACCATTATGTAGCAGAATATTATGTCTCCACCACTGTGGTGACAGCCATTCTATTAAGACAAGCATCATAATATATATGTGAAGCCCCTGGCTCTACAACATAATATAACCCAGTCCAGAAATAATGAGGCTCCGTGTGGGAAGGGACTGCCACCAACATAAAATCTTAAGCTTTTCAGTGCTGTAGGGAGGTTTGAAGAAAGAAGAAAATTCATAACTGTATTACAAAAAAAATCCCTAAAACAAAGCAAGTTAGAAAAGGCCAGAGGTTTTGAAAGGTTTTTAAAAAAAAAAAAAACAAATTACTTCTGGGGAGGGCCCCCTATAGTGCTTCCATTATTATCAGACAGCAAGTGTTAACATCACTGTCACTGTGCACAAGACATGTGTGTCAATCCATTCTCTCAGCAGTCACATCTGCACATAGTAGTGTACAGAAACCTAGCTCACATCTAACTTTAGACAGGCGCAAATCGCATCACTGCAGAGGTAAATAACCAGGAAATGGAAAAACGCCATCCAGCGTTGCTGCAAACACCTTTTATTGTATTCAAATTCATTCATTAAAGGGTAAATCCATATAACAACTCCAACTGGTTTTAGGTGCTTGTGGAATATTAAACCATGAGCTGTGATTAAAGCTGCCACTAGCACTTAAAACACATTGGTGTTGTTGTGGTGATAAGATCTAAATTAATAGAGAAACAGAGGCTGTAACGGTCTAGGTCTGGTTTTGGAGTCTAAGCGTTCCAACTTACTTGAGTAATTAATAAATACCTTATCTTCATGTTGCTGAAGTTAGGAATTTGGCAAGTAGCCTGCCATATTCAGAATCTAGAACTACTCCACCATAATTAGTATATTACCACAAACAAACGGAGTTAAAGCGTTCATATAAAATCAATACAAATAAATCTTTATTTTTGACACAAGACAACACAAAATTGTACTGTCATACACTATTAAAATGATGTAATTAAGTTTTATGCAGAGGGAATGTTAATTTATATGGATGTGCTTATTATAGAACCTAGCAATATACCCTGTCATGCAGTCATGCGGTTTTCTGTCTCTCCGAACCTTTTGTTTTGGATTCCCTCTGCATAAAACTTATTAATTACATAATTTTAATAGTGTATGACAGTACAATTTTGTGTTGTCTTGTGTCAAAAATAAAGATTTATTTGTATTGATTTTATATGAATGCTGTAACTCCGTTTGTTTGTGGTAATTTACTTGAGTAATTGCAGGCAGGAATCATAGTCAGTGAAGCCAGAGATCAGCACATAGGAAAGGCTTAGCAGTGAAGAGGAGCAGGCAGGTAGTGTAGTCAGGAGGAAGCTGGAGATCGGAGCACAGAAGATCAGCGTCAGTTTTGGGAGGCAGGCAGGTATCGTAGTCAGGAGGAAGCGGGTTGTCCTTGTACAGTATAAGTCAATCGTGGTACAATAGTAGACAAGCAAGATTACAGGTTGGATAAGTGTAAGCAAGGCTGAGTTTAAATAGGAAGTTCAATCAAGGAAGGGGTGGAGCAAAACCAGGGAAACCGGGATCAGGAACTAGGCCAAGGATCAGCACAGAAGCTGTCTAGAGAGCTGCATAGCTCAGTTGATAGAGCTGCAGCCTGGGACAATGGAGTCCGCTGGTTCAAGTCTAATATAGGCTGGAGGACAGGAAAATAAAATGCAAGCAGTGATCACCCAGACCCCCCTCATAAAATTAATGCAGTGGGGAGGAGAGCCTCTCTACATCCTTTTACAAGTTCAACTATAGATTACGGCCTACTCACTAAAAGTCACAAGTATAAATCCCCTTTTAGATTTACAGATCAAAGAAAAATGTGGTATAATCCATATTTCAGCTTCACAAGTGTTCCTCTTAATTACAAGCAGCCTTCTACAGTAACTTTGTCAATGGCTAAGCTTCACTACAATAAGAAGCAATTACCTTATTCCTAACCTCTTACCACTAAAATCATCATGGCTAGTATGTATGCGTGAGGGACATTATGAGGGAAAAGATGGATTTAAAACCAATTTTGTAGGATGCACACACAACAAAGACATATTCTGAGGAATACAAGGTTGGTCTCAAATTGTCATTCTTTGGGGGTCCCTCATGGACAGTTTGATCAAGCCTTTCTGCTTTCCCTGGTGCCAGACTTATAGGGGCACGTTTACTTACAAGGTCACGAACAGTACATTGTCCATGTATAATGCTGCGTGCAGCATTCACTAAGATCCTGCACCAGAAATCATGAATGTGTCGCTTCCCCGCACTGGTCCGACAGAGTTCACCATCTTTTTTGTGGTGCTCCTTTAACATGCGTGCGACACAATTTAAAAGTTAAATATGGCCCTCGGTCCGAGTCAGTTGGACCATCCAACAACAAACCCCCTAATTTGTGTTGCATGGAAGCCAGCGCAGCTGTGCCACAAAAGGGTCACGTGCGCCACAATCGCAGCACACACACTTCTTAAATATCCGTGCAAGCCATTCTAGCCATGAAGAACGTGCACAGTCCGACAAAAGTGCACCATGCAACACTTAGTAAATGTTCCCCATAATGTCACATAATTCATTAAATTCTGTTTCCTTTTTCCTTTTTCTTTTACCAAACTGTTATTTTTGCACCCTTTTTGTATAGTAACCCTTTTTAATTGTAAGCACTGTCCTTTTGATATTAAACTTCCATTCAATAAAATCCTTCATGATTCTAACAATTCCATAACTCTCAGGAGATGTTACCTATATTGATTGCGTAGTTTGTGACTGTAATATTATATTGGTGTGTAATATATCCTAGGTGTCTCATCAGTCTATTGTGGTGGCAGCGGAAATCACTCAGGTTTTTGGAGGTTGGAGAACTGTCAAGAGCATTGTCCAGTGAGACTTGAATTCCGTGCCATTTGAATAAAATAAAAGACCGGTGTATGCAGCAAGGCTGGATTAGCTTTTTCCATTTCCTGCTTGGCTGGCACATGGCTCAGCAGTGACATCAACTTACCATGTCTTTTGCCATCAGCATTTCAGATCTGAGTGCAAGAGACCAAGAATCCCTACTGTAGCCATATGACCCCTGACAGCTGACTAGTATATCCTCCTCCCATTTCTAAAAAAAAAATCTGCTTTTCAGTGAATTGGAAAGCCGCTTTAAAATCCCTTCGGCATTAGTTGATGAAAAGAAATCCGTTGTCAGGATTAGAGCTCACCACAAAGTGAGATGGAATTTCTGCGGCAGGGTACCACCAGGTCGTTCCACAGGTGCGACTAGCCCGCAGTGGCAGCCAAGGTCGAGTTACCATAGCAGAAGACAGTCTCGTAGTCAGGTCCAGGCACAGAGTCAGGGCAGGCGGCAGAGATGCAATGTCAAGTCCAATCCTGGGTCAGCAACGGGAGGTCCAGGCAGATGGGAACGGGAACACAGGCACACAGGAAACAGGAACGCATGACACGGGAACTCATGACATGGGAACTCAGGAGCAGAAACACACGGGAGCAGGATTGTAGGATACACGGGAACACACAGGAACGCAGTAGATACAGGAATGCAGGAGACACAGGAACGCAGGAATATTGCTGGGGAGCTTTCTCTAAGGCGTAGGCACACAGATCCGGCAGGGAGTGCAGGAGGAGGCAGGATTTAAATAATATTATAATATATATTATAATTATAATTATAATAATAATAATATATTGAAAATGGCCAGCGCCAATTAACGGCACGTTGGCCCTTTAAATTTACTGAAGGTGGCGAGCGCGCCCTAGGAGGGGCATGGGTGTGCCTGCAACCCGGGAGATAGGTCGCAGGGCACCCATGACATTCGTAAGTGAATGGATAGTTATGCATTTTATTAAAAGGAAAAAACAACAGGGCTACCGTGGGGCGCTTCCGTATACTACCCAAAAATTCAAATACAGAATACTTGTAGGGATACAAGCTAAATAAAACCATAAATTAATAAAAGACATGTAAAACCTTAAATGTCCAGTCGTGATGCGTTTCGGGCATTCCGCCCTTTCTCAAACATAGGACAAATGTCCTATGTCCTATGTTTGAGAAAGGGCGGAATGCCTGAAACGCGTTGCGGTTTTTCCTTTTAATTATTTTCTGCATACCGGACCCCTAGTGGTGTTTCGGGTTACCAAGGCTGTGGGAGCTGCTCTGACGTTAACACCCCCTACAAATACACTTAGCCTAGTGGACCATTCAAATTGGCTTCTATTTGGCTACAAAGGAGTTCAGATCGACTACCAGCATTTTACGAGCCTTATTTCAAGAACCAAGCAGGTGAGCAGCCCTGATCTCCCCTTACATTCTAGTTGGATCACCAAACGATATCACCCGAGGCGCCGTCCTCTGTTGTTGCTTTTTCTCCTTATCTTGTTCTTAGTTATGCATTTTAATCAGACTTAAAATATATAAGTAGTATATATACGGTAAGTCATGATATTATACATATAACTAAGTTTTTAATTCGAAGCTTCACTTTCCCCTCATATAAACTACACAAGCTTTTGTATATTTTAAACCAGACATTTTCAACTAAACCAGACATTTAAAAAGCTGTTTACAAGAAACTGTTTTGCTCCATAAAAAGTCATTTAAAAACATCATCCCAATTTTACTTTGTAATAGAAGATGTTGGCCAAAAGTTACTGGGGGATCTCAAGCCTCATGTTTCATGTTAGCATTGTTGATACAAGGAAATTATATGAATATTACTTTATTTCCTCTGATGTCATAAACTATTAATATCATGAATTCAGAGCCTTAAATATATTTTCTACTTGGATAGTTTTTACTTTTGAGCTCTAAGGGACAAGATCCTGGAGTAATTCTGCGGAAAATAACACGGGTATGTTATGTGATAGTATATTAAAACAAAATTTGTTCCCTTTCCAACCCAAATCTGTTGTGCTTTTCTGTACCTAGCTGAGCGCTGGTCGGTTACATACTTAATGATAGGTCTTGTAGGCAAGATGGCATGTCTCCAGCCATATGTTTATTTGCCATCCTGTCACTCCGTAAAGGCACTGGTGCTCTGTATGCTATTGTATTCTTAATGTTTCTGTGCGGAAATTCCTGAGTGACAGATTTGCCAAGGAGCCAATCCCAAAAGAATTACTCACTAAGGAGAGTCAAGTAAAAGCCCAGACGTCAGACTCTGGCATACATCTAATTTATTTATATGTATGTACCAAGCCCTTTCTGAGCCTCACATCAGCGGTGGGAATTTGGTTGCTAATGTGAAATGTACTTGTAGAAAAATTATAACCAGTGCATGGACTATTATCTAGGTCTGTTTTTGGTGATGTGAGTTGGAGGTCCACACTACCCAGCTGGGTGTAAAGATTCTACTTGTAGAAGAACAATTTTTGAACATACATGTATTATGTTCTGCAAAAGATCAAAATGTAACAAATAGGTACCTAAATGTAGAGCATTAAGTAGCGGCATTGTGTAAACATTGCATATGATAAAAATCTTATTCACTGGGCCGTAATTTTGGCAGTGATCTGGCTGCACAAATTGCAGCCAAATCACGGCCACAATAGAAGTCTATGGGACCTGGCCATGGTGCATCGAGCACATGGGGTCTCATTGCATATATTTGGGTGGATTTGTAACACCGCCCCTTGGCTTTCAGTAGTGAGGAGCAGTCACTCCCTCTCCCTTCTCCACTTGGCCACCTGGACAACCCTGTTAATATTCCTGCAGCTCTTTCTGACACTGCACTAAAAATGCTGCATATTATTTGCAATGACTTGTAGTTGGTCAGCTCAGGCTATAGTAAATTTAATAAAAAAAAGAACTTTAATATTAGATATTAAAAGTGATCACAGACATACTAAATATCTGGTGACACGTTTCAGACCTTTTAAGACAGTCCTTATACTCATAGTAATGCGAAAAAACAGATATACAGACTGTCCCCAACTTAAGGACACCTGACTTACAGACAACCCATAGTTACAGACAGACCCCTCTGACCTCTGGTGAAGCTCTCTGAATGCTTTACTATAGTCCCAGATTGCAATAATCAGCTGTGAGGTGTCTGTAATGAAGATTTATTGATAATCCTTGGCCCCATTACAGCAAAAAATTTTAAACTCCAATTGTCACTGGGGCCAATTTTTTTTTGTCTGGATCTACAATTATAAAATATACAGTTTCGACTTACATACAAATTCAACTTAAGAACAAACCTCCGGACCCTATCCTGTACGTAACCAGGGGACTGCTTGTAGTGTGGTGGGGCAGTCATGTGACACAAAGTGGAAGTGGCAATGAAAAGTGAAAAAACGCCCACACATGGAGGTAAGTTAAAACCAGTAAGCGGTCACGTGAGTGCAGTTATAAAATATCTCTAAAGTCCATGGGTTATATTGGACACAAGCAAAAGCGATAGAAGCACATTTATACTGTATATAGATGAGATAAGCAAAAAACAAAAGAAGCGCTGAAATAATATCCCTAAATGGTAAAAGTTTGCAAGTATATTTTGTGGATTACACAGCAGGGTGGCGACAAAGTTAACAACTTTGATGTGGAATGCCCTGTAATAGCTCTTGGGCGGTGTGCCTTTTATCGCCTAGGCTCAGCAGTTTCAGCACCGCCTGCTGTCGCTTAGCGACGGCACTGCTGCTGTGCCTAGAGCTACCGACTGATGGCGCCATGCCCACGGATGGTAATTCGGAGGAGGGGGAGGAACTACAGGGAGGTCACCAACCACCTATCTATATTCAGTGAAAAAATGCCTCTCTTAATAGTAACAGTTTTTTTTCTGTTACCTTCTCTATATTTTGCCTGATGATAGCCCCAGTATGGGGCTGAAACGCGTCGCAAAAATAAAGCTCTTCAATTGGAACCAGATTGTCCGGTATCTTTCACCGAACGAGCGCCTGTCCGCCCATCACTCACTCCACGGGATTCCGTATTCTATATTCACTCGACGAAGTGGCTCCCTGGGTACACTCGACACGAGTCTAAAGGCTGGACGGGCTGCCATTATCACCTTCAATACTTAAGGCTCACATCTCATCTGAAACCAGGTGAGAGTCAGTATTTTACCATTGCATGTTTATATTGTTATCGTAAGATATCACACTAGGGTAGCGCCCTTCTTTTGTGCTTGTCCCCTCGGTGTTTTAACACGTAAGAACTTTGCGGTTAACACCACATCCCAGGTTTACTATCATCATTCTCTATATTTGCATTGCACCTGCTGTATATCCGTAACGGACATACTGAAGACAACAGAGCATGGTGTGTGCCTCCAAAATGTTTACAGACACCAGAAACACCATGGTTGGTAGAGATAGTCTAGAGATAGTTTTAACACTGGCACCCATTATGTGTTCCACAGTGGAAACTTTAAGCTTATATGACATTCTATTAAACAAACTACAATATTATAGCCCCTACAAGTCTGGAATCACTTTCTACATATGGTACTAGAATGAAACTACATGGAGAATGGAGGATGCATCCCTCCTGTCTACTTTCAATCTGCAGTTTCAGATTTGGAGGACCCTCAAAGGCCCTGAAATGGTTCTTGTGTACCTGTGTATTATGAGCAGGAACAGGTGAGGATTTATCAGATAAAGGTCCTTATGAGTATCAAACTTGGTGGGTGGTTTGATTGGGCATGGGCCCCCTAGAAGGCTTTGGCCCAATATTCTATTGACAGTTAATATATATTTGGATAGGGTGAGTCCACATCTGGTTCCACCACAGCAACAGCTGCCTTTGAAACTGAGCCAAGTGCTTTTGGTGGTGTTTTTCACAAAAAAAATTGCAGAAAGAGTTAAAAGTTAAGAGTTGAAATTGGCAAGCTTTAAGCAAGCTTGCCAGTCCCAGCTTGCAGATGGCTCCATTAATGGTACAATAATCATAAATAAACATATATTATCGATCTTCTATTATTTTCTAAGGTACATTGTTAGGTGTAGGAGAGAAAGAGTTGTGTTGCTAATGTAAAGAACTGATGTTATGTAAGACCACTGTATATATTTGGTTGTGAATTAGTCTCAGTGTAACAGCGTCCACCCTGTGAACATCACAATAATAAACTGTAACCTGAGCAAGTCTACTTGGATCTTCATTGTCCAACCTTGAGACTCTGCGACTTTGGGTATTTTCCCTAGTGGGTGAGTGCGTTGGCACGGGCCAGAAACAAGTTCTTCCATTCATATACACTACTTCAAATTTGATAATAGGTGTTCACCATTAAGTAAGATGTGGCTACCTCAATCTGGAAGAAATGAATCATCCTTCTATATTAGTTGTCTATTGTGTAATATTGCTGCAGTAAACAGCTTTTGTTCTGCTGGTGAGCCTAAGCGTGACCCTTGTCTAGGAGCTGTAAATGCTGACGTCTCTGCAGTAGTTAAAAACTAAATGTGCAGATTAACAACAGGAATACATCAGGGGTTTTACAGCCAAATTATAGGACAAAAAGAGCCAATGAGATCCTTGCCTGGGACTACACCTCCTCTAGATTTCACTGTGACTTATTAAATCAGTCAGTGGTATGTTCTCTGCTTCCTGTTATTACTATATAACAAATGAACCATCTTCATTGGCTCTTCATAATATTGTTTCTCACTTCTTTTGATTTGACTCTTTTCATGCTCCATCAAATAAACAGTATTATAGTTCTGAATTGAATTGAAGTCAGAAAATTCATTTAACTAGTCTACAGATTTTAGCTGATAATTACAGTGGTCGTTACGTGTTTATATATGGGATAATGTACCCCTGCTGTAAATTACGTTAGAAGTCCCAGAGAACATTCTTGCAGGTCTGCGAGCTGAGAGCATTTATACACATACATATCATAGTTTACAACAAGCGATGGGATGTGATCCCACTGTACTACAAGACTGGTTTGGGGCTAATACCAAAGGTGTTATCCAAGTGACCAGTCTGTCTTTACCCTTTGACCCTTCTAGGAGGATTTGGGTTTTGCTATTACAGAATCACAAGGCTGCTAACTTGCAGAATACTCCTGATACTGGACCTGGTGGGTGCAAAGCACTTGGGGTCAAGCAGTGAATAGTCAGAAAGTCTATGACAATGTCAAAAGGTACAGGCCTGAGGTCAGGGCAGATAAATACAGATCAGCAAATACATTTCCTGACCTTTTTCAATTCCCATTATCACCGGTCTGGCATCCGTTTTTCATGGATCCTCATAAACAATAGTCTATTTGTGATCCATGAAAAAGGGTTCAGGTACTTTTTAATGCATTGGTCACTTGGTCTGTTCAAATTAAGGTTGTGTGCACTGCTCCATTAAAAAAGTATTGCATTTAGTAGGTTTTTGGACAGACAGCAAATAGACAAATTTCAATGGAGAGGGGGGGGGGGGGGTGCATCAGCCCTTACTATATAAAGTATATGAACTATTGCTTATCACCAGTAATACCTCTTTGCAGTGGAGTGATGCTGAATTGTAACACAGGGTTTCCTAAATGATTTAGCATTTGGGGGTTTGCTGAAAAAAACTCTTGTAAATCCCATACCAATTTTTTTGTAAAAGAAAAACAAGACTTAAAGTGGTCCATTAATTTATTTCTGTCATACATATTTCTTCAATTGGATGTTGCTTTGTAAGAAGATAATTTTCCATAAATGCAGCCCCTGTTCCATAGAAAATAGATAGCTGTCCTTGGATATGACCACAGCTGCTGGAGTGAATGTGGAAGAAATAGTTTTTGCATATAAAATGGCTGGGAGTTACTGCATGTCCTGCAGCTATCCTGTTGTAATGAACACTCAATCCAGGTGGTCAGGCAGGGCTCAATAGCACATGTGTAGCCAATGCTGCCAGAGCGTGGGAGTGATTGTATCCAAGGACAATCTAATTTCTAAGGGACAACACGGTTATTTCATGGGAAATCTTCACATAGGTAAATTGTTTTTTATAATATCAAACTAAAGAAATATATATTTGGCAAATTAATTAAATTAACTGAGAATGTCCAGATGGGAATACACTTTTAAGACTCTACATTAATCTTAAAAGTAGATCCCATACTACAAAGTCTCCAACAATTTAGAAGTAAAAATTAATTTTGAAGCACTACATCAAATTAAACCCCTACATTAATTTAGTCCCCTTACCAGACAACTACATAGATCATACTTGATGCACTAGTGCAATGCATTCATAGCAGCTTATAACTGGCCTTAAACTTTTGGAATTCATTCACTGATGGCCAAAATATGGAATCAAAAGTGAAACTGCTTAATGGAGTGCCAACTACAGACACAAGGAGCAGTAAAAACCCTAGTCATCTGACACTTATTGTATGGATATAGATTAACTGTCCTTAGTGGGGCACACTCTTTAAAGACAATCTACCAGCAGGATCCAGGATTGTAAACCAAGCACACTGACATACTGTCGTGTGCTCCCTCTGACAGGATCTGTTCTTTTTTTTTAGCTTGCTCAATGCTCAATGAACAGCTATGGAGCCCAGGGCCTGTCAGACTCATATTCATCATTTTTAGAACCATTTAAAAAAACAAGGGCAAAATAAGCTAAAAGATAAGCAATCCCTGCCATAGGGGGCACACACCAGCATGTCAGTGTGCGTGGTGTACAATGCTTCATCCTGGTGGTAGATTTCCTTTAAATTTGGCTGTGGTATATTATCATTGAATCTAATCACCTTTTTGTGAGGAAACAGAGAATGTATTATGGATGATTCAAAGCTATGTGTTCCCTTCAGTTGAGTTTTTTCCCAGAGAGTTTTCAGAACTTGCATAGAAGTAGTCTGTGTAGACAATGGATCCGAAAACAAGCTCTACAAAACAAAGGAAACAAAAAAAGTTGAAAAAAAACAGTTTTAAACATATTATTTCCCAAGTTAACATAAAATATAGTCATCTTTATGATGTCAAAGGTATATTTCAGCAAGTTGCTTTATTTTACATTAAACAGAGAAAGGTAATTATATGTATATTTGTAGCAAATGAACAATACACTAAAATGTCTACTAACACATCTGAATTAAATTCCTTAAATTGTCTCAGTGAAGTTATAGTTATTCTCAGCATTGACAAAAATAAGTAACATTCATCTGCATTTAGACTAATTCTTTTATACAGTTACAGGGAAGAATTTACTATGCATTGTTCACCAAGGTATATACAAAGCTCCATTTGTGACAGTTTTGTTAGAGTTCTACCCTGCATGCCACTTTGGGATAACGGAATGGGAAGTGGGGTGGCAGGGGGTGGGAGAAGGCATGTATGCCCCTGTCTCCCCCAGAAAATGGATATATTATAGCCAGAGACACTTTCCGTATATACTCGAGTTTAAGGCGGCCCGAATATAAGCCAAGAATCCTAATTTCAACACAAAAAACTGGAAAAACCTATTGACCTAGTGTCACCGCGTGGTCCGTCACAGATACGCTCACTGCTCGGTGACATCATAGTGTGTGCCGATGGCAGCGCAGAAATTAGAATGTCAGCGTGCAGCTGACGTCATGATACCTGCGACAAACAGGGACACTTGAGTTTTGTTAAAATACTACTCTGCATGCCACTTCGGGATGACGGAATGTGAAGTGGGGTGGCAGGGGGTGGGAGAAGGCATGCATGCCCCTGCCTCCCCCAGAAAATGGATATATTATAGCCGGAGGCACTTACCGTCCCCTCCTTATTGCTACCATTATTCCACAATCCTGCCTTTCCTCCGGGGCTCGAACAAGGGTACTTCAGATGGTGGGCAGCAAAGGGCATTATCCATGTGTGGCACTTGATGTCCGGTGCAACAATTAAATTAGTGCAAAATATGAGGTTCCTCCCTCCGAAGTCTTTAGGCTCAATCAACATTTTGTACGTTCTATAATCGAGGGACATGTTCGGATTCGGTAGAGGGACGCTCTCCCTCTTATATTCTATCTTTAATGCTCCCCCCGGACGTCAAGTCATACTTTATGGAACAGTGGGAAGCTGATCTGGGCTGCCAGTTCTCTTTTTGAAGATGGAGACACAGCTGCACAACCCTAGCTAAAAGTAGCCAATTGGTTTCCCTGGCAGAAACCTCCCTCAGATTGCTACATAGGGCCTACTATGTACCTGCCCAAATTGCTAATATGTATCCCCATCTGCCCAATACATGTTTCGGGGGCTGTAGTGTTATCTGGTGTTATTGCCCTATAGTTGCCTCTTTCTGGAACAATGTCAAGACCCTTATCCGTTCCATTTTAGGTACTGCAACACCAGTGACCGTGGCAGTCCCATTGCTGAGGGATAAGCCAGTGAAGGTAAAAAAAAAAGCCCATTGACTAATTTAATTCATAGCATTGGCAACTTTTTGCTTTTTGGTCAATAAAGTTTTGTTGAAACTAATGATGAAGAATTGTAAACCGAGCACACTTACATGCAGGTGTATGGCAGTCCAGTCTTCTTTAAGCTTCTTATGCCCTTGTTTTTACAAAAAAAAGGGATTTAAAACTTATGCAAATCAACATATGCAAATTAGGCACTCCGGCTCAATTAATAGTTAAGGAGCCCGAAGCCCCATAAGCTCATTTGCATTATTTTTAAATCCTTTTTTTTGTAAAAACAAGGGCTAAAATAAGAGTGGATCTTGCCAGAGGGTGCACAAGAGCATGTAAGTGTGCTTGCTTTATAATCTTTGATTCTGATCCCACTCTGTAGTTTGTCTACCATTTTCAGATAACCCATTTGGAATTACAGACTGCAATATACTGATCCAATATAACTCTTCTCTTTTAAGCAGCTGTAATGAATTTTCTGCAACTGGTAGGAGGCAGTCAGTCAGAGTGATGGTCAATAAAGGAAAACTACATTTATGACGGCTAGCCTTATGTTTGCAGACTAAATTTTAGAAAGTCTGCTTTTATTTGTACGTACCCTGAGGTTTAAAGTTGCAGATTGCATATACACATACACTGCAGCTTAGGAAAACATTTTACCAAATTTTTTGTAAGGCTACCGTTCAAACCTCAGTTCCTTACCTCCATTAAAAAAAGTAAAGAATGGTTAAAAATCCCATTGACATCGATGTAAATTTTATGTAATCCGTTATGTTCTGTAAGACAGTCAAATGTTATGCATGCAATTTTTGATGGAAAAAATTAGGGTGGCTGTGGTACGTTTTTCCGTTTGAAAAAACGCATGCATAACAGATGTTCTAATTTTTACAATGAAGTCAATGGATAGTTAGAAAAAGTGGCAGTGCTTTTTCTATAGATAATCTATACATCTAATATGTAACACTGAATGTATATATGTGTGTATATGTATGTCCGCAAAAGGAATCTGCACATGCACATTTACAATCAGCAAATTTTGCACAGCCGCTCCTTTTGACTCAACGAACATCATAGACTAGGTTTTAAGTTGATATTTTCAACCTGCGCTTTCCAAAATCCACTGTGCTGTGGCAGTTAGCAATCAATCACAGATCAATTTCTGTTTTGCCACTGCTTATTAATATGGGCTCTGAGTTTTGATTGGTTACTATAGGCAATGAGAATAAGACAGATTATATGTGAGGTAATATGAGATAATATGTGAGGTAATGTAAAAGGTCATATGTGAGGTGATATGAGTTTATATGTGAGGTAATATTTGAGGTAATATGGTATAATATGTGAAGTAATATATAATGTGATATGAGGTAATATGTAAGGGTATATGAGGTAATATGTGAACAAGTTTGTGCGGTAATATGTAAGGTGGTATGGGGTAATATGAGATAATATATGAGGTAATATGAGATAATATGCTCTCAATTACAATTCTTATATCATCTGTGTGACAAACTTCCACTCTTGATTAACGTCACAGGGTGCACCTACGCTATAAAGTCTCAACTTTTAGCACATAAAGCCCCACCCACCTACACAAGATAGCTTTACACTTAACTTTACTTTCCTAGCCCTCAAAAAACGTCCTCATTTTCCGCGGTGCCACCACCTATTTTTAAATTAATAGTTAATATTAATAAGGCAAGTAGGTGCATGAGTACATTACTACTGATTTAATTACACAATACCCTGTATATTTACTAAAAATTAATCCTGGTAATGCTATTGCTTCAGAAACTTAGGCTCTCTAAGGCTACAAGCTGCGATTACATTTTAAAAATTTAATATACAAAAGTGCACATATAAAATATATAATTTTCAGGTAAAAAGGTTATAAAACAATAGACATAATTATAAAAATAAAAGGGATAAAAAATGAATAGACCTACTAATGAATAGTGGCAGATATCTGCACTGTGAGACCCAGCTTAGAATTTTTTTTGGCAGCCTTCCAGGTGTTATTTGGAGTCTCAAGATGACTGAAATGTCCATTAGCATAACTCCATAATTTATTAATGGTGGGTCTTCCTCTCGCCTCCCCGCTTGTAAGGTCACTGAGAATGGAATATTCACATGCTGATAAAATACACCACCCCATTTGGTGAGTTGTTATCAAAGCCATAACTCTGGATAGGAGGGTGGAATAATTGCGATATTACCTCCAATTCACTAGGCACCTCATTACAGTTCACCCCATACCAGAGAGGTCTCTGCCCAGGAATAACTACAGATTATGTCCAAGTTATTTAATAGATATGAATTTTCCTTGTTTAACTTTTATAGGGATCTAAACCACTAACAGGCTCATTCATTTGATCTCAGGCTAGGATGTGTGCATTGGATAGGTGTGAATGGCCACATTTTCTGTACACACAGGCTTCCCTTCAGTCCTTTGAGCTTCAGGCCTCCCTGGTAGGAACTAGCCCCAGGTCTTCACCTGACTTCTAAAGCTTTGAATGTAAATGTAATTATAAGACTGGAGGGGCTTCACTGAACAAATCACAGTCATATTTCATACGTTTACCACAATCTGTGATACTCTAGTCACATCCAGAGCTGCAACCTTATTCTTGCCATTATATACTCCAGTCTCATCCACTGCTGCAATCATCTTTCTACTGTTAAGATTTCAGATTACTGCAGCTCTGGCTGTGACTGGAGTTTCAATCATCCATTACCATTCTTAGTATAAGCTTAGGTAATGCTTATATCATCTGTGATACTCTGTTCACATCCAGAGCTACAGTCTTATCCTTGTCATTATATACTTCAGTCACATTCAGAGCTGCAATCATCTATTTACCATTATATAACCTCAAATGACTGTAGCTCTGGTTGTGACTGGAGTAGCAATCTGCCGTTATCATTCTTAGTATAAAGCAGCCTATCACATCATTTGTGATACTCCAGTCATATCCAGAGCTGCAGTTCTATCCTTGCCATTAAATACTCCAGTCAAAGCCAGTGAGATAAATATATAGATATATAGATTTTTTTATAATAAATGTTAAAAACAGACGGTAACTTACATGTCAGAAACTGCAAAATAAATCAGTATACAATAATTTACAGTATTATCTATCCTCCAATCTAACTCATGAAATGCAACACTCACCTTTATTCTATATTCTTTAGAACATATGTAAAGGGAAATTTACAAAGAACTAGTTGACCTTGTATCTCTTTTTGGAACCCTGGATTTGATGTGTTAGACTTTGGAAGTTGCATTTGCTGAAATGATCCATCAGTTGTTTTTTACTTTCTGTTTTTTAGTTTCTTTTTGCCTCTTTCTAGTAATTTGGGTAAGCTGGGCATGTACTAATGTATAAAACACTTCAACGTAACTATTCTTGTTGAGCGAAGAGTAGAATGTCCATCTTTAGAAAAGATTGTTATACATGCTGCAATTGGTTCTCAGCGGTAGTTAGCACCTGAATTATTAGCTGGATTTTACTTACAATTACTTGTTATACACCAAAACAGGGTTGGGGATATATATGCTGGGCAAAGCACATTCACCCCTAATCATAAACCACCAAATCCTAATCAATTACACAAAAGGAATAACAGAAGGAAAAAAACTTCTAAATAATTTTTATCATGTAAAGATAAATCATAAAAGAGCAACAAACAGAAAGTACACTAACCAGGTGTTATTATATATCTCATAGTTCCCTCCTGAGAATCAAAAACACTGAATGAATTGGGCTATAATATGCCCTGTGATGTTAAAACTTCAGCAATGACCTTACATAAAGAAGAAATACCATAAATACTATCACCCCTATTGTAAAAAAGGATGACAACAATATAACATAGGTATGGATAAACAGTGGAAGAAAGAAGTTACTTGTACCGACCATGGACGATGCACACCAACCCCGACATGTGTTTTGCAACAATAGGTTCATCTGGGGGGAGTGCCAGATAAACGGAACAACACATATTCATGTAATGAAAGACCCTATCACAAAGCAGCAGGAAGTTGACATAATCAAATTATACATAGCAGTTAAGCAGTCGCACCCAATCACATCTGCACTCATCTCAGCGTCCCGGGAGCTAAAATCGCAAAACGGATGGCCTCACGTCTCGTGAGACTAAGCGTCAATGTCCATCCCAACTATCACATGAATGCATTCCTTCTGTTTCTGTTTGTTGCATCATTGTCCTTGCATTTTATTGTCTATTCTATTGATTTATGTTTACACAATAAAGATTATTTAGATGTTTTTTTTTCTGTTATTTCTTTTTGTGTAATCAATGAGGCGTTGGTGTTTACAATTACTTGTTAGTAGCGTAACAAGATAACTGGAGTCTATACATAATCAAATATCATACATTTTACTTTCTTGCATAAAGTAACACCTTCTATGAACAGTGACTTCTCACAGCGGTAAGATATACTTACTAGCTGGTCTTGTTCCATGGCACCCTAGGCTTCTCCACTCTCTTGAGTGCACTCCATTTTTTGACCCGTGTATACATTTAACCACTATCAGAGCCTAAGCTGAGCAGACTTGAACTACAATGTTTGGGTCTGTGCTGAACATTGCGGGTTTGGTTCTCAAACCCCAACCAAGACTTCAGCCAGAAATTCAGGTTCAGTGTTAAGGTTCACCTCCTACCGATTGCGGGTGTTAACGTCAGGTGTTATTGTTTGGGTACCCAAAAGACCTGAACAGGTCTGCTCATCACTACTTATAAACAACATAAAGCACTCATTTCATTTCTTTATTAAATTTACACCCAAGACACATGTCCTAAATAGATCGTTATTGGGATGACAAGTGTATCGTTAGAGGGATGATATAAGCTACAAACTATGTACAATGAAATACAGAAACCAAATCAGCATCTCCTCATCCACACACCATGGACAGAAGATGTTACACTAGACTCTTTAGCCTCTGACTACATGTTGCAGGAACAAAGAAAATCTGTCTGTTTATGGACCAGCAGTGTGTTTTTACTCAACATTTGCAAAAGAAAAAGAAAAGATTTTTAGCTTCTTAACAGCTTATTAAAGAGAATTCTTTCTGGTTTATGGTTTATTGTATGTTTGCTGATAAGGTAGTGCAGAAGATAGAATTTACATCTATATTTCACTGACTACCTATACAACCTTACAATTTAATATATTATATTAATAACAAATGTAAACAAAACAGATACAAATTAAGATAACATTCTACAGTATATGACTTGCTGAGATCAATCCCATAGCAAGACCATGTTCTGTTTGTCTAGCACACATTCTCTGATAAGGATTTACTTCCATACTCATTATGATGTGTTATCAGTGTTTATGCAACTACTGTACTTACCCAGGAGTGTCAGATGAGATGATATGAGCTAAAAAGTCAAATGTAATTTCTACATGTAATGTAACAGCACATATATATTAAGTGTTTATACATGAACAAAAATGTGGATTTTTGCAGAGCACTCAGCATTTTTTTTCTACTTTGTTTTTGTATGTTGAGGAGGAATATAGAATTCTTCTAGATTGTAATTGTGAATAAAATAATAAAATTCATGAAAAACCAAACCCAAACAGATGCAGTTTATGCCAAACTACCATGACTGATGATCCAAATGGTGTAGTCTTCCATATTGGAAAACTATATATAGGTCCCCCATTGGGCAATGGGCGCACCGAGCAGTAAGGAGCGGTACAATGCAGCACACATGCGGCACCATACCATTTAGTACCCTGGGAAAACATAAGACATGTCCCATCTTTCCCCGTAATACGCCGCCGTGCTCCAGATATCTCTATGGAGAGGGTCATGGTATGGCTGCACAATTTGTGGCTTTATCATAGCCCCCATAGAGGTCTATGTCACAGGATCACGGTGCTCTGAGTAAACAGTTGCACAGCTGTCTGGCTTTCTATGGAGAGGGGAGGGATGAGGAGTGCTCACCCCTACTCCCTTCTCAACCCGGCCGTGTGCTGGGTGTGCTCTTGATGTCACCTCTGGCCTCTGTATGTAAACAGAGGTTAATAGTGATGGGTGGTGCTGCAGCTGAACTGAAGCAGGGAGCCCCCCAACCATATATAACATTTATTTTTAATCCCAGACAACCCCTTTAAATAATTACGTTGTTTTTAGACCATTGGGTTGTCGAACTGTAAAAAAAACCCCATGGAATTCTACACTAAATATTCCATGTAATCAAGATATTGTTAATCAGAATTTCCCCCACTATTTGTAGTAATAATAAATAAAGATACCGTGCATTTGTGAAATCTTTTGTAAATGTCATATTACAAAACTCTTGTGGAAAGTGTTGGAAAAGTAAAGTGTTGAGAGATTTTCATTTAACCTTTAACATGAATTTCTGGCTTACATAGCTTGCTGTGTTAAGAGGAACCTGTCTTAAGGATTCATGCCCACAAATTCCCAATCTGTTATACAGGACTTTGGCAGGATCTCAATGGTGTCTTTAAAAGAATGTCAAACTTTGTATTGAAATGACAAGTAAGGAGTCACACGGGGAAGGAGAAAAGTCACACTGACCTGTCTTTTCCTGGGTTAAGAAATGTCCTGCAGGATGGGAATAATTATTATAAGCTTCCTTCAGAAGCTGCCAACCAGCATCCGACATATAACTATATACTTGGCATAAAGGACATCAATTAAGCCAGGAGGAAGACAGGGCAATGTTCCCTTTCTCCATACAATTCATGAGAAGAGGCACATTTCCTCCTCCCGGCCAATGTGCCTAGTGTCTCCATAAAGAAATGGACGATTCAAGATGCTCCTTACATGTTATAATAAAATGTGTAACTTTTACCTACTGTTAAGGTCCTTTTGTAACAAAGTTGCTCAACTATGGCAGGGGCAGGAGTGGTGTCACCCCAGTCAGTGATTGGCTCAGCAGTCAATGTCTATTTGTTCAAATGTACCACAAAGTAGATAATTAGAGGGGAGTCAGGATATTTTTGAAAAGGGGGTGTTGGTTAGGTACAGTTTTAAATTTATTTTTTTTATGTCATTGTGATTGTTGAACCTTTGGCATGAGTGCTAGAGGTGGCACTCAAAGCTCTCTCTATGGGCACACAGGCCTTTGTTCTAGCACAGAGTTTGACAGACACGACTCATGGCACACTCCTGCGCCCAGGATATGCAGTGGTCAGTGCTATTTGATATGTGACAAATGCTTGGTAGCCTTGGACTGCAAGAAGAGCGAGGAGGTGGAAACCCTGCGACATCGATAATTCAAATTTCCCCTCTTTTCAACATATCAGTGTCCTGTAGTTGAGCTGTCAAATTTTGCAACTAAAACTGCATTGTTGTTTCTTAATGATAGATAAGTGGATACTGGTTTATCACTTAGTCTCTAATAATTTCTCATCACTGATTTGAATGTCTGGTTTTACAATACAGGTGGTCCCCGACTTAAGGACACCTGACTTGCAGACGACCCCTAGTTACAGACGGACCCCTCTGGCCACTGTGACCTCTGGTGAAGCTCTCTGCAAATTCAACTTAAGTACAAACCCAAGGAACCTATCTTGTATGTAACCCAGGGACTGCCTGTAGTAACTTAAAAAAAGCAAAAAATTTAAATTATTATTGTGCTTCATTTCTAGTGCCTCCTGTTGATTGTATATCTGAGACCTAAAAAGTCCACATAGCATGAAAAGCAAATCCTATATAAGAGTATGATCTATCTGCTGCATCTTGTTCTATCCTTATAGCTATACCTTGGACCTAACCAGTTAAAATATAGGCTATGGTCTATTCTTTGAAGATCTGAACGTATAAAGGATCTGTATAAGTACACGATGACAACACAGCACCAGCTGTCATTGATTTCCACAAACTATTAACTACATGGTCAGATGGACAAGCCGCATCGCTGGTGTCTGTAATTCTGTGACAACTACCCTTATGGCACAAGTAGAAAGCTCATTATCCATTGTATTATACTTACAATTGTAATCTGCACGCACCTGTTGATAGAGAAACATAATGTGTATCCATATCTGTGGATGTCGGCTGATGAGTATAAAGCTGGATTTACTGTACAGACAATAATGAGCCTTCATTGGACAGCTGAAGAACAGCTTTGCTACACAGCTTTTTATTGTATCTAGGAATAAATATGAATAATATTAGTATTAACAAATATTAACATTACCATTTCGTCACACAATTGAACCAATAACCCACTAGTAATTTACAGCAATTCCCCATGTTTCTAATAATTAAAGGAGCTGTTACAACTCTCTTGGTTATCCCCTATCTGCAGGATAGAAAATTACAAGCTGATCATTGAGAAACCAAATACTGTGCCCCCACCATTCATGAGAACTGGACTTCCAGTAATCTGGAGAAAGAGGCTCCCGTTTTTACCAATGGAAGGAGTGAAAGGATGAGCGTATATATATATCTCCTAACCAGAGTTATGTTTCCCTATATGTATATTTTTGGTGCTTAGTGTCACAACTCAAGCTTCAACCGTTTGAAGCAATATCCCTTTATATACAAGGCATAAAAGTTTATATACAAGTGGCATAAGGCATGTTAGTCAGGTTTTTCTGGCTCCTATCATGCATTGTACTCAGTAATTGGTAGCATATACTTTAATCTATTTGCAATGATGCATTGTGTTTTTATTTCAATACAATGCAGCAATAACAAACTGGCTCTAATGAACCACTGACACACAAAGAGAAGACAGACAGTTAATGAAAAACTTCAGCATACATCACTACAATGCAGAACAGTACAAACCACTGGATATTTTCTTGGAATGGATGAATTTCCTATAAACGTATTATGAAAGATTCCAAACATATTTCTTCACAATGAAATGTCTTTCTAGGACATAGTTACTGTGGCCAACAATCTAAGAACACATAATTTCTTGAACACTGGTAAGAAGAAGCACCATACAATACAGAGAATAATCCCTGTAGTATGGTTTTACACACAGCAATCTGTAAAAAAAACATTACTGAAGTATCTCATGAAGTTTTTGCAGCCAAAGCAGAACAGAATCCAGCAGAAATTCCATTAATCCTCTCCTGGCTTTTGTATTTGAAAAAAACAAACAAACTGCTAAATCTTTTTTTTTTACAATCCTCTTAAAACACAAAAAAATTCTCATGACTAATTAATTATGAATGGTCTCTAACGGCATGGACTATTTTCTAATGCCTATTAAACACTTCCTTACTGCTGTATGATTATAACCATACAGCAGTAAGGGTTGTATGGAGAAGGCTCACAAATGAGCCCTCTCCATATGTGGCGGCTGTCAGCTGTATTATGCAGCTATTGGGGCAGATTTATCAAGCTGTCTGAAAGTCAGAATATTTCTAGTTGCCCATGGCAACCAATCACATCTCAGCTTTCATCTTACCCGTGCTCATGAATATTTTAAAGGGAAGCTGTGATTGGTTGTCATGGACAACTAGAAATATTCTGACTTTCAGGCAGCTTGATAAATCAGCCCCATTGCCTGCTGGTAACTGCTGCAGTCAGTTCTGGTGCCAAAAGTGGCAGTTAACCTTTTAGGTGCTGCGGTGGAACTCCACTGTGGCACCTAACAGCTCTTCTCATGTGCACCACAATATTAAAATGCTGGTTCTCACCCTCCACGGCATCATCAGAATGGTTGTCATGATAGCTGGGAGCCTCTTATTAGGCATCTGCCAGAGACAAACTGTAATACAGAAGAAGTATATACAGTATACTGCTATACAGTTACAACAAAATATAAAATAGTGCCCACAGATAACAAACAGATTACAGGCAGTCCACGAGTTACGTACAAGATAGGTTCCATAGGTTTGTTATTAAGTTGAATTTGTATGTAAGTTGAAACTGTATATTTTATAATTGTAGATCCAGACAAAAAATTTTTTACCCCAATGACAATTGGAGTTTTTACATTTTTTGCTGTAATTGGACCAAGGATTATCAATAAAGCTTCATAACAGACATCTAACAGCTTGACATTGCAGTCTGGGAATAAAGTAAAGCATTCAGAGAGCTTCACCAGAGGTCACAGTGGTCATAGGGGTCCGTCTTTAACTAGGGATCATCTTTAAGTTGGGTGTCCTTACGTAGGGGACCGCCTGTATATGGCTTATGGGAAGAGGGTAGTAAAAAATGGAAATGGAAAAGGGACCGGTAAAGACAGTTTGGATTCATACCGAACTTTGAAGTTTTTGTTGTCGTGTGAGCGGCCAAAGCCGCTTAAATTCCTCTGGCATCTTTGCGGCATTTAAACTGCCAACACCAATTGCGGGTGTTACTGTTTACTTTTTAAATACAAATCCGAATTCTAATGGGTCTTACACATCTCTACCAGAGTTACATTCAGTTGAACCATAGTTAAGAATGTGAGCCGCTGACAAAGATCCTTCTCATGTCTCTGAAAAACCACAGTCAAAACCACAAATCCACAGTTTAGGTGCTTATCTTTAATATGATACTAAAAGCATGTGAATTAACACTTCTCTTTAATCTTCTAAATGTGTTTCTTTTCAGGCAAAATAGTGACTCTTCGCAACTTATTTGCATATAACTTTGGAGATGAGAAATCCCCTGGAAAAAGTGTAAGCATTTGTCAGAGAGAAGCCATTAGATGTCTACATACATGCTAGGTAAGATGTGAAGTAAGTTTTCATGGCTGAATCTAGAAACATATTGGTATTCAGGAATAAGTCTAGCTGAACCATATACCAGAACCTGCAAATACTTGGGCAACCAAACAACATTCCAAGGCAGGGGTGGGAGGCTCCCTACGTGTATTGTCGCCTGGGAATGTTGTTTGGTTGTGCATTGACTATGGCATGACTTGGCATTGATATGCATGACACCCATGGTTTGGCCTAGCTTATTGGCTTTGTTTGTGACCTTGAGGTTTACTTTGTTGTTGGCACTTGCACTTTATTATGCAGCACATGATTTATTGCAGGGAATTGAGCTGGCTCCAGACGAACTGGGTTTGTGAAAGCTCACACACCTGGTGTGTTTACCTCTGTATTATTAGGGACCAGTGCAATAGATCTTCTTACCTTGTTGGGCACCAACCAGTGGACTTCTGCAACCTCACAACTTAAGGGGTGTCTAGGGGTGGTGGATAGAGTAGAGTGAACGTATCCACTTTATGTTGTTTTTCATATTTACATACTTTTTAATTGATTTTATATTCCTCATGTATTTGTAATTCTATTTTTGTGGAGTTGTTTTGTGGATTTTTGTAGAATTTTTCATAGTCACATATTATAGTGTGTGGGCCATTTATATCATATAGCTGTGCACACCTCCTTGTTTTTGTCATATTGCATAAATTATATATGACAGAATAAAGTGGTCTTGAGAGGTAACTTCTGAAGCTTACTAACAAGGCTCATTGAGGTGGTAGATATCCTGTTCAGCAGTCAGGGCTTATTCTTAGGAAACACAGTGTCTGTTAACATGTCCAATACTATTAAATCACTTATACATAAAAAGCTACACAACCTCATATACCACAGACTACAATACAGATAGATGCAATAAATGTACTTAACTATTATATCATTAATCAATAGGCAAATACAAGTTACAGAGTGACAACATGTAGAATCACTTGGTTTTCCCCTTCCCTGTTCTTTTACTACACAGTTATAGTGGTAAATACAAATAAAATCATGTGGTCTTCGGTTTTGTGGGGATGTCTGCATAACATTGTAGGAATTGACTCATAATCCAAGTATCCTCAAGAGTTATTTCTTCTGACCAAGTATGGGAGTAAATACTTGAGGATCATGAGCCTTTTTAACACTTCTGTGTTCCATCTGTTCACAAAATGGTTTGGCGGATCGTAGAGAATCTATTAGAACATTTCTACAAAAGTCATTAAAGTGTAATATCCATATTAAAAACTCAACCTTTCCATATCTGAAACTACCAATATATAGAGGTATCAATTTTTAGAGTGGGACCCACTTTTGGGGCAAAACTTTTATTTGAGACTACTCCACCACTAAAAAAATTCAAAAATATGTTAATTAAATGCAGTGGATAGCATTCAATGGCCAAAATAAAAGCATATAGTGACCAATGGTACAAACTTATGCGGTTTATCAGTATTCTGGTGTCTCACGAATCTCCATCAGTGGCCATCGTTGAAGTCCATGTCAGAGATTACGTGTATATACACATTTCACGGTAGGTTTTATATCTTTTAGTTGACTTCCTGTCATATGTCATAGAAATTAGTTGATTATTTTTGACCATTGGAAATTGCAGTGTTGCATCTTCTTCAATTGCCAATATTTTTGATATGTATTTGTATCCTTGGTGGAGCTGTAGCTGCTGCTGTTTCTCTTTACTGGAGCTGTAGCCACTGCTGTTACTCTTTGGTGGAGCTGTAGGCGCTGCTGTTACTCTTTGGTGGAGCTGTACCCGCTGCTGTTATTCTTTGGTCGAGTTGTAGCTGCTGCTGTTACTCTTTGGTCGACCTGTAGCCACTGCTGTTACTCTTTGGTCAAGCTGTAGCCGCTGCTGTTACTCTTTGGTCAAGCTGTAGCCGCTGCTGTTACTCTTTGGTTCGAGTTGTAACCATGCTGCTGATTCTCTTGGTGTCGACCTGTAGCCACTGCTGTTACTCTTTGGTCAAGCTCTAGCCGCTGTCTGTTACGCTTGGGGAGCTGTAGCCGCTGCTGTTACTCTTTGGTCGACCTCTAGCCACTGCTGTTACTCTTTGGTCAAGCTGTAGCCGCTGCTGTTACTCTTTGGTCGAGCTGTAGCCGCTGCTGTTTCTTTCAGACTGTGGTCTGTAAGTTTCTGTTTTAGCCGGACATTTGACATGAAGCAGTTGCAAGAAGCAGACAAGTTGCACACTATGAATGTTGATATAATGCTGCAGCTCAGATTTTAATTGCGCATGGTTGTAAACAATTTTCACTTCATGGCCAAGTGGAACGTAACGACATTTGCGGTGCAGTCTTATTTCATATAACCTCTGACATAGTGGAAGTGATTTGTCATTGACACCAAGGTACTAAATTATGTAATGGAATGATTTCTGGAAATTATTATTACACGTGAGGGAATAGCAACGTAAGGCCAGTGTTTGTGGTGGCCAAATGCCAGTATCAAAACTGATAGAACAGATATCAAATAGATGTTAAATGTCTCCTGAATTGCTACACAGTAGATGACAAACATCTAGGAAGATTTTACATAACGAATTCCACTTCTGACAATCCATGTAGATTGTGCCTCTATAGACAGCCAAAGCTAACACAATATCTAGCTGCTTTACCTCATGTTTTTATAATATGTGATTATCTAATCAGCTGTCATTCCTGTCCATAAAATGGCCACAGAAGGAGGATCATGTGATCCTAGCTGTCCATGAGCAATTTCCCTTCTAGGACCATATCATAGTACTCATGAACACAAGCTTTCGGTCCTGGAAAGGTGAGTGGTCATAGACAGGATCACATAGGATCACATGACCCCTCCATCTGTGGCCATTTTATGGACAGAAAAGGCAGCTGATAAGGTAAAAGAAATTTCTGAACCAGGGGCTTTATTTTACATATGACAAAAGCGGTGCAGAACCTTTTTTGTAGGCAACTTTGATAACTCTAATATTGACCATTGCTGTCAGAGGGTAAAGATCAGTAAATTGCAAGACATGCATAGAGAGATTCACCAGAGGTCACATTGGGCAGAGAGGTCCATTTGTAACTAGGAGTCGTCTGCCAGGTGTTCTTCAGTTGGGGACTGCCTGTACCCTGTCCCCCACATTTAGGGTCCATGCACACTAACATATGGGGGACGCATATAAGTTCACAAATCTATGGCGCCTGGGCTCGGTACGATGAGTACAATGCGTGCTCACCATACCGAGCCATGGCTGCAAAAATATAGAGCATGCTCTATCTTTGGCCGTAAGAATGACCGTGCGCCATTCTTCTCCTGCTCTCCAGCGCACCCGATGTGCGCCCGTGTTGCTACGGTTGGGCGGGCACACGTTAGTTTGCATGGACCCTCACATACACATTACAAAAAACATGAAGGTGGCAAACCCCTTTAAGGAAAGAGTGGCCAGATCTTTTTGTTGCAAAATTAATTTTTTAATGGAGCATGAGTTGGGCGAACTATGGACTATGTGATGTATAATGGATACCAACATTTTTTTTTTAAAGATATTCATATGCCCCTATTTTAGTGATAGTAGAGTTACGTACTCTATGTACTTGCTCCAGAGCCAAACCTTCTTGATACATGATTAACACTTTACGAGATCAACACAGGTCATTAATACTCAATTCACAACACAATTCACAACACAAGCAAATCAATAGATTTGTGTGAAGACCAGCTAAAGGCAGGACCAGATTCAACAGTACTATATGGTCACCACTGATCCAGACTGTGCCTACATGCAAAACTACATAGTTTAATGTAGTTGTAAGATAATAATCTACCTAAAAAGTAGTAAGGATAGTACAGAATAAGTGGGAGAAAAACATAAACATGTTAAATGACTCAACTGTTACCTGCATTCTATATTAAACCAATGGTAATAGAGGTTGGCAGCCCCTCCTTGCCACACACATTTTAGACTTCTTAAGGTTATCACTTGAGCAGCCAATTGAATTTTCAGATGAATTATAGACTAACTGCTTTTGTTGTTGCAAAATTCTCGGAACTGGAATAGTTGTGATCTTGCAGAATTAGCTAAACACCATGTGTTCCAAATAAATTCCTGGCCCTTGGAATGCTTACATTTAGCGCAGAGGTACGCATGAATACTCTGCAGGGGATCTCCTTTTTCTTACATCTATTTCCACATGTGCAATCAATTACAGGACTGACTCATGACTCAAGACCATCTATAAATCATAATAACAACCAGACCTCAGCATAGACCTTCCAGGCTGGTTTGGGGTATTTTATAGTTGTATATTATACGACATTGTTGCCAGACTGTTTTCATTTAAGTAGCCGAATTCTGTGAAGAAATGATTGCTAGAATAAACAATGAATCTGCACATTTGTATTTGTAACATGTAATTATGAAATTTAATTATGAAAGTTTAATAGTTAAACTTGAAAATTTATTTTCTCTGTGAAGGACCAAGTGTGTAAAGAAAAATATCTACAATCTTAGTGTGTACCCCCTTGGTCCAGTGACCAGGAGCAACGACAGCAGGAGTTTGCTCCTTCCATGTTTGCAGCGCGCGGCCTTGAGCTTGAATCTTTTCAGGAGCAACAACTACAGGGGGTTTGTTCTTCACATGTGTGCATGAGTTTTCTCTCTTGCTCTCGAAATAGGTTAATTGATTTCAAATGACGTTGACCCAAACTTGCACAATGATGTAAATTAATTCACTCTGTGTATTCTACAGCACTCCAGTACATAATGTTGCTTTAGGAATTTCTTGAAATATATACCTATACCTTTATAGAGAAATAAAATCTCAACTTTATCATATACAGTACAGACCAAAAGTTTGGACACACCTTCTCATTCAAAGAGTTTTCTGTATTTTTATGACTATTAAAATTGAAGATACACACCAAAGGCATCACAACTATGAATTAACACATGTGGAATTATATAATAAAAGAAAAAAGTAAGAAACAACTGAAAATATGTCTTATATTCTAGGTTCTTCAAAGTAGCCACCTTTTGCTTTGATTACTGCTTTGCACACTCTTGGCATTCTCTTGATGAGCATCAAGAGGTAGTCACCAAAAAAGGTTTTTACATCACAGGTGCCCTGTCAGATTAAATAAGTCTTGCCTTATAAATGGGATTGGAACCATCCGTTGTGTTGTGCAGAAATCAGGTGGATACACAGCCTACTAAATAGACTGTTAGAATTTGTATTATGGCTAAAAAAAACCAGCTAAGCACTGCTCAGGAACTGTGCACCATTTTTTGCATGATAAATCCGGCGCATGGTCTGACTGGGTACCGGGACGCCCCCTAATTTGTGTCGCATAATGCCAAGGCACTTCTTAAATACATGTGCAAGAAATTTTCAACTAAAAGAACGTGCAAACTCCACCAGAAAACTGGCGCACAGCCCTTCGTAAATGTGCCCCATTGTGTTTGGCCATTACATGACTTAAACGTTTAAGCAGCATCTGCAGGCATTATCTCTTGTTCTCGGCTCTTCCTGAGCTTGAGGGCTTAGAACGAGCTGTTGTAACTAAGCTTCTGTTCAACTCCTCCAACCTTTCCGACCCATAGACTAGTATGTAATATGTCACATCTGTGATTTTTTTGTCTGTCTTACTAGCAAGATGAAATTCAGAGTGTAGCTTACTCTCTAATGAGAGAAGCTAATTAAGCAGAGAAAGAGGTATTCCCTTAAAATTTATTACAAAGTTTAGTATACAGGCAGTTCCCGGGTTACGTAGATGATAGTGTCTTTCGGTTTGTACTTAAGTTGCATTTGTTTGTCACAACTGGAATCCAATGAAGGAGTAGAACCATCTCAAGAAGGATCCGAAGGAAATAAGCAGCATGTGAGTTAAATATGAGTGTCACAGCATAACAGACTTATGACCATGTGATATTAGTTTTTTTCTTGTTTAGTAAATTAGTAAAAATTTCTACATTTATATTGTTTCTGTCAAGATGGGGTGCAGAGTGTACATTAATGAGCAAAAACTTCTTTGATCTCACCAATTGGATGCGATGAAACAAAGAGTAAAAAAAATTTAAAGGTGTCTGAATACTTTCCGTACCCACTTTATGTTGCAGAAGCATTCTCTCCCATTCTCTTGGAAGAAGCCACGTGCAAAACTACCCTTAAACATTTCTGAAATAAAAACATTAAAATTTACATAGAATTGTATCTACTTCACCACCCTGCCCATATCACATACACAGGGAATCTCCTGACCATTGCTTGGGCTCCCAATTGGATCATCAAATTCCCAAACTTTGTAATAATCATTCATGTCTCAACAATGTTTTCTGTCAATGAAAGTGCTGGCTGTTTTTGCAGCTGATCAGAGTTCAGATTTTCACTCCAATAACAAATGTAACTCTCTGAAGGAAAAAGTGACAGCAAAGCAATGTGCACAATGACCTTATTGTGGTTATTGTGTAATCAGTCAAAGACTAAAGACCAAGAACTCATGAATATTTATAAAAGGATAATGAATACTGTTTTTATATTATACATAACTGTAAATTTTATATTCTGTAAATAATATATAAAAGCACTTCAATCCTTTCCTTTTGAAAATAAATAATGTGGAAAGAAAGAGTTGGAGCATTATAAAGGGACTGGACTTATTCCTTAAGGCAAGTCTCTAATAGTGTGTGCCATTCTCCATTGCTAAAAGTTAGTCTTGCTAGCTTTCTTGTCTGTACCTTTCTTTCTAATTGTTTGTATCTCAATATTTTCGATAATCAGCTTATCTTCCTTACTATTCTTCTGTGTTTATGATTCTGTACTTTATATGCCTTCTCAGTTGAGACCCAGATTGTTGACCTAACCTTTATGTTTTTTGTTTGTCTGTCTTGTTACGTGTCCACACTTTGGCACAGGAATAGACTGTCTTCATGTTTTTATATTTTTATAGAACATGGCTTTTGGGACACGGTGATACTTAACATGTTTATGATTTTTTTTGTTTATATATTTTTATATCAGTTTTAGGGAAATGAGGTTGATCTGTTTTTTGTTTTTTGTTTTAGTTTTTGGTTGAACTTTTAGTTTTTTTCAAATTTTTTTTTAAAAATGTCTTGTGTTTTTACAAACACTGTAACTGTAGAGAGTCTGATTGCTTCTACCATATACTTCAATACTACTTTATTACAGAATAAGTAGAATTTGCGATAGATTTGCAAAAGTGTGCCACTAGCATCGGGTGTCTGCATGATTCACAGAAAGGCATAGAAATGGATATCCTTTGGCCACATTCCATAGTGATGATCGTACCATTATGAACAATTAGCTACAGAACCAGATGATGAATGCCACACAATTCAGACATTTAAGGGATGTGAGAGGCATCCAAGTGTCACGTCAAACTTTTCAAAACCATTTACATCAGCATGGTCTAAGTACTAGATGTCCTGTAAGGGTACCTGACCACACCACTAGGCACCTTCGTCTAGCATGGGCCTTGGAGCATCTACGGCAGATGAGGGATGAATGGGCTTCAGCGCTGTTTACTAATGAAAGTTGATTAACAGTCAAGGGAAATTATGGCAGTTAATGATGTTGGAGACAACAAGAAGTACACAACCACCAACAAGAAGTACCCAATATCAGTATTTAGAGCCTCAATTTTAATTTTGGTGAGGGCCACACTCTGTTTTAAACTGCCATGGGTGAATATCAAGTAATTAACCTATAAAAATGTCTTAAGTAAAAAAGACTACAATTCAAAAATTATGAATCACTGTGCAAGATATGTAGCATAACAATATGACATCAAAGCGTAAAAATAGTATTTTACTGTAATTGAGCAAATTGGAAAAGTAATGGAAAAGTAAACAGTAAACTAGCAAGAGAAGTCTAAGTACACGGCCTCATCTAACTGTTGACAATCTATAATTCTTGCATAGCATAATCATCCACTTATACTGGAATGTAATTATTCAGTATATTGATTGTAATTATGATAAATCATGTTTTTCTTTGTAATTGGACTAATGTTTAAACAGACACAAGGGAAAGGTAGTTGGCAATGTTAGTAATGCTGCTCTGTGTTGATCCCTTCTTATGTTCTACACTAATGGTTGCTGAGGAAATATCAAATAATCCAGCTCCTGTGCTGAAGTCACTGTATACCTTATATCTGCACGAATACAAAATATTTGCTAACACTTCAGAATTTTCTCTTGCTGGGCCCTCATTGTTCATTTTGGGGTTATACAAATGTTTCTATTTCTGAAGTATCCTCAATAAACAACCCCTGATGAAGCCTACGAGTTAGGCGATACGCGTTGGGCGTTTTTCTCTGTGCTGGACAATCACTGGTAACATTTTTTATGTACTAAGCTTTATAGCAAAATTTTATTGCCTATGTGTTGTTTCCATCCATAAGTGTGTTACTGAAATTGTGTTGGGTCACCTTTAATGTACTGTTTGGCATTTATCCCTATATAATTCTTACCACTTATACACTTACAAGGTATTTCCCCTCACACAATTTCAATTTTTATACCTGTTACCTTGCTTTTGTACATGGAGCACACATTTTAGATTGGCTTTTTCTATCATGTACACTCGTCCATACACAGTGGGTATTTTTACCATGATTTGTGTTTTTAATTGTTTTTAATATTCCATTTTTTGTTGCTCAATAAAATTACTTCATTACTTGTACGCATCCTCTTTTTCTTTGTTCCTTATGTACCTATTTGCTTGAGATGCGGTTTTGAGTTCTCTTCACCCATTTTTTGTATACTTTATTGAGAGTCTTGTTACATGTATCTGGCTGATGAACAGCCTCTGTAGCAAATCAATGGGTAACCATTAGAGATGAGCGTACTCGAATTTCCCATTCAGGTTCATGTGCAGCCAGCACAACCAGGACATATTGCCGGATAAGCTGCCAAACAGCACCCCTTGCAACAAGCATATCCCTTTGAGCAATCATAGCCATAACCATAGTAACTAGGGTTGTAAATTGTAAATCTGGCAATATGTCCGGGTTGCGCAGGGTGCGTCTGAACCCTGATCCCAAATAGACAGTTTGGGTAGCTTATCCATAGTAGCCATCCTACTGGGGACCAAGTACCATAAAATAGCACCATGAAAAAAGTTTCTAACATAAGTACATTTTTAACATTTTTGCAACTTTTCTCATATTTGGTCGCGCTACAGTAGAAGATAAAGGAAATCTCCCATTAAAATCATGCATTATAAACCCAGGACACTTACTCAGATGTGTATTCAAGTACTGTGACTGCAGTAATCTTCTTATATTCTTTTCTCATGGACTCCTTCCTTCTAAAATCAAGGTTGAAAACTATAGTAAACACTCATAAAGACTCTGCAGGTGTTATTAGAGCCCCTCTGTGTTGTCGCTTCACAGGTTGTTACGCTGTCCCCCTCCTCTGCTTGCTGTAATCTTCCTGCAGCAGAGGATGTTTAAGAAGAGGATCTGATAACACACCAAGAGCCCCCCTGGTTCATTAGCATAATTTTATGCTAATTTTATCACAGTGTCTGGATCTGGAGTAAATGTCCCTTGTTTATTGTGCTTGATTTTGATGGTAGATTTCCTTTAACGTTTTTTCACTTATAAGTTCAATATGCACAAATCTTACTGTAACTTTCCTGAAGTAAATTCACTCCAATCAGGCAAGACCCAACCCCACAATTGTTGATGTCATCTAATCTCATCATCCCATTAAATTGGAAAATCCAAGCTTCTATACCCAGTATCACCTGTGAGAATAAGAACACATCTGTAGAATGGAGAACCTTTCAATAAAAAGAGAATTGAAAGAAGACAAAAGAAATTAAACAAAAAATAAATAAATAAAGCTCTTAATCACCACTTCTTAGTCTTCACTAATAAAAAGCTGAGCCTTCCTATAATTATGTTTCTTCCTATTTTTAATATATCGCCTAGGACCTGAACAGTCAAATGCGAGCATTTCGCAAGATCATTCTAATGAATCTTCCCAACTTTTCCTATTCCCATTCTATAGGAATAGAAGAATTTCAAGTAAAATGTTGTACCTGTCAAAGTTTTTGTAGAAGTTGGATGCATGAATATTTATAACAAGAACCACAGCTAAAAAGTCAGTTATTTGCAAGATCAATTTATCTTCCTAGTCATTAGATACTTCTGTTGCATTTACAACAGTTTACAGGAAGTTCCAGCAATTTGACTTTTCTCCCTTTTACTACAATTATTACGTTCATACATTTATTATTTATAGAGCACCATTAATGCCATGGTGCTGTACAATCAATAAGGGATTCGCATACATTACATAAACACAAGTACAAAGGCAAATACAAAAACTACAGAGATCTGGAGCAAGTGTGTGGAGGACCCTGCCCGTAAGGGCTCACAATCTACATTGTTGGGACATGTAATTGCTTCCATGTATCAATGATGTTTATTTCCTTAAGGGTGCGTGCATTGGTGTTCAAATGCATCACAACAGCACAACAGAAGAGGAGATTTGCCTGATTACATTGCTGTTAACATTGCATTTACAAAACGCACGCGATAATGCAATGTTAGTGCATGCGTTAATACATTTGTCAATGCTTTGTAAAACGGATGCTTCAACATTGCGTTACTGCATGCGTTTTGTAAACTCAATGTGGCACATTTCACTAAAAGTGCTCTAAAAGTGCTGGATGTGACACATTCATTAAGGACATGCGCCATAAATCATGAATCTGTCGCTTCCCTGCACTGGCCCAATAGAGTTCACCAACTTTTAACATAGGATGTACAACGCAATTTGCATGTTATATACAGCGCTCGCTCCGACTCAGAACACCCCCTGATTTATGTCGCATGGTAGCTAGAGCAGCTGCACCACAAAAGGGTTGCGTGCGACACAATAGTGGCGCAGACACTTCTTAAATACCTGGGTGTGACTTTTTCACCTGAAACAACGTGAAAAGTCTGTCAGAAAACTGGCACAAAGCCCTTAGTAAACGTGCCCCAATGTGAGCAGCAATGTAATCAGGCAAATATCTTCTCAGCTGTTGTTATTCGTTTCAAAACACATGCATTAACGTGAAGTGTGAACGGGCCCTGAATAAATTGTGGTATTGGTCAATGCCATAAAGATAGCATGCAGCAGACTACCTATATACCATTCCTGTCCAATTAGACCTCCCTCTAAGATTCAAAGAAAAGAGAAGACGACATTATGTAATGCATCAGCTGCTTTAGATATATGGGTGTTGTAGTCTAATGACTGATCAAATCATAAGGTAATCCTACATTAAACAAGCTAGTCATGCAAATGCCACAGCACACTTTGTTTTAGTGAGTAGCCAGTTACAATGAATGTCACATCTGTTCATGTGCTCCTACACTGAATATTCAAGTCATTTATAGAAAATAATGCAATTAATGGAAACCCAAGAGAATATGATGTCATGGGACAACAATGAGATTAAGCAAACTTTTTTTCCTTATTTCTCAAATTATAGAGAATTGATTTTGCTATGGATTCCACATATGCTGTGGACCCGAGGATAATATTAATTTTTAACAAAATAACACATAACACATTCGCGAATTCATGGTTATTAACACAAATACAGCATTTCACAGATATAATTCCAACCTTTCTCTATCAGTATTGCTATTGTGTGTTTTGGTTGGCATTGAATATGACTATCAACTCATCCTGATTATGGTCAGGCAGGTCTTCTATCTGCTCAGATTCTTCTCACATTAATACAGGTCTTCTATACTGCAGGAGCAGGGGGAGGAGGCAGAGAGCACTACAGTCAGAGAGGCAGTTCCTGTCCAGCAGCATGAAGAGGAGACCATCTCTACAAACAAGACAAGTAACTTGATCCGAGGGGAGGAGCATACAGAGGTGAGTGTGTGTGTGATTAATTAATTAAGTGATATTGCTGAGCTGAGTGTGTTATTAGGAATCCCCCCCAGTATATAGCCTGCAGCCCCTGCCCCACAGTAAATAACCTGCAGCCCCTGCCTTAGTATATAGCCAGCCCATGTGCTCTAGTATATAGCCAACAGCAGCTGCCCCTTAGCATATAGCTAGCAGACCCTGTCCCCCAGTATATAGCTAGCACCGACTGCCCCCGGTATATAGCCAGCAGCCTGTCCCCAGTATATAACCAGCAGCCCCTGCTCCTCATATATAGCCTACTCCCCCTGCCCCCCAGTATATAGACAGCAGCCCATGACCCCTCCAGTATATAGTCTGCAGCCGCTGCCCACCATATATAGCCTGTTGCCATGCCCCCAGTATAAAGTCAGCAACCCCCTGTCCCCAGTATATAGCCAGCAGTCCCCTGTCACCAGTATGTGTACTCACCTTCCGACGCCCCTCGGCAGGTCCTCTACTATCCATTAATATTCCAGCTTCGGCTTCGTGTCCCTGCACCCGACCTGTTTGTCTCCTGCTGATTTTGCTCTGTGTGTCAAATACTAAAGTTAGCTTATGTGGACAGAATATTCCTCCACTCCGGGTCTGCTATGTTTGGATGTCAGGGAATTGATCCAATCAAAATGTGGGCTGGGACTATTGGAGTCCTTGACCTATTGCCCTTTCCCATGAAAAAAGTTCTCAAATTTTAATCCCCTAGTGATGTTTACACAATAAAGATCATTTTAACCCCTTACTTTACAATTTTACTTTGTTTTATTGTCCTTTCATCTCCTATCACTCAGTGGTGGTCAGTGTAATAGTGTAGGCGGGGACTCTCTAGGACACTACAAGGTTCCTCTGTGCCATGAGATGCTGTGTGATGACAATGTGCTTAGATTATCAGGGTACAGGTTTATCTACACTTTCATTTTGCTTCTGAATATTCTACTAGTATCTGACACATAGAAAAAGAGAGATGAGACAGATCAGAGATGAGAGATGATGAGATCTATGACATGGATAAACACAAAGCAATGACACACTCTAGCTCTGCTACATTTCTATTTTACAGAATCTAAGATATAACAGACACAGTCAGCTCTGCTATAAGTTCTTCCTCTGCAATAAAGTTCAAATCTTATCTCTAGCTTGTAGAGTAAGACTGTGCATGCTGCTGCTTGCCGACAGCAAGTGTCTGTGTGTGAGCTTTGTCTTGGAATGCAGGGGGGAGGGACAGGAGGCAGAGAGTCACTGCAGCTTGCAGACAGGAGAAGCTATTCATGAGAATACCCTGCCATGCCCGACCCTAGTCAGAAGAAGATTTATGATCAGGTCTGGGGCAACCAAAATTGAAATACACCAGGACTGATAGAGTCAGGTTGGAATTATGTATGTGAAATGCTGTATTTTTGTTAATAACAGTGAATTAGAGAATGTTTCTTTTGTTATCCTGAGTATAGTGCAGAAATTTGTCTTTGTGGAAACACCCCTATAAAAATCTGTTTTGTATCTATACTATCTATAATTCTATACTGCATCATCCTCCTATTTCTGACCCGCATCTGTATGACTTCTCTTCTGTGTTTGTTTTGTTCTGTTTTTGTCTCCTTGTTTGCAACCTTGACCATTTGTCACTTACCGCTTAGGGTAGGCTGGCCAGTTAGGTAGGGACAACTGGGAAGGGAATTTAGCCTTAGGACTCACAGTCCTTGTCTGTTCTTTTGGTCCATGCAATCATCCAAGTCATTCCTTCCCAGCATAACACACACTCCTTTACTTCTTTTCTTCTCTTTTTTAATAATAAATGAACAGTAATCTTAAAATCGTGCATTTAATCTACATAGTATTGTGAAGTTCTCCACTTTTCTTTTGATAGTTTTTAAAATGGTCCATGGTGTTTATATAATAATATCAGTGTATAAAATATCACTAGAAAGTAAAACACTTTGCAAATTACTAACCCAGTTAATTAAAAAAACACATTAAAAGGTTTTTTGTTTTAAAAAGAAAACAAAATTTGTCTAATATTTCAATGTAAAGAATTCATTATATCCAGTTAAAAATAATTAATCTATTGTCAGCAACGAATGTAATCCACATACCTCCTGGTTCTTAAATATATTTTCAATGAGTCATGTACATCAGTCAAACTACACTAGGAGATGTTTGCTGAAAGAATTTCCAAGAACTCACACCAGAAGAAAAGATTTGAAACTTTGCCAGACGGAAAGAAAAAAAGTAAATAATAAGCATGTTGAAATTTTCACAAAATCCAACTAAGTGGAGATAGTTGCAGAAACTGTACAATGGAGCATATTTATCAGGACCACGTTAGAAACGCAGAGGCCCTCAAATAATCTCAAATGCTAGCTTATTGCTAGCACTTGCGATTATTTGCCCCAATGAGCCACCTTCACGGCAGTGGGGTGTGAAGGTGCGGGTGCGGCTGGCAGAGAGGAGGGCCGTTCAGCCGGGAGTGGGCCAGTTGCTATCCCCGTGCCAGCGCACTCGCTGCCGGCGGTGACTTTTCACATGCGGCTTTTAATTATGGCTTAGACTTAATGCTGCACAGCAACCTGATCGATACATCAAGGAGGCGGAAGCAAAACCTGCAAAAAGGCAGCGGCGGGCATATCATACGCCGGCTTATGATAAATATCCCCTACTGTATTTAACAGCAATTGTCAGAGACAGTTAGCAACAGAATCAATCATTGGCTTTTTCTTTTTGGCAGAACTTGATATACATGTCACTCTATTTTTACTAATTGGGATACAATGTGTGGCTGTAAGTATCAGCACTTAGAAAAAAATTATGATTTCATTAGATTTCATGTTGATCATTGCAGCCTGAGGCTAAAGTACAATAAATTACCAACATCTAGAGGTCACAGAGGTCCTTCTGTAACTCTGTCTGTAAATCGAGTGTTCTTAAGGGGCAGACTGTTTGTCTGATAATTTTTTCTCATCAGATTTTTATTTCCTGATTGTAAATCATTTTTAGATTTCTGTACATGATTATGGGGAATGCCTTCTTGTCTGAGCCTCTCCCCTGTTCCATTTACAATTCACAACCATCATTCCATTCAAATGGAGAACATGGGCTCTAGATTGTCAATGTTCCCTGTCGTTGGTTCCCACTGATAAGTTTGAAAAAGTGTAGAAACACTGCCAACACTATGGAATTGAGGTGCAGGTTGGCCAGGATTTTTTTTACATATATAAAACTTAAAAGCCTACAATGTTTTTTAATATTGTCTCCAGATATTTATTCAATTCCTGTTGAATTCTGTCTTTCTAGCAAGATGGAGAAAAGCTGAATAAGAGCTTATATAGAAGCCTTAAAGGGGTATTCTAGGAAGATAAATGTCTGATACAAAAACCAATATCGCTATGCATAAATAAATTCAACAAGTCAATGTTATTTATCACAAAATAGTTTGCTTTTATGATTCACAAAATGTTATTTGCTTTCAAAAGTAGGCAGAGTTATCTTCAAGATGGCCACCACAGCTATTACAATTCCCATGAGCCCTCAGTTTTCATAAATAGCACCTCCCTCTCATGCTCTGCTCCCAGTAATGAGCTAACAGACTAGACTAGAGATGGGACGGTCAGTCACAGCAGTCAGATCTGTCATCAGCACAGAATTCACAGATAGACTACAGGGAGAAGAGCTGCTAGAAAATGAAGATTAAACGTCACGTATTGAACAGAAACATGATGAAAGATTAGCTAAATATTTCCTGTTAATCGATTTCAAACCATGAAATACTGCTGCATACAGTTATCCTTCCTCCAAACCATAAACTACCAGATGATGAACTGCATTCATCAATGTTAAAAGTCAAACAGGTGTAGATATGTTTGGAATCATGATCTGTCTAGTTGGATAAGGATATTGTTTCTGTTTGAATGTAAGTGTCCCTCTTCACAGTTTAATTTAGACAATTCCTTGTTGGTTTTGTGTACTTCAGATTTTGGACTATTTCCACAGTTTCCACAATTACTGGACATACAGAAAACTATTTGCTTTGTTCACACTAGTAATTTTGCCTAAACAATTAGAGTTCTAATATTCTTGGCATCATTAATAAATTTTGCAGTCTGCAACGAACGTGTCCCCAGCAACATGCACAGCCTGCCATAGACATGAAGTCAGATTCTATATTCAAGTAGACTCACAGTTAATGGTAAGAAGATGACCTACACAGTAGTTAATTTTAAATATCTAACGGGCAAAATTGATAAAGTAAGTAAAATCTTATTGGAGAGAATCTTTAAATGCTTGCCTTCTTTTCAACACTGTCTTCCTACATTAATAATACAGAGGATATAAGTAATATTGTATAACATCTATAATCTATTGCCTGGTGAAGCTGGGGGGGGGGCTGTCAGTTTAGAGCTCAGCTGTGTATCACTTGTAACTTGAGTGATGGCCAGGTTATCCAGTCAGTTGCTGAGGGCGGCGTACAGGAACTCCTTTATATATCTGCCCAGTTCCATTACACCTTTCTTGTTTTACTAGTCGTCTGACACTTTTGTCTCATATCTGCTTGCTATTGCATTTGCTATACTGTGTATCTGACCCCTGCCATGTTATTTGACATTTTTCATGCTACTTGACTCTGTGCTTTGCTTGTCTGTTGTCCCTTTGTGTCTGGTCATCTTTCCTGTGCACTCAGTCCATGTAGGGATTGTAGAGCAGTAGTCCCTAACCGATAGGGTTTGCAAGGCTTGTTAGGTAGATAACAAGGGTTATGGGTGAGTCCAGGGCCTGCACTCCCTTCTCTATTGTGAGAATATCATAGAAAAATACCTCATTCAGCATATTTATTATTTGTATCATGGTGAAATGTGTTTCATGGTTAGAAAAGTTTCATAGTAGCACTTTGCTTTGGAGAATTGGGAGTTGTGCATCATAACAGCTATGTCTCTGCCCAGCAGCCCAGGTGTAATGACCAAGACAGCATTACCAATTTGGATAAATCAATATGTACATATTGAGCTGGAAGGATTGAGTACCATATACGATACTTTAAGATAAAAAGTTTGACTGGTTACCTAGAAGGGGGGTGTTACATCCAGCAGAAAAACATAGTGCCTTCTAATATGATGTGATATGGTAGGGAGCAGGGGAGAGAGTGGAGAGAATGAGAGGCTCGGAGTCAGAGGAGTAATATTTATTGAGTGGCAAATATTTGTGAGAGTACTGAAAGGAACGACCCCTCATCCTTTATGTGAGTTATCTTCTACAAATATAGGATAACTTTCAGGTTACTCATTTGATGAGATCCACACCTTTCAGCTGGGGATTGTAGATATTATGTTGTGAATACCACTTGAAGAATAGTGGATGAGAGTGGGACCCAGCTTCATAGAGAAAACCAAGACAAGTAAAAAAGGAACAAAAATGCCAGTCACTAAGCCAAGTTCATTTTGAATGGACAATTTCTTCTAACTTCAGTAGAGTAAGTTCGGGTTTACCTCACTGCTTCATCTCCTTGTCTCTCCACTACTCCACCACAACAGAACATCAAGGGCCCTCTCAAATAGTATCAGGCCAGGGACACTACTTCAAAGAGTATACTGGGGTAAACTACTACCACCAATACCCCACACAAGTGCACATCTCTCATCACTGGCAACCAGCATATAGAGTTTATAGGAGAGGGACCAGCTTCCCTGTTACTACTTTATTTAGCCACCCTCTGTGCTGTTAGAATGTGCCACACAGAGACAACTGCAAACTATATATATATATATATATATATATATATATATATAGAGAGAGAGAGAGAGAGAGAGAGGGGGAAAGAGAGAGAGAGAGAGAAAGAGAGAGAGAGAAACAAATAAAAGATAAAATAAAACAAATTCCAAAATTCCCAGAAAATGTGTTAATCCGCAACAACCACTGGACTGGTGATTTATTAAACGATTCTTAAAAGGTCAGATGTGCTTTACATATTGATTGGCTTTCTCACAATTAACCCTTTGGGGTCTTACCTTCGATGACACACTGATCAGGCACAGGAATTTTCTTCCCCATTTCAGCCACGTAAGTTTTTAATTTACTTATGTTTTCTTTTAAATGCAAAAACAGTTGATCATGTTCGTTCGGAGGTTCTGTAATCATCTCTAAGGTACTTTGGTTTTCTTCATTTGGCTCTATCACACCTTTTGTCTCAGTACAATTCTTCAATGGGTCTAAAAATGAAGGTTTTTGCACCTGGGACTTTGGAATATCTAAGCCAGATGGTAATCTCTCATCATCTTGGTTCAGAAACATATGTGAAAATGACATTAAGCCGAGAACTTCATGATATTCTTTGTCTTGTCTATTATCCAAAATCAAACATTTTCTGCTTGTTGAATTCAATGCCAAATGTTTTGACCTATAAATAGCATAAGAATATTAAAAGGATATCTGAGGTGAAATACATATATGAGCAATACACTCTACATCTCTATGGAGTATTAGCAATGTACTTGGCAATAAACTATAATTCTGTGTATGTGGCTCACACTAGTGTATCCTCACATGCCATATGTGCCCATATACTGCATATTCTATATACATATATTTTATATGATCAAGAACTACATAATAACATTAAGAAAAGCAGTTGCTATGGGGTATCAAATAAAGTATGCAGAAGGATAATTATTAACTATAATATTGCTAAATATTTTTTACATTTTTTAAAGAAATTCTTCTCTTCTTTATCCCTAATAATTCCACATAGTGACCCAAACCGGTTGCAAGAATCTGGCAACTTGACCCTGACATTGGCTCATAACTGCTCACTTTTCTTCATCCCCAGCACAGAGTTTCACTGACCAGTGCCATGTATGAGTTTGTGACCATAGAGGTGTCAGACAATACATAAGTGATAAAAGTGTGTGGTTTGTAGCCTTGATGTCTGGTTCAGCTTCATGTATGGCAGTGGTGAGGTACATCAGCCTGGGCCCTTCTATTTGTTCAGAATTTCATAACAGACTATAGAAAAATGTACTTTATAAAATGTCTATTGATGTTTTAGACCTATTGTTACTTATCCTATGACAAAAAAAAGCATTCAATCAAATGGTTCTTACATGAGACAGAGTGATATGTATTTGGAATATAGGCCCAAAGAGATCAATATGCATTACAGTAAAAGTAGAATCCTTGGAGTGCCCCATTTACAGTGTGGAGGTACTATACCAAAATGGGAATGTTAATGATATTTTATGGTAAATGTATGTTTATTTTTTATAAACCCCATTAATATTGTATTTGTGTATTAAAAATTTGGTAAAACAATAAATTGAAGCAAATTGTTTTTGTAATTAATCTTAAATAAACATTTCTAACTACTTAGAAGAACACAGACAGGGTATACACAATGGGGCTCGGTTACTAAGGATCGCGCTGCTCACTTTTGTGTGACTTTTTCGGGGATTACATGGCTTGGTCAGGTATTTAACAGGTGTCTGCGCTAGGATTTTGGCGCACGCGATCATTTTTTGGCACAGATGCGCTGGCTTCCATGTGACACAAATTGTTGGGCATGCCGTAGGACGATCCGACTGATTCGGGTGAGCGTGGGATTTAAAATTCATATTGTGTCACAAGCCCAAGCACTTACATGCACCACTAAAAAGACGGTGAACTCCAGCGGACCTGAACGGGGAAGTGACACATGCAGGATATCGGGCGCACAATCTTAGTGAATTGCGGTTGCAGTGCATTATCGGACACTTTGGTGAACTCCGCGGACGGGGTAAGTAAATGTTCCCTAATGTATACACAATGTGCAAAGGTTTTTATGAAAACTTATAGAAAAATATTTTAGTGCATTCTAGATGCAATGTAAAAACAAAGGTGCACATAGCCTTTAGGCATAGGGCGTAGTAACTAAACACGGGCAGACCCCATATATTTGAATATTATTGTTAAGTAAGACATACATGCTGTAGGAAAAAACTAACAAATCTGTGGCAGTTATAGCGAAATAAAACTCCAAAACTGTAATGTGTCAGGCCTAGACTTTATGTAGCCCTTTTCATACACATTTGCATACAACTTGGATTACAGCTGGGCATAGAAAATATATTTTGCTCACTTCAAAATGTAAAGGTGTGGCACATCTAAATACCCATTGCATATGATAAATGACTGTATGCCCCAGAAACCACCCCTATATTGAGCTCTATGAAATCATAAAAAAGCTAAATACTAAAAACAAGGGAATAAAAAATTTGCCTTAGCTTTAGTCATATAGTTTAATAGAAATAGAGAAGTCTCTAGTGCAGACTATCCTGGCATGACCTAATGGGACAAATCATCTCAGAGGTGAATGAAAAGGTCTCTTGCTGAAATCCTTTACCTCAGTTGTAAGGAACTCCACTTGCGTATTTCAATGGGTTATTTGGACAGCTCGGTTAATTATGTGATGATGTCATCCTATTAGTACTAATGCGTAGAAATCACTTTAAAGAAAAGACATTTCCACAAAGAATAGGAAATTTCCTACAAAACCCAAGAGACGATACAGTAATGCTGATGCCTGAGAGGTTCTTATTACCTACTAACTGCATTGTCCCGTGTATTCTTTGCAGAGTCTTCTTTATACAAAATAGCTGAAGGGTCTATCGGGTTTCCTATATTTTGAACATCAATTTCCATCTTTTCTTCCCCGTTACCATCATGAAAAGAGCTCTGCTGTGCATCAGGAATTTCAAGAGAAGGTTTGTTTGGAATGTTATTTTCTTTCCTAAACAAAAAGGCAGAAATTAATATTCAGATAAATATTAACACATTATTATACAGTGATTTCTAATTTGCTTAAAACATGGGTGCGCTTCCAGGTAGAGTCTTAAATCCAGATGATTTTAATAAACAGATTTATTTAAGTATAGGGCAGCACGGTGGCTGAGTGTGTAGCATTTCTGCCTTGCAGCACTGGGGTCCTGGGTTCGAATCCCACCTAGGTCAACATCTGCAAAGAGTTTGTATGTTCTCTCTGTGTTTGCGTGGGTTTCCTCCGGGTGCTCCGGGTTTCCTCCCACACTCCAAAACATACTGTTAGGTTGTTCAGATTGTGAGCCCCATGGGGACAGGTACCAATTTGACATGCTTTGTGCAGCGCTGCGTAATCTGTGTGCGCTATATAAATAAAGAATTATTATTATAAGTATTGACAGACTACGCGTTTCGATGCCGGGCTGGCGTCTTCATCAGGTCAAAAATACTTAGAGCAGAACTAGACACCGGGACTGGTATTGAATAAGTCCGATATTGTAGTGAGTCAGCGGTGAGGTCCGTTCTGCGTTCCATTGACTCACTACAATATATGACTTTTTCAATACCAGTCCAGGTGTCTAGTTCTGCCCTAAGTATTTTTGACCTGATGAAGACACCAGCCCGACATCAAAATGCGTAGTCTGTCAATACTTAAATGAGTTCGTTTATTAAAATCATCTGGATTTAAGTCTCAACCTGGAAACGCACCCATGTCCCTGTATTTTTTCAAAAAAACGCAACTTCTACCCAGCCTTTCGGGTCCCCACATCGGGCCACATGGGGGTTTCCGCTGCATCCGCCAGGAAGCACAAACCAATCATCCTTAAATTTTCCCACTAAGTCCAAGACCTACCAGTGAACCCATAGTGGACACCCACACTTACATCCCCACCATAGGCGCCTACAACAGCAATTTTTTCCAATCTTATTACAATGACTCATTAAAGAACCTTTAAACATAACAAGGAGTTTTAGCCAAACCAATTTCTTCCAAAAACAATAATTATCCATCTGTAGTGAGATATTGTGGGGTCCTAGTACAGGATAGGGTACTGGATAGCTTGGTGAGAGGCCTCAGAGATCATTGAATTTCCTTGTGGAGAAGAACACACATTTTTCATGCTAAAAAATGTTTGCCAAAATATACCAAGATACATGATCTGAATCCCATAACAGCATGGCTATGCATGATAAAGGTTAAGCACAATTGGATATGTCCAGAGTGAAAGATGTGGTGGAAACTAGTTGAATCAGTCAGACCAAATATTGTTTCAAAGTAATATGTTTATTTAGGGTTTTGTTTCTTTGAAGTAGACTATTTTTGTGTGTTCAGAAGGCCAAGAACATGAACCATTTTCAAATGCTTAAGTTGTATTCAAGATGGCAACTTTCAAATTATTGGAAGCTCTGGGACTTCTGGGTCTCATTGGACAGATTCAGCTGGTGTGTGGTGGTTTATTGCATAAATGAATGTAAAAGTAGCATATACTATTAAAACAACTACTGATCTTAAACATAGTTGTGTATATCGTGTCTCATTATAACATTAAAGCTTCAGTCACTGGTGCTCCTGGAACCCACATCCCGTGTCACAGATGCACCCGTGCCCCTTTCTGTTGTGCCTGCTCCCCCCCAGCCTCACTCACCTCTCCATGCTCCTGCTCCCGTCTCGGCTTCCCAGCGCACACGTCCCCGTCTCCTAGGGCGCACGCTCGTAAATTTAAAGGGCCAGCGCACCACCATTTCCCGGATTCTGTTAAAAGCCGGACTCTTCCAGTATTCCCTGTCGGGTCTCTGTGTTCTAATCCGCCGAGAAAGCTTTGTCCTTTGCCTTATGCCAGTGATTTGATTCCCCGTTGTGACCCCGGACCTGTTCCCATTTAAGCTCCTCCGCTGCCAGCCCTGACCTTCTGCGCTGCCTCTGACCCTGAACCTTTGCCGCCTGTCTTGACCTCCTGCCAGTCCCTGACCACGAACTTGCCTGCTGTCTCTGTACCTCGCCTTGGATGCCACAACGGACAAAGTCGCACCTGTGGAACGACCTGGTGGCACCTGGGTGCCACTTAGATTCCGGTCCCATGTGTCGGCTTGTGTCATCGTCCGTGGTGGACCAGGGGGGCCACTACCCCTGAAGCCTGACAGCTTCCTCACACAAACTGAAAGTTCCCCCAATGCGCCACCATGGTCCATGTAGCTAATAAATAAGAAGCTGTTTTCCAGGTTGTCCAGTTTCTTACAATGGAAAGCACAGGGTCACCAGGGGTTTACTCCCTTGACTAATGAAATGTTGACTAATTTTAAGGATCAGCAGTTTTAGAGATATCACTGAGGTGCATGTACTTCTATTTTCCTCTGATTTGATAACAAACAGTGGTATACTCCATCACACTCCATCTGTTTTGCAGTATTTTTCCTTAGCAGCATTGCTACATGGAGAGATTGTCCCTGTACCTTAGGATTGTAATGGAAGCTAAACAACCATGCAGAGTTTGTGTAAGTCTAATAATGGAGATACGCAGGCTTTCTGTACAGCTGTACGGTGGTTTATTAATAAAGTTTCATAATAACATATCATGTGAAATGCAAATATAAAATGTTCAATTGTTAATATACCTGCTTCCCAGAGGTCGCATTACCGCCTGTACAAGCGTCAAAGATTGTACAGGAAATTTTACTCCATCAAAAAAGGATAAATCCACATGGGACCAATTTGATATGCTTGTGCAGCGCTGCGTAATCTGTGTGCGCTATATAAATAAAGAATTATTATTATTATTTATTATGGGACTTCTTGTCTTTCTCCCTTATTCCTGCCCACAAACTGCAGCCACTTTAATGCTGCAGCTCACGGCCCTAATGAAAAGTCATGTGACTGGAGTCCAGTAATACTGTACAGACAGCTATTGATCCGGTCACATGACCAAACACTACATGACAGAAGCCACATACACTGCTAGAGCTGTACCTCTCCCTATTCTGCACCATTCAAGGAGGGAGAGGCTCCCAGCTCTCATTTCTGCCGAGATCGCACAACACAGTGCAGATGCTGTGCTTCCTCTCCTGCCTCCTCCTCCCGTTATTAGCTCTAAAGTCCAGACACCTTCATTGATATCCTGTGGAAATTTTAGATAGATAGAAGTGTGCTGTATTAGTGCATCATATGTATTGGATATATGTATGTGTGCTCTGTAGGAGAATCATATGTATTGTAGGTATGTGTGTGCACAGTATAGTGTGTCTTATGTATTATATGTATTTATGTGTGTGCAGTATTAGGCGCATCAGCGCCGGCTTTCACGCGACAGAAATGGGGGGGGGGGCGTTGCCGTCTGAAAATCCGTCGGATTTGGAAAAACTCAAAAATTGTGTCGCAGGAATAGCACTCCAGGACGAATAAGGTGAACTCTTAGTGGATAACGGGCGTACAACCTTAGTGAATCCAGGCAAGCTCCGAATCAACATCGGACAACGCGCCGCGGGATCGTGAATGGACCGGGTAAGTAAATGTGCCCCATTGTGTTTTCATGCACGCATAAAAGTTTATTAATATTGTAAGCAGTTTGTGTTGGGGAAAGCACTTTTCTAAGACCCACCAAGTAAACAAAGAGCCTAGAAACTGCCCTACCTGGTCTGGTGGCCTGATTGTACAACACTGCCTGGTCTGGTGCCCTGATTGTACAACACTGCCTGGTCTGGTGCCCTGATTGTACAACACTGCCTGGTCTGGTGCCCTGATTGTACAACACTGCCTGGTCTGGTGCCCTGATTGTACAACACTGCCTGGTCTGGTGCCCTGATTGTACAACACTGCCTGGTCTGGTGCCCTGATTGTACAACAAAATTTATTTTCTGTAACCTCCGGTGGTTCCATTCTTTTACTCTTTAATGGTGCCATTTTCCCAAATCCCAGGCTTATTTCCTGTAAAATGGTCACCAATTTCTCATGCTATTCTAGTCTGGGACATTTCCCCTTGATGAAGCAGCGGAGAGTCTCTCTAAGGCACCACATCAGATTTTGACATGATTTTGTTTGGAACCTGTCAGTGTGACATGCATAGTGTGTAGAAGTGCTCATGTTCATATAATCAATTCCAGTATTTTATCCAATCTACATGGTTAAATTTATGTTATGGTAATATGTCAGTGATATATATGATCCTGAAATGTGATGCATTACAATGACCCTAGTTCTAGCCAACTCATGTGCAACCCATTTCACACGCATTCCTTTCCTGCTGCTCTGCTGACGCATTCGCAAACAAGGACGTGGTCCAGTCTTTCTCAGGTGATAAGACGCTTTCCTGGGGGCATTGTTTTACAGATATTACAATTGACATCTCTGCATTTTCATCCCCACTAGGTACATGGTCTTCATTAGTAATAAATTCTTTATAAGAGGAAACAGCCTACATTTTACAATATTCATGGCATTGTGTAATGTATGTGAATAAAAAACAGTTCAAAGGATTCTCTTTTCTCTGCTTTGGAAATCCCTTTTCCATGGAAAAAACCCTTAACAATAAGCTCATCACAGTAACTGGAACCCCAGCAACTGTGGAGGAAACCACCACAGGGGAAATGTGATATTACACAATTTGTATTGATGGTAATGGTTTTTATGTGTATGGACTGTAACCATACTTTGCTCTGACAAATAAACAAGACTCTATATTTAAGATAAGCCAAATGTAATCAAAGCTGCTTTGTAAAATAGATTTAATGTTGTTGATATATGTACCAAATCCATATTAACCTTTTTTTGCAAAGCTTTCAATCCCAACAATCCCCTTACCAGCTATGTATCTATGTATCTGTAATACTTTATTGATCATATTTGACTGAATGTGCTCAAAAACTCCATTCCTTTGATTTGACGTTTGCCTCGCTCTAGGATTCACACCTATTTCACCAAATGCTAGAAACAATGAGAAGTTCACATACCTATACACAATTACACAACATTCCCAATATATGGAGAGTGGGTTGTAAATAGTAGGATAGGCAACTACAGTTCAAAGTCAGATCAAGCTTGACATCACCAAGAAATAAGATTAAAACCATTGGAATTTTATAACAATTCCAGAGTGTGGAAGATAGAAATCTGGTAGCAGCAGATCCCAACACAAGATATAAATACCAAAACCAAAACCCAAACTCGGCTTATACTCGGGTAAAAAAAATCTATGTTTTGCCAGGTAATTATGGTAAAATTAGGGGCCTCGGTTTATACTCGAGTATATACGGTACCAAAAAAAGAAAACCCAATACTAGGTAAACAGCTCCTATTACCAATCAGAAACATCAAATACCAATAGAAGTATATAGGGCCCAAGATATTCTTATCAGTAAATCATACTCAGTACTGCACAATTCAATGAAATCATTATACAAACTTTATTAACTGGCCATCAAAAAAATATATTAAAAACACACAATAAAATCCACAAGAACAAAGATGTGGTGATGGTCACCAGGGTTTCAATGCATAGCAAGCATTATCCAATGCATAAGTATCAAAGATCACAATGTATCCAATTTCGGCTGTAAACAATCATATTACCTACCCGGGTGTTGCATGATACCAAAATTGTCAAACCAATGGAATAGGACCACCACCACAGAACCCGACGTACGTTTCGCCGTCACTTCCTCCAGGAAGATATAAACCCATAACAAGCAAAATCCAGCTCACCACTCAGACAAGATGTTCCCAGCGCATGGACACGAAAAGATCCCCCGTAGACTCAGGGCAATGGCAAACTTGTAGAAAGACCAGCGCTTCAGGAGACAATTGCAGTATAAAAATATATGTGTTTTCTTTATTCGTTCCTCTAAAAAGCATATATCACGGCAGAATGCACAAGATAAGGGACACACGGGGTAAATCCTATCCATGACTAAGCAAAATCTGAGCAAAACGCGTAGGATTTACCCCATGTGTCCCTTATCTTGTGCACTCTGCCGTGATATATGCTTTTAAGAGGAACGAATAAAGAAAACACATATATTTTTATACTGCAATTGTCTCCTGAAGCGCTGGTCTTTCTACAAATAAACCCATAACACTCCAGTCACTTCCAGTGGGTGGAAGGTGCCTTTTATTACCAAGGATTATAAAAGATTGGATGGAGAGATGGATTATTAGAGATTGAATGGAGAGAGAACCATCAAAACCAGCAAAACCGAAGAAGGAAATTGAAAAGCAGGAAGGAATCAACAGCTGGACTAGATGACCAGGTAATCCTTGGGGGGGTAACCCACCAACATTACATGTTCCAAGATTTGAAAGCTGATATTTAGGACACTTGGCACATAGTCACATTTTAAATACAAACTAATGTTTCACCTATCCTAATAATGGGAGGCAGCAACCGTGTTTTATATTCATGCTCCTTACATGGAAATAATGAAAATATATGAATGAAATAATGGGGGCTTCACACTGTTATGGAAGACCGATATTGCATTAACTTCATTGTAAGGTACTGTTTCCTTTTCATGTGTGTGTACCTATTTGTATTTAATATAATGGGGCACATTTATTTACAGGGTCACCGGAGTTCACTGAAAGTACATTTTCCGTCTATAATGCAGCCTGCGGCAATTCACTAAGATTGCGCACCTGAAATCATGAATGTGTTGCTTCCCTGCACAGGTCTGAAAGAGTTCACCATCTTTTTTGTGGTGCATTTTAAATATAGGGCTTGCAACACAATTCAAAAGTTACATTTGTGTCATACGGATGCCAGTGCAGCTGTGTAAAAAGGGTCACGTGCGCCACAGTCCAAAAATGTGTGCAGCTCGACCCTTAGTAAATGAGCCCCAATGATTACATCTAGGATACATATCACACAGATTTACATGGACAATATCTTTTACATCTTTGTACAAATGGTACTACGCAAAAAGCTAGAGATGGCACAATACAGATCCAAATAGGAAAGAAAATAAATCTGCGTAAATAAAAAAAAAAATTGGCAACTAGGAAAAATGTACTTCCTGTGTTGTAATATCATAACCCTGTTTTCCATTGTGGTAACTATTTTTCTGGCTCTCATACAGATTTCAAAGAGGGGGTAGTGTTAATGGTGAACACATGGGCTGACTTGGCTGAACGTACACATTCCCTATAGCTGTGCAATAATGTGACATTTTATACACACGTATTTTTTTTTAGCATTTAATGTTGAAATGAAGAAGACATAAACAACTGCACATACTGTATGATATCAAATATTGTGGTCCCAAAACCGAATGGATGAGAATATTTACAAAAATAACGGAAATATTTATTTAAACCAGTGACATTTATTTAAATTTTTTTTTATATTTAGTTACATTTTTACTTTAGATGATTCAGAAAAAAAGAAGGAACACTCTATTACCATAGGAAACATTCATTATGTGCCCTTATTACTGGCCTTTTCATCCTTCTTCTCACTCCCCCATGGCTTCACCGAGGCTTCACTTATGTTTCCTACATTTCCCAGTAAAGTTCAGTTTCTGCTTTGGAGTGAAATACCCGCAATGTACCTTCTATTGAACTGCCTACCAGTCCTGCATTAGGACACTATAATTTTTTTTTATTTTTCTATATACTGTGTATTATCTTGTGGTATGTATTAAATTGTTATTTTGTCAGCTGAAAGGTATGAAGAGGGAACCTAAAGTGCATTTACAAAATATAAATTAAACGTTTAAAAATGTATATACATTACATTACATGGTGCTATTTAAAAGAAGCCCAGCAAAAATAAGCCTCTGTAGTCAGTGAATAAGTTAAAAAAGGTAATGGCTAATGCAACCATCACCAAGGCACAAAAGAACTGTTAGGTGCCATAATGGGTGAGGTAATAGGGATGGGGGGTGAAATTAATCCATCTGTTATGTGTGTTATGTGTTATGTTATCTGTTACATGTTATTCTGTGCCTGATCTCCTGCTGGATATTATAATCTCTGTATGTATTACTTTTGTATAAAAAAAATAAGGTTATAGCTTTTGGAGGGCATTAAGTATAAAATTATTAAGTATTAAAGTATTAAATATAAAACATAGAAACCCAACAATAAAATAAAAATAAGAGCTTGTGGGAAAGAGGTACGGTAATTCAAAGGGATTTATGTAAAATTTATGTAAGCACTCCTCACTGATACTTATATAGGGAAATAGTCATAAGAAGCATATTTGTAAATAAGATTTCTCTAAAATCTGTGTCTGTGTCCATAAGTATGGCTACACCAAGAAGGCCTTTGATAGAGTTAATTTGTCCTACATGTCCAAAGTCCTTTGTTCATTTGGTTTTTCGAACCAAAATGTTTTTCTAGATTTCTCTACTCCAGCCCCTCGGCTTCTGTCCGAGTGAATAGGACTCTCTCAGATAGCTTTGAGATAAGAAATGGTACCAGACAGGGCTGCTCTTTGTCTCCTTTACTTTTTGTCCTCTCCCTAGAGCCCTTTCTCTGGCATATACAAGCCAATGAAGATATTTCCGGGATAAAAGTACAGGGATTTACATACAAAATAGCCGATGACCTTCTGTTTTTTTTACCAACCCCCAGATTTCCCTCTTCAACTTAATGAAGTAAATACACACTTTGCTCAGTTATCACACTTCCACATCAATTGGTCCAAATCTGAAGTACTGAATGTCTTTCCCTCCGAAATTCTCAAGGAAACGTTGAGAGGGTCATTTAATTTTAAGTGGGCATCTTAGAGCATCACCTACCTGGGGACCCAGCTGACAGCAGACCTATCCAAGCTTTACATACTTAACTTCCTTCCGATGCTTAAAAGATTACAGGAGGACTGCTCCAGATGGACCAAAGGCATTTTTTCGTGGTTTGGTAGATGCACCATATTCATAATGAATGTACTCCCACGTTTCCTCTACCTTTTCCAAGCACTCCCTATCAAATTACCAAAAACTTATTTCCGCTCCCTGCATGCCATCCAGCATCAATTTACCGGGTCTGGTAAACCCGCTATGATCAAGTGTACCACCCTATATCGCCCAAAGATTTCTGGGGTATTGGATTGCCAGACCTCAAGGGTTAACACATGGCTGCACACCTAGCCAGAGCTATGGATTGGTGCTGTAACGTTGACCTAAAGTCTGGAGCAGTCCGCCACGACGATCCCATTGCAGGTACTCCATTAGACAATACAATGGTCAGCACAACCTGTAGTACAACTGAGCTGGTGCAATGAAGTATATCAACTATACAACAAGAAAAACAGAATGCACCAAAACTGCTCAACTATCACAATCAAGTAAATTTTATTTGAATCCAAACAGAAGCGAAAAATAACACATACATTTAAAAGCATTTAAAACATGTAATATACACAAAATGCGACTGGAGACCGTGGTGTGGGTCCACACAGTGCTACCACCTGCAAAAACACTCAGTGGTAAAAAAGTATACCTACCACACAGAATCCGAACAAAATGTATGTTGGTAAGATGTTTATAGGGCAAATATGCATATGTCCTAGTATTAAGGTGCCAAACGGATGTCAGTTTCTAAAGTGCTAGTGCACAGCCAGTAAAAAGTCCCAGAGCACGTTTGAAAGATTTGTACAGAAAGAGGTAAACCAAGGCACCGGTAAAGTCCTGAGAGGCAGGCATACAGGTGGAGGAAAAAGCAGGGGTGTGAGGCTCCCCACGCGTTTCGTCGCACTAGGCAACTTCCTCAGGGGTATGTAGCCCCAGTTGGAGACACTAACCTTAAATACAGCAGCTAACCATTCAACCCACAGCGCGGCGTTTGATAACAATGACTGCGCATGACCGGAAGTATGGTACTGCCATGGCTGTCTGCAGAGAGCTCAGCTCTAAAAACGCACCCCATGATTATTCCAACTGTCTTCCATTGCCAGCTAGAGACAGTCAGGGAAAGATTACAGCTCAAACACTCCCCACTGACACCAATTTTGGGACATCCTGACTTTAGTCCAGGATATGAGGACATAGTATTTAACCAATGGAGCCGAACATTTTAGTAGGGTCTCCACCTGGTTGACGACTCAACAACTCCTGGAACTAACAGATCCATGCCCCCTAGGAGGGTGTAAAGCTCAACAGCTATGGAACTACTTGACCTCCCTCCCTCCCTGCTCTCAATTCTCCAAAAGCCAACCTCATTTGAAAGCCTTTGTTCCAATAGGGGGGGCTATACGACACATGCTCTTCTCCTCCTATTCGTGTCTCTTATTGGTTCCTGATGACCCTGGCCCACAATACTTGACACAATGGGAATATTTCACTCACACCTGAACAGAGATCATGCATTTTTTAATTTTGCCACAGCACCTCAATTAATTCAAGCTACCAAGAGGCAGGGTATAAGCTCATGGCCAGGTGGTATAGGGTCCCTACCCGGTTACACACCATCTTTCCGCTGGTACCCCCTACGTACTGGAGATGCGGAGAGGAGGAAGGATCTTTCTTCCATATGTTCTGGTCATGTCGGATTGTTGCTCCTTTCTGGCAGGACTTGCAACGTTTCAAACCACTCCTCCAACAATAACCATGTGGATCAATAAGGTAAATGAGATCATGCGTATGGAAGATCTTACATCCTCCTTGAATGGTTCATATGCAAGGTTTACAAAAACCTGGCAGCTGTGGATCCTCTTCCAATAATCTGCCGAATACAGACAATCCATTTAATGTTTTAGAAAGGCCTCTTTCCCAGCCTTCTTTGGCTGTTCTTCGTGCCCCCCCAACCTAGACGTCCCCATCCCCTAGATCACCCTCCCATTCTACCCTCCATTCTTTCCCCCCTTACCCTGCTACCCCTGTGACCCTCCATAATATTAATATTTCCCTAGGGAGCACCTTATGGGCACTCCACTGAGTCATTGTGTCATTATATCTATATTTGACCTGTCTGTAATGTGGAATGGACTGCGTTCCTGTTCTTCTGTTTGTACTCTGGCCACCAATTAAAACAAATTTACAAAAATAAATAAATAAATAAATATGGCTACTTCACTTAAAACATTTCCATGTACCCCTACTACAATCTTTGAAGTCATTTCTGAGTTCGCTTTAGCATAGCCAAGAGTGTTGTGATTGAAGATTTTGTGCGGCTAAACTGATTTGGACCCCTGCAGGAAATTATTGGGATTCACCACAGGAAATTTGTAGGTCATTGCATTTATATTTTCTCTAGGTTAAAGCTATTACATTAAGGATAACACATATAGAAACAGTAAAGGTCAGGGTCATAACACTAGTTACAGATCATGAGGGAGCTGAAGAAGTAACTAATGTATAGCAAAAGCTATGTACTTCAGTATATATACCTTTATATGTCACCTCTTATTTTATATATCTTCTCTGTTGTAAATCTTATATTTATATTGTTGTATTTGGTAACCCTGACTCTTGCTTCTGGTTTAAGTCCGGTTCACTCTAACCAAACTACTGGATAAAGTCTGGGTTTGGGTTCGGGAACCCAAACCTGCAATGTTTGGCACAGATCCAAACATTGTATTTTGGGTCTGCTCTTCACTATATTTTAATTCTTTGGTTCTTAGGATCTATAGACCATCTCTGGTCAGGAACATGTCTGGTGTATGGATGCACAGAACACTGCTGGATCAGCTCCAGGTGAGTATAATGGAAAACAGGAAGTGAGGTTCTAGCACCAATAGGATTAAAAATTCCAATGGGAATTTCAAATTGGAGTCTTGCTATCCAACGATTAAATGTTAAATTGGATTTACTTTGAGAAATATGTGATTGTATTTTTCTTGTTATCTCTTGCTTCTCTTGTGTCTATGTTATCTTTTCATGTTAATTTTCTCTAAGGATTACTTATTGTACCTTTACCGGAACACAGTGATTGACAGCTCATCCTGGGAACCCTCTTAATCACAGATGGAGAAGCAAGAATAGCATTTTTTTCAAGATGGTGGTAAATGTATATTATTTTGAAACAGTCTCTTCCACTCTCATAGCAATTTTGTAAACCAGACAGCAGTTTGATAAATTGTGATGAACTTTCCTGTCTCCTGCAATTAGTACAGGTCATAACCAGCCTCTCCACTTATCTTCTTCGTAACCTCAATGTTTCGTCCTGCTCCTTACTACGAGGCTGCACAGTATCATTGAGTCCAAAATGCATAAATGCACAGCTGCTCCTAATTTCAAGACAGGATTTGTAAATGGTCTGCCAGTATGTTATAGACATTTCTCCAAGTACCCTACTAAAAGTCCAAACTGAAGACCAGCAGCTGACATTTTCAGTTTTAGATGATATATTAAGCATAAGGACATTTACTGTATTACTTTTCTAAGTATTTATATATTGAGTAATTCCCAATAGGCTGTCTATTCAAAATGAATTCTTAAAATACCTAAACTGCCCATTTCATCATAATAAAAAGAGAGACCACTTGTGCAGTCAATGAAAAACATATGAGTTGTAACTTCTACCATATGTAAAAAAGACCTCTTGAGTGCAGGAAAAGTTAGATAATTTCATTCAGGCGTTAATAAATATGATCCGAGCGGTAGAGTTTGGCATCCATGTTTACACTCCTGTTCCTCTGGATGATTAAATGATCAGTGGAAATTCCATCTGAATCAACATTATCCAAAGAGAACAAAACTTTATTGGTAAAACTATTTGTTTAAAGTTTTCTCTGCATTTCCTTTGGAAAATATTTATATTTTGGTGGAATAGGATACAGACATAAATACTGCAATGCTGGTGTGGGGGACAGATGGGAAAGGCCTAATTGCCCTGCCTATCCCTAAGTGTGGAAGGATACAACTGGATGACATTCCCTTCCTGTGCCAAAGTGCAAACACGTATACAAAAGACACAGAGAAAAAGACTGAGGTCAGAACTGAAGGGACAATGGAGTATAAAATGGATAGTTAGAAAATCAGGCAAGGGGTCAAAGATGCCAAAATACAGAAGTCAAAATGAACACAAGCTAGTTAAATTTAGGACTATAGTAGGCAAATAGCACTAGTCCAGAAAACCTGAGCCCCAGTTCAGTAGATAATCAGATCAATTCTCTGACACCTGACTGGGCAGGAATGAGAGTGGGGAGAGATCCTGTTTATCACAGCAGATTAATTGTACTAGAGTAGAGTTCACAGGAGACAGATGGGTGTGGAGAAAATTGATCAAGGCTGCTAGAAAACGAGTCCAGTGTTCCAACTAGCAAAAACAGAATGGAACAAAATGACACAGCACATCCTAAGCTGTTTTTTATGGACAGAGCATTGCCACAGAAGCCTGAACGGACACAGATGTTACAAATACACCATTTTTGTTATGCAAATTAGCTCTACATGAGAAGGAACTATCTTTCTAGTTCCAACCTCAGGTAACGACCTTGGCAGGTCAATGTCTGACCAATTAAGAGTTGTAGAATCATGTCTATGTTTTTCCTTTGATTCTCTATCTTTTAGATTCTTCTTTTACCTCATCTCCATAGACTTATAGGCATATGAAATGTGCTTCTACACTGAGCCTCCATCTTGAGCTATCAATATGGATTCAGCAAAGATTTTAAATTAAGAGAAAAGTTCAAACAGGACCTTATAGATCAATATGGGACCCTAAAACAACTGCAAGTCATTATGGACCTGTGGTTTAGTGTCCCATAGAAATTCCTACATGGTGATTTGGAAAACTTACACAGAGCCACGTGTCAACTAGCAAACACATTTTTATTCTTTATACATGCATATGTAACAACTTATCAAGCAAAATCTAAAAACAATTAAAAAGATCAACAGCAGAAAAGCTGTGACCCTATAGCAGAATACGCAGAAGGAACAGGAGCACCTGATAATGCTATTGTCCTCCTTTAGAGCCCAGTAATGAGCACCATCCTCAGGCCAAAAAAAACAATACAGAGGATATATGAATGAGCGGTATACACATGAGGGTAGGTAGATAACTGCTGGTAAAAGAACAAAATAATCAAAAGTACATTCCATGCAACAAAGAGAATACCAAATGCAATGGATCCATATCTAATTGAATCACCACACTGACCAGTATTCTGAAAGAGTGGAGAGAAATAAACCTACAATGTGTGAAAGAATTACCGGATGGGCAGGACGGTGGACAAGACCAGGGCTTCTTGAGCCCTGGTCTTGTAGGTTTATTTCTCTCCACTCTCTCTGCTGTTTACCTTTTTAATTGTTTTTATATTTTGCTTAATGAGTTGTTACATATACATGTATAAAGAATAAAAATTTGTTTGCTACTTGAAACTGTGTAAGTTTTTCAGTTTGATGTTTGTACATGTGTCTAGCGAGACATATCATTATTGTCTAGCTTGATCCCCATTTCTTTGAGTGAACATGGTGATTTGGGATACTAAACCACCGACCCACAAGGTTTAGTCTCACTAACTGGTTCCCTTTAAGAGGAGGAAAATAGTCTGCTCCCCAGACTACAGACCTGTAAGTTCAACATTAGTTGTGGTGAAAATATTTGAGGGATTCCTAAGAGATGCAATTGTGGAGTATCTGAATGCACATAATCTTTTAACAGCATAAGCTTGGGTACATGAGGGATTGGTCTGTCTCACGAGGTCAGGATCTTTTGAGGAGTTTTTAGTAGTAGCAGCAGCCAATGCAATGTCAGCACTTTATGGCACATGATGGACAAGGCAGAAGATGTCAATTTTATCTTTTATTTTCTCCTTGTCTTAATTTTGTTACTTATGTATTATGACCTTAACACCTTTATGACCGCTGTAAAAACCTAAGGGTACTTCTTCTGAAGTACCAACATAGAATGAAGATTGCTGGACCTAGCATCCTGCCGGGCTGTGTCATCAAAGCTTAGACTCAGCACTAACAACCGGGACCAGAAAAACAGCAATCCCAGGTGTTTAACCCTTTTTCACACCATGACTGCAATTTGTAAGTGTATTCCCCCTGGATCGAACCCCTCTGTGAGCTTACCGGGTGATCTGATCCATCCTGTGACAGCCACATGATTCGGTTTGTGCAGAGGATTTCATCATTTAATTCATTGTGAAAGTTTAATTTGTGTCCTAAATAAATGTATTTTCTAAATTGCACTTCCACTTTGTTTTTACTTCTGTGAAACACTCAAAGGGTGCATAAACATAATAGAAGTTGTTTTACATATGTAGTGGTGTGTAGTTTGGTAGTGGAGTATTCTATGGGGTTTTACTATTATTTAGGCCTTTCACTTGAAAGCTGAATTTTCCCTCCAAACATAAGTCTTGGCGATTGTTAGGATCAGTGGATCCTCTGGACCACCGCGGGAGGTGGAACTAGCCAACAACTGGGACCGGAGTCTAGCGGCACCTGGTATTCACCAGAGCCCGCCGCAAAGTGGGTTGGACTTGCTGCGGCAGGATACCACCAGGTCGTTCCCAGGTGCGACTAGCCGGCGGTGGCAGCCGAGGTTGAGGTACCTTAGCGGATGACAATCTCGTAGTCAGGTCCAGGCACAGGGTCAGGGCAGACGGCAGAGATGCAACGTCAAGTCCAAGTCTGGGGTCAGCAACAGGAGGTCCAGGCAGGTGGGAACGGGAACACAGGCACACGGAACACAGCAACACGGAGGAACTTAGGTAAGACGGCAACACAGGACTCAGGAGCGGGGACACACAGGAACGCAGGAATACAAAGGAACGCAGGAATACACAGGAACGCAGGAATACACAGGAACGCAGGAATACTCGCTTGGAAGCTTTCTCTAAGGCTATGAGGCACAAAGATCTGGCAAGGCAGGAAGGGAGGTGCCGGATTATAAGGTGGAAGTGTTCAGCCAACGCACCAATCAGCGGTGGCTGGCCCTTTAAATTTTCTGCAACAAGCGCGCGCCCTAGGAGGCGGGGAAGCGCGCGCATGGCAGTCCGACGGAGATCAGGAGCCAGAACAGGTGAGTCTGGGGAAGCGGGCACCACGGGAGTACTAGTAGTAGCACGGGTGCGACCGCGATCCGAGACAGGGATCGCGGGAGCACCCTTGACAGCGATTTTCATGAAAATAAGAAAAATCAAAGCTAAATTATGAGGACACTGGAAAAAAACCTGTCATCATAAAGCAGACATTCCAGAAATGTTAGTTCTCAAGCTTTTTGGGTTGCCTGGAAAGCAGAACATTTCAAACTTTGAAAATGGAGAATTTTTCCAAACTTTTGCTGAATTTTCATTTTTTTCAGAACGAAACACAAAACGTATCAGTTAAATTTTTACAACTAACATAAAGTACAATGTAAATGCTTATGTTTTTAAGATCAGGCAACTTACTGGCTGTCAGTTTATAGTAACTAAGGGGCAAATACATTTCACACAATGTCATTTGGTAATGGATACATTTTCTTCAATTAATTAAAGTGATTAAAGCTGTATATGATGAATACATGTTCCGTATGTTGTGTTGCAAATCCACCAATACATTGTAACAGAACCAAGATTTTGTCTACATGTGTGATCGTTATACATATGTGCAGACCCTTAAAGGGGTATTCCCATCTGGGCATTCACATCCAGATTCATTAATCTTCCACATATAAACATTTCTTCAATTGGATGTTATTAAATCTTAAATATAAGATAATTTCTCATAAATGTAGTGATATGGTCCCTTAGAAACAAGACTGTGTCCCTGGATAGGGCCATCTCTGCTGCAGTGATTACACAAAGAAACAAAAGGTTTTTGTATATGAAATGTTTGGGAGTTACTGCATGTCCCACAGCCGTTTTGTGGTAATAATTGCTGAAGCCATGTTGTCAGGCAGGACTCAATAGCGCATGTCTGACCACTGCTGCCAAAATGTCAGGTGGTCGTATCCGAGGAAGCTATCTCGTTTCTAATGGACAGCATGGCTACATTTCTGAGAAATTATCTTCACACAGGAACATTTTTTTTAACAACATCCAATTGAAGAAACGTTTACATATTGCAGATGAATTATATTAAATTTAAATGCCCAGATGAGAATACCCCTTTAATTATCTGCTTAACTAGGTTGGAAGAACATCAAGTAAAAAGTAGTTATCAGCATATATCCTTGTAGGAGAAAGATAAAGGCATTCATTCATATAAAATTGCTTAATTTGGAAATCTTTATAGGAGTCAGGAAAATATATAAGAAGAAAGGCTGATCTCTACAAAGAAAGAAAACAAACACATCTGTAAGACAACAAGCAGCAAAACTCACACACTTAATAGAGAACAGATTGTCTAATGGTAATAAAATTGCAAAATATACAACTATGTTCAAGCAAATCAGGGAAGAATACATATATTATTCTATAGGTTATATAAAAGAGGATTTTCATGAATGTGGGGCTTGGGTAAAAAAAATGAACACATACTTATATGGCTCCACCTTCCATTTCCTGCAGTTTAGTACCTTTATATTCAACCAGGTGTTTGTGGGTGGTAATGGGGACCAACTTCATAAAAATTTGAACAGCACCGGAATTGAAGTCCCTTGGAAAACCGGAGGTGAGATCCTGTTTCTGGGGAGGCCAATCACTGAATGAACTGGATCCCATGACCCACACCGGAACTTCTGGTGGAGTATAAAGTGGGAAACAGGGGGTATTCTAGTTACCCAGAAGGCGGAGTAGAGAATTATGTGCTATTTTATTTCTTAAGACAGCCTGACTGTTTTATTCATATGCATCCCCCTTTGCAATGTTCAACAGATATCACCAATGTACCGTAACATTTAGCTACTGATACAAGTTTACTTCAAATGGATAGTTGATATCACCTGATATTACTTGATATTGCCAAGTTACCAAAATTCAAAACCAGATTCTTCTGCTTTTGCTTTTATTGGTAATACAGTCCTCTAAGATACTGTCATTAAAGGGATAAAAATAAGGACCACGGTTCATCAGGTTTAAAGATTATCTGCTGTTAAGATCTACAACTATTGAACTACTGAGGATCTTTGCATACATGGAATATTTTAGGCTAAATATGGATTAGTCATTTAGAGGGAGGAATTTTTTAAAACTGGATTTATGAATACCTTGCTGACGGTCTAGTACCCAAATTTAATAAGATGCTCTGGCCTCTTTGTAGATCGGGAGCAGGGTGGGGTGTGCGGGTCAGTTTTCAGATTATCCAAAAAAAAACTATATATATTAACAAACCAACATCACCTTACAGTACAATCTGAAAAGAGGGGAAAAAAAGCATCATGTTAAGCACACTAACCTAAACTTTTTCCCTAGAGAGGTAAACTTGTGGATTGCATCTACTATGTACAACTGGGTTTGCATACAGTGACTTACGAGCAACTCTGGTTGGCGTGCAATGTCACGAGGGCAGCTGTGGATGGTTTGTTTAGATATAGGAGTGAGTGTCTCTGGCACATATTGCTATATGGATATCAATGACTAGCACATACCCTTATCCAGGTATTAATGATATGCACATACTCATAGGCACACCATGAATGACATATTGGGGGAGATTCATAATGCCCCACGGAGAAGGCACATAAATCTCCCCCTCCCTACCAGTTACCTGGCTTTTCTGAACGGAACATTACTTTGGGAGTGTTGGGACAGGGGTCGGGGGCAGGAATGAGCACAGGTGAGGGGCAGGTCTTTGGTCTGAACTGGTGGAGTTTGAGCCTGATCTACTAAGAGGCTGGAAACTCTTAGTAGATATGGGCGCTGGAGCATCGGTGAGGGGAATTTTAAGGCTAGCATTTAATTAATCCCCCCCCCCCCCATTGTGTAGTGGGAAAGCATGTTGCTGGCATATATATAGTTATGTCGGCACTTGTGCCTGCTGCATTCTTCTATGGGCACTATCTAGCAGCCTGACATTATACTTAGTAAACACTGTGTGTAATAGAGGGGTAAGAATTTTATTGGCAAACACCAGAAGGTCCTGGTGTAGATATGATGGCTGCACTCAACTTGCGCCTTTAAATCACAGAAAAATAGTGAAGTCGTAGCTGGTAGCTCACTTGAAAGCTCATGTGACTGTAGAACAGTCTTCCATGATAGATCAGTGTTATATAAATGTGCAAACTGAAGGAGCTTGGAAATTGATTGTGCTTTCAAGCGTGCCTCGTCCCCAAGGATGAGTTTCAGAAACAATTACATACTACTGTATACAATTCATAAAGACCATATGTACTTTTAGTCTAAGTGTTGAAAACACTCACATACATCTATATGTAGATGAGAATGATGATTAACACTAAAAATATGATCAGCAGATTCAGAACAAAATTCTTTCTTACCTCAGTACTGTAAAATGCGTGGTACCTGAAATAGCATGTTTCACCCCTTGTTCTTCACAATCAGCAATATGTTCAAAGGAAATATTTGGCAATGACATTTTTCCATAATGACATTCATTACAGAGAGCTCATATCATATTTTGGTATTGAGATACAAAAATGCTGCTCCTTTACAACACATCAGTGAGAATGTAACAAGATGGCTGTACATGTGTCATGTATGACTTCTCTGTTTTTCTATTCAATGTACTGTAAACTGGAAATAAATATGTTCTATTTGATTTTAGCTGTCACTGAGTATAAACACTTGGGGTAATCCTTGAAATAGATACAATTATATCTGTAATAATTGGCTTTAAAGGGACTCTGTCATCAGATTTGATATCCAAAGGTAAGGTATGACATATCCTTCCCAACATTGCCTATTTTACCTATGTTTGCCTCCAATTTAACTTTTTGCCCAAGATGAGTCACTTTAAAAAAATAAAAAAAAAGTTCAAATCATTTCCTTATAACACAAACAAAAATAAATAAACTTAAACATATTTGGTATTACCACATGCTAAAATGCTCGCTCTATCAAAATAGGAAAACAGTTATTCCCAGTGGTAAAACATGTGACGTAAAATATCGCCCAAATGTCCAAATCAACACTTTTTCACAATTTCACAAAACCTGAACTTGAAAAAAAAGTGATCAAAAGGTTGTGCAGTCAAAAAAATGGTAGAAATGAAAACAACCTCATGACCCTCAACACAGCTCCATACATCAAAGATTCTCCTACCAAGATATTTTCAGCGTGCAGCTACGAGAAACTGCACAACCTCGTTTGCGACTCCTGAGTTCTGCCAATGCACAGTAACTCCGGCTTCGGAGCTGTGATCAAGCCACCGGCCTGCATTCTGCAAATGTGCAGAACTCCCGCTTCACGGATGAGGGTATGCAGCTTCTTGTAGCTGGGCCCTGAAGATATCTGTGTAGGAAGATCAAGGAGGCTCCTGGGACGTGGAGTAGCCGCGTCATGTAGCCTGATCTCTGGCTACTCCATGAATTAGGTCAATGTTGGCAGCTGAAATGCCCCCCTGAGATCTGTGAACCTTAATACATCTAAAAAATTTCGGTGTGAAATTATGGCTTGATTCTTCACCGAGATTTTTTACTGTTTGTTACAGAGATTTAACGCTAAAAAAATCGAAAACCAGTCAGACGATGGTATGCCCAAATCACTAATCAGTTCAGTGAATTCAATATGCCTCTAACCTTTTTTTAGAAACTTTAGATTTTTAATGCCTACTTTTATCCAATTTGAAAGATGAGTCACTAAGAAGGCTCTGTAATAATTCAATACCTATATCCTCTAGGGATAGTATTACTTTTCCTCTAAAGGCCTTGTTGTACTTCCTCCAGGCTTGTAGCGTAGAGATAGTACTTGCTAAGATATCAATTTGTAAGTTCCCTATTTTTTTCCTCTGTTTTCCAGGAATTCAACTATTTTTAGGGCCTTTAGGCCATCTGTTATTCAATATGCATTCACTTCTCATATTGTTCCCCGACTGACCACCACTTTCTAATTGGCTCCAAAACAGCCGCGTCCTGGTAGCATACTAAATTAGGAAATCCATTGCCTCCCAATGGCTTCGGACAAAATAGTAAATTTTTTGAAATTCTTTACATTTAAATTGCCAAACGCAGTTAATCAAAGTCTGTATTTCCTATATTACGTGCTTACACAGTGGGAAGGGTATACATCTAAAGTTACCCAATATTATTTGAGTCCTAATTGAACTCCTAAATACAAAAAACTTTTTTTTTGCCCGTACAAATTTAAACCTTTTGTGAATTTCCTGTTCCAATATTGGGTATCCCTTAATAACCAGAACATGGCTTTTATTTTCATTAGTTTAACAGTAAGACAAGGAGGAAAATTCTTTTTTTGTGCTTCCAAGGCGTTTACAAAGTTGGTAAAGGAAATCACTATATTGTCCACATATTGCCCGATCTGGTGTTCTTACATTTTACTTTTAATTACTTTTAGTTTAGAATCACTCCCTATTGATTGGGCAAAAAGTTTTATAAACAAATTAAACAGCAGGGATGACAGGGCGACAACCCTGTCTTGTGCCATTAGTTTGGTTGAATCTTTGACTATAGAAACCAATGCTTGCATCATAAGCAGATGACCAGTATTTAGTTCTTATGTAGTTTATCATTAAGGTGAAATGTTTTTATTCAAAAGGAGCAAATTTCAAAGAAAGGTACATTTCCAAATGTACCAATATCTAAAGTCATAGTCCCTAAATATGAGCTGCTCAACCCTTCACAAGATGTATAATCAAAGACTCAACTTTGTTTCACCACCTCCAGTTTCGACACAGGTGCAGTAGATCCAATGTAGGAAGGAAAGAATCTCTACAACTTTGTGTTCTAGGCGTTCTCGCTGTTATTTACACTGTTCTGTCTCCACAAAGATCTGGAGCAGTAGGTTCTCCCAGCGTGCTTCCTCAGTATATAAGTATAAACTAGGGGCTAGAATATGGAAAGTGCACACTGTGGATAGAAGCAGTCTACCATAGTGCAGACCACTAACTTATTTCAAAATTATTTTGTTATTATATCTACTTACATTTCCATAAAATGTATGCGCATATAAAAAGCTCAGCCTCCTTACAACCAGGTATGGCGTATGTCTAAAATGTAAATCTAAAATTTCTTGAAAATAGTCTGAAATGAAATAGTTCACAACTGTCCTATTTGCACATTACTCTGGAATAGTCCGAAAAAAAATTATTTATATACTGTAATATAACATATATATATATATATACATTGTATATAATAAATATAGCATAGGTTGAGTAACTACATTCTTTTAATCCAAATAACTGTTACTAGAACTATATCCCATCTATAATGTTAAATAAGAAAGGGTCTTACCTACAAGCTGGTAGAGTAGCATGATTTAAGTATTCATTCAGAATCTTGGCTATAGCAGTCAGGCTGTTACTCATTCTGTAAATGTCTCTGCCTTGAATGCCTAGAATTTCATTAAATATGCTTGTAATGTTTCTAATTTCCATCAGAATTATGTGATGAAATGAATGTTCCATGTTATTCAACTGATTCACCAAATACGTCAAACAAGTTTTTGCCATCATCTGTATATAAAAAAAACATTAAAAAATATTAAATAACAGCATATTAGTCGTATACCATAATAAGTATCATACACATAAATCTTACTATTTATTGATCTAAATTCCATTTAAAAGCTATAGTCTCAATTCTGCTGCATATTCACCACCAGCACCAATGACACTGATTTAGGCTGCTATGTTACATGTCAAACAAATGAGCTAGAGCTACAGTAATTCTTAACATTTTTAATGTTTTCCTAAAGTTGTGGGTTTAAAATTTTCACACTTAAAGTAAACCTGTGCTCTGATGATTCTAACAAATTGCCTTTGTCAACATCCTGAATCATTTTGGCAGTTTAAGTTTTATTCACATTACCTGGCTCACTGTCAGAAGCATGTGGCGAGTCCCTGGGGTGGAGTAGCTGCACCTGTGTGTGCCTGAGTCAGTCTCCTCCACAGCATTTAAACTCCTTCAGGGATGTTCCCTTCGCAACATCTACCACCCATGCTGCTTTTGGGGTCTGGTCAGGACCAAAAGGCTGTCCATAGTCTGAACCTGTCAGATCCTGTTAACTATGCCCATTACCCTGAGCCCACACACCCCCCCCTCCAAAAAAAAGAACTTCAGATTGATTTGCATATTTTTAATAGTTTAAATCAGATGAAAAAACAAAAAGGAAAATTGATAAAAGCCATGTCTGGGTTAGTGAATTTATGACTAAGTAATCTTAGTTTTGGGAGTGGTTTTGCATGATAGATTTCCTTTAAAATAAAACTATATAAACTTTGGTATCTCTGTGATTGCACTGATGTGAAGAATAGGGGATATGTCATTTGGACTAAAATATTTAATGTTACCACTAGGAAGGAACACATCGTCACACACATAACAAGTACTCAAACAGCTCTGTAATTGGAAAAATAAAAAATTGTGGCTTCTGGTTAAAATGGAACGCAAAAAAGCCTGGAAATTAAATGGTTAATATACTAATTAATAACTGTGTATTACAGTCTAAAATGGTTGCTGTGGTGATCATTATTTATAATACAAGTGATTTCACAGGAAACTAATGGAAGCTAACACATGTGAAGGACAGGATTTAACCTCCAAAACAAATATTTAAAAATCCTATGGAAAGAACAGCTGTAAGCCTCAGACAACAAGACAGAAGGAACAAATATAGCAGTAGAAGTTTGTTACGTGTTTAGTTTAGATAACATGACTACTCCCTTAGAGGTGCATAAATAATGAAAAGTTCTATAAACAGTACCGGAGCAGATGATGTCAGAATACTTTCACGTTTATCGTTTACACTAAGAGCAAATAGGAAAAATCTACTCATTGTACTTTTCCAAGGCTAAAAGTTTGAAGCTTGTTGAGATTGGTACCATGGACATACACAGGACATGCTGAATTGAAAAATTAAAAGGGAATACATGCATAATGGAGGAGATTTATCAATCTCTTTAGACCATTTTTAAGCGGTTTTCCCACTCCTCTGAAAAAGGGGCATGTCCCTTTTGCATTTTTCAGGGCTACAGCCTTTTCCTTCCGTTCCTCTTTGCATAAAGGAGGAGGTAGCAGTCCTGTCGCAGGTGTGTTGCCCTCTTACAGCCCCCTCCAGGTCTTCTGGTGTACTGGCTGTCTCTTGATATCTGCCCCATGTCCTGGACACTGTGCTGACAGACTCAGCTAACCTTTTTGCCACAGTTCACATTGATGTTTTATTCTAGATAAACTGCACTAAATTAGCAAGTTCTGTGGGTTGTAGACACTTCCTCATGCTTCCTCTAGGGGTGAGGATGATTGTGAAATGTGTCCGTGATGGTTTATGAGTGTACCACATTATCATTAAAGCTTTATTTTGTATGGATTCTTCATCTGCGAGACAGTTATGAATATTGTGACCTTTTTTGTGTGTTGTTTTGGGCATGTTACACTCAGTCGACTTCTCTTATGAAAATGGATTTTCTTGTATTATTTGTTCACGTTATCACTGCATATGTAACGCTACTTGCACTGCATGGCATAGGAGGTATATGAAATTTTAGTTGTGATGTTCGGTGTTTTTTTTTCTTGCTTTTCCTATAAACTGCTGTGATGCCTTCGTTAATACCACGTTCCGCACTCCCTTGACTCTGTTAGCCCTCTAGACTAGACCAACCCCCCGGCAACCCTGGCACACCAACCTTCACAAACATCTGAGCAAAGTGCCAGGGAGTGCTGTACAGCATTTGAAGAAATCCTTTCTCCAAGAGACCTTCCGCATACAAGCGGCAGTTCCATACAAAATCGCACTTGATATCGCCCAAACAGGGATTACTTCATTAATTTTATATCTTCGTCTATTCACATACCCAGAATGTATTTTCTACTCTCGTCTCGCAACCCCCAGCCTCTCTCATTTCAGCTTATTTTGCCTTACACTTTAAAAATAGACAACATAAGGAAAAGGTTTTAACCTTCAATCCATTAAAACCCCCAAGAATACCCAATCCCCCTCCTGTAACTAACTTCGCTTCATTACTGACAAGAAAGTTATCTCCATGCTGTCAAGCTCATGTCTCACTGCTTGTGCGCTTGACCCAATTCTGTCACTTCTTATCCCCAACCTCACCACTGTGCTCATCCCAGCTCCAACTCATCTCTTTGAGCTTTCACTATCCACTGGTATTGTTTCATCTTCCTTTAAACATGCAACTGTCACACGCATTCTAAAGAGGCCATCTCTGGACCTGTCTACTCCGCTGAACTATCTCACTACTTCCAATTGTTCAATACTCCTGGAACAACATGTCCCGTTAGCAGAAAAATGCTGTGGACATACACTAATGGACATTTTGTGACTAATGACATTGATTTTTGTTATATTAATTTATTTATAGCATTACAAGATTTTGTATCAGACGTTCATATTCCCGGAATACCCCTTTAACTTTGCTGCTTGGCTAACCCAATCGTCTCCTCGCTTCTCCCCTCTCCTGATGGTGGATGTGATGTTTTTCCCTATTTTATGGTTACCTTGGCAGGAGCTTGTTCAGCTTGCTTGGGGCCTCTAATTAGAAATAAGTAAGACAAAATAATAATCAAGGAAATGAGGCAGAGGATTTATAGCTAAATATCAGGCTCTTCTCTTCTAGGTGAGAAAATTATTGAGCTGGAGAGAATATTTGAACTTTGGACATGAGGCTCTCACTATTGTGTACACTGCAGTTCAGACATAAGCAATCAATAGCACATTTTAGATTATATAATATTTGGGTACATGAAGACTTTATTTATTTAAAGTAAACTATGCAGTATTTATACTATTGCAAGCTTTCATCACCAAGTTCAAAAACTAGTGAAAGTATTAAGCAATAGTTGGATGCCTTTGAAAAGAAACATCCCACACTTGTACATCCTTTATCAGTGCAGAACACATCACAGGCCTCAATGAGTTCATTCATAGCTTATCACAGCCGTCTGGTCCTGGTCCAGATACTCCACACTAGCATCCAGTCATATAACCTCTGTTCTTGGATACTGCCCAGTGTTCTTGCTTGCTATGGCAGTGAATCAATACACTCTGTATTTCTGTAGTCTAGATAACTAGAGCCAGACCAAATGTAAGCTTTAATAGGGTGGCATGGATATATTTAATCCTGTTCTTTTTAAAGAGATACTGTAATCACATCAATGTTATTCCAAACTCTAACAAGTGTTCTAATGTTACTATATTAATGTCTTGTGTTTCCACTTTAATTCTGATAAATTTGGCAGCACATTTTGGCAGTCAATAACAAACTGCCTCAGATGGAATATTTTAGTATGGTATCCTGGACTATGTGGCATTATTATTACACATTTGTAGCACTACTTTCCTTTACCCAGGCAAAGATTATTGCTAACCTCTGTATTGACATACTTTTGCCTAGGCAGAATGGCTACCGAAGCCCAACGGGAGAAGTAGGGGTACATGCTCACCCATGGAGGAATGTTGGAGCGAGGTTGGTGAACTGTATGAAAGTTAATATACTGTTAATATCACTATTAGCAAAAGAAAAGCCACAAAACTTAGAGCTGGTCCCAGGGGCATAACCATGGCTATTTATGCTACGACTTAATTAGTTAGGTTTTTTAAGGGAACCTGAAATCTCTTTCAGTTTTTACAATATACAGTAAAAGGAGGATTGTTGCCCCTTCCACTTTGGCTTCATCCAGCAACTTCGACTGCCATTCTTTACTCCTTTCATAAAGTTTGAACCTGTGTTTGATCTAAAGGGCAATTTTTGTGTTTCATTTGCTTTGGGTTTTTGATCACAATTCAAACAACAGCTGTAGAATGTCTTTGCCTATAATGCATTGGCATTTGTAAATCAATGCCTTAAACTTTCAGATGCAGAATACGGAGTCTGACAGTATTCCTCCCTTTTTTTATCTCTCCCAATGCAGGGCTGAAGGAGGGTGAGGGGGGTACATGTTAAATTCTACACACAGCAGGGAAGGTTGGGAAGTGGTGTTTAGTCTATTAGTGGCAGGTGATGTGGTAAATTAGGAAGTTACAATTAGCATCTAAAAAGTTACAAAAAAATCAATAAATGAGCAAATTCACACCACCCAAAAAATGCATGTTCTTATGTATCTCAGCCTTAGATACGTTAGAACACACAAGTGTGCCAACAACACAAATACAAATATGATACATGTGCCCCAAGAAATTTTTGCTTCTGTGCTTAACAACAGCTAACCATGATGTGACATCAAGAGGATATTTAGGATTTTCAGCACTTAAATCTAAAGTAAGTTTGAACAATGGGGACATTTTGAGATATTCACAGCTAACACATGCAATTAAGACAATAAGGGCCCGTAGAAGTATAAAATTAGAAACACATCAATGTATAGAGTTTATTAAACACACTGGGAAAAAAAAGGGTTTGGTTTTAGAGATTTATAGATTTTTGATTAAAGGTATTTCTTCAGGAGTTAAACACAAGTTACAAGAACGTTGTGAAAATTTGATAGGACAGATATCGAGAGAGGGGTGGGGGGAGATTTATAGGAATGTGAAGTTAGGATCAATTAACGAAAACCACAGAATCATTCAGGTGAAAATTCTATATATGCTATATTACTCTCCGACTGTCCTGTGTAAGATGAAAGTAAAGGAGTCTTCCAAATGTTTTAAATGTGAATTAGAGGAGGCTGATTTCATTCATACAATTTGGTCATGCCCTAGAAAAAAGTTTTCTGGGACAAAGTATTTTGGTGGAATATGGGACTGTTTGGGTCTAGTGACAACATTGGTTCAAAGGAGCACGTATTGATAATTAAACTTTTGCTAATAGCTAAGATCCTCATTATGCGGGCTTAGGGGAGCTGTACAAATTCCTTATGTAGATCACTGGTATCGTCTCTCGCACAATATCAAAAGATATGAACAAATCCATGCTGATAAAAGAGGTATAACTGGGAGATGGGCTGAGATTTGGAGAAAATAGAAATAAAAAAGGAGACAGTGAATATATATATATATATATATATATATATATATATTTTTTTTTCCAATCTCCCGTCAGACGGGAGGGAGGGAAGGGCGGGTTGACTCTGTGATTTATTAATATGGTTGATATGTGAACGGGTGAAGATATGTAATTATATGAAATTGATGTTTACAATTTTGTTTGGTTTTCTTTTCCCGATGGTCAAAACTTTGTACGTTTTTTTGTATTTTGATTCAGGGTCCTATGATCTACTGGAACACTAATTTTTCTTAAAATTTATTTTCCAGTTGACTAATTTTTGTCATTTATTATGTGTGGATTATGTCTCCTCCATTGGCTATTTATTATTATTTGTTATCTGTTTTTGGATATATGAAATGTTATAAATAAAATAAAGGAAAGTATATAATCACTTATACATTAGAAGCAAGTTAAACAAGCACAATGGCACTGACTAAAGAGAAAATGTACAATGAGAGTAGTAGAGGTTCCCAAAGAAGTATTTTTAAAATGTCAATGAATTGCAAGCAACTAATAGACACTGCAAGACGCCATTTTCAAGGAAACCTATAGTAACCGCTGACAACCTTCTTGCAGACTTTTACTGCAACGGAAGGGATGTGGCACATTTAAAAACAGTGACTGCTTTGACATATTCCAGTTGTAGTTTTGCAGTTCTGGGAGGTCTAAGGTAAGAGGAAAACCACATAATTCCTTGCACCTATCAAGCTTAATGTCAACACAGCAGAATGGTGTAATTAGGACTGTATGAGGTATGCCTAGATGTAACATGGGCCCCTGAAATGACATATGACATCAGAAGTAACTATGATACCTAAATACCTTCATAGTTGCTGCTCTTTCCATCGATAAATATGTATTTTGAGCAGTGCTATGCCCATTATTACACACTTGTGATGCTAATTTTGCTTAAAAATAACAGCTCGGGCCAAATTCTTTGAATTATTTACTGTATAGAAACTAGTGGTCCAAATGCCATGTAATAGCTGGAGTCTGGCAAACAGAGACTTGCAGGGAATAAATGGAGGATCAACAAGGGAGAGAAAATCTGGCTTATTATAATATTTTTTAGTATTGTATGAATAAAAATCTTCTGTTTTACGGTACAGACAGTCTGCGATTTAAGAACACCTGACTTTCAGATGACCCCTAGTTACAAACGGACCTCTGGATGTTGGTAATGTTCTGTACTTTAGCCTTAGGCTACAATAAGCAGCTCTAACTTGTATGAAAATAATACTGGTTCTTATGACAATCCAACATTTTTCAAATCAAATTGTCACTGATTGAATATACGGTTCTGACTTACATACAAATTCAATTTAAGAACAAACCTACAGAACCCATCGTGTACGTAACCCAGGGACTGCCTGTACCTAGAAATGGGCTTTTTGTGTCATAATAAAGATGAGGATCTCATCTCTCGGATCACATCAGGCTTGTGTTTCTGTGAGCTACATAACTAGACATACAGGCAGTTAGAATATCAGCAGGAACTTTATCTGCTGCTTGCATTTCCAACTGTGTTTTGAGCTACCTGTTTCTCTGATACTGTAGATCACAAAGCTATAAGGAAGACATGATCCTTATATTTGATATGACACAAAAACCATGCTTGCAACTTTTTAACCATCATTCTGATGCATCTCAGGGCATTTTCAATGCATTTCAAAATGTGATGCAATTGCAGATTGAATATGGTCTAAAAATGTACATATAATATTCCATGTAACAATAGGTGGGCCCCTAGAATTAATTTTTCTGGGAGGCCCTAGGCACCCCAATTTGACGCTTCATTTGAATATATGCAGAACATTTTGCAGATGAGTTTGAAGATACAGTAATTGTAAATTCAATAGCTAGGAGAGGTAAAAAAGTGCTTAGTGTCCTGAGTCACAGATCAGGAAGTTCTTAAATATTAACTCATCACTTGAGAACAGAAGTTTGATACGGACCACATTTAGCACAGGTCAATACTTCCACTGCTCATGCTGCCAAAAGCAGAGTGTTTACAGTGTTCCTAACTAGGAGAAAGCAGCTGAATAAACAGCAGATACAATAGTCTGTGTCAATTGCCTTTCCAATAGGCTATTGTGCTGAAGGAAATGTCATCACTATATGCTGTATTAGTGTCCCCCTCAATGAATTCTCTAACAAAGATGATAACTAGAAGATCAATTTGCAGGGCTTGATATTCTAGTTAGCTGAATACATGAAGCCAGAAGAGAGTATATTGTTACTCCCTGGATCGAATACAGAATAATTACTTTGAGAGATGACATAAATTGTACTTTCCAAGCAGGTTCTGATTTCAGTGATACTAAGTAGCCAGTCAGTTGAAGTAAATAAAGAAGATAAATAATAAAAAATTGCCATTATATCTTCTCTTCTTAAAAATAAAGCAGTTCCACATCTCATTCTGTATACTTTACTTCTATACACATTTTTGCTTTTTTGAATCTATATTGTATCTTTACAGCATTTTTGATAATATGCCATACTACACAGACTATAAAAGTCCCTGCATATAACAATGTTATGTAGTATGTGTGTATATGTACTCTGTGCATGGGACAACTATGCTTATAAAAATATATATGTGGGGGAATCATTGTATAGGAGACATTTATCATATGCCTGTGCCCTCTGACGCACCTTCTGATGTATCCAGTGACTGGGTGCGCTGATGTAAAAGTCTATGCCAGGCCCTGATAAATATCCCCCTATGTTATGTACCCCCTCCCACAGAGTGAGGGGCATCCAGTAGTCAGATACTGATTGTAATGTGACAGTAGACTGCTTCCAGGGAAAATATCTCTATAATATATGGCTAAATGAAAGTGACACATGGCATAAGTGCCTATGGCTTCCTGTGCCACCATTTAAAGGCACATGAATATAACTATAATACAAGAATGATGATGGCACAACTCTAGGAGAAAAAAACTTCAAGGAAAGATCTAAGGAGAGATCTAAGGAATACAGGAATATATAAACAAGAAATGTTATTTTAAAATAAAGTTTTCATGTTAAACATAATTCTTATGAGTATTTGGTGATGGTTTTACAATTTTCAGTTCAATATCTGTATAAAAAACATCAGTTTTTGTTTTTGCTGCTAATCCTTATAACTGATGACTCTTGTTCTGCAGAATTAAAATGATCAATAAATAGATGACATAGGGAACACTGCAATAGGTTGTGGCTACATCTTCTTTCCCTTCAGCACAGACATCAAGGAATGTGTCGAAAACTCTCATAGAGAACATCTTCAGACCATTGCGCCTACTTTATACTTTATACTGATGCTATAAAGCATCATTTCAAGTGCTGTTACCAGAAGCTGAGGAAACATGGCTGCCCCCTATTTGTGTATGAGGAAAATAAACTAGAATATTTTAACTAGAGATGACTTTTTTTAAAAATTACATTCAGGATAAATAATTCTCCAGGCTTGTGACATGACTTAGAGGTAAAGTTAGTCAAAATGGCAATGGTTATTCATTTTTAATGCCACAGGCAAGTTTATAAAGGGAAGATTTATGATAGCTGATCTCTTGGGACACATATAAAAGACTTTATATATTCCTAGCAGTTTATGGATAAATTGCTGTTTGGTTTCTATATGTACAGTGGGTACGGAAAGTATTCAGGCTCCTTTAAATTTCTCACTCTTTGTTTTATTTCAGCCAATTGGTAAGATAAATGATTTTTTTATGTTTGCTCATTAATGTACACTCTGCACCCCATCTTGACAGAAAAAAACAGAACTGTAGATATTTTTGCTAATTTATTAAACAAGAAAGCCTGAAATATCACATGGTCATAAATATTCAGACCCTTTGCTCCGTATTGGTAGAAGCAGCTTTTGAGCTAGTACTGCCACAAGTCTTATTGGGAAAGATGCAACAAGTTTTTCACAAATGGATTAGGGGATCCTCTACCTCTTCCTTGCAGATCCTCTCCATTTCCCTTAGGTTGGATGGTGAACATTTGTGGACAGACGTATTCAAGTCTCTCCAGAGATGCTCAATTGGGTTTATTTCAGGTCTCTGACTGGGCCAGTCAGTTGAAAACACTGCTTTGTTATTTTAGCTGTGTGCTTAGTCTTGTTGGAAGGTGAACCTTTGGCCAAATCTGAGGTACTGAGCACTCTGAAAGAGGCATTCATGCAGGGTATCTCTGTACTTTCATCTTTCCTTCAATTGCAACCAGTTGTCCTGTCCCTGCAGCTGAAAAACACCCACATAGCATGATGCTGCATTCACCATGTGTAACTGTTGGGATTGTATTTGGCAGGTGATTAGCAGTGTCTGTTTTTTCCATACATAGCGCTTAGAATGAACACAAAAAAGTTTAATCTTTGTCTCATCAGACCAGAGAATCATATTTCTCATGGTCTGGGAGTGCTTCATGTGTTTTTATGCAAACTGTATGCAGACTTTCAAATGTCTTTAGGAGCGGCTTCTGTTGGCAGTGATGGCTGACTTTGTGGAACTTTCTTTCTACTGCATCTCTGAAGGTCAACCATAGTGATCTTGGAGTTCTTCTTTACCTCTCTAACCAAGGCTCTTCTCCCACTATTGCTTAAATTAACTGGATGGCCAAGTCGAGAAAGAGTTGTAGTTGTGTTATAGAGGCCACTGTGCCCTTAGGAACCTTGAGTGCTGAATAATTATTTAGGAGTATATGCACTTAGGAACCTTGAGTGCTGAATAATTATTTAGGAGTATATGCAACAGAGAAATTCCACAATGGGCACGCATCTTCCGATAAAATCCACTTCTTTATTCATAAGATAGTTATAAGGTACAAACAACGCGTTTCGACACTGTACTAGCGCCTTCATCAGGTTTAAATATATATATATATATATGTAATAAAATATAGTGAACCTTTAACTATCTTATGAATAAAAGAAGTGGATTTTATCTGAAGATCCGTGCCCATTGTGGAATTTCTCTACTTTTATATACTCCACCATTACTTACCTAAGGGTGCTACGTCTACACCCTGGGCTTACTCTTTCCCCAGATCGCTGCTCTTCCAAGTTAAACATATATTAGATGCTAAATAACTTAAGGTGAGCATTCTACCTTTTCTAACACCTCCAGGTACCAATAATTGCACTTTAATCTTGTTGCGCTTTGTGTCTCCCTCAGCTTTCTGTCCACCCAAATCTCAGGAATCTTTTTGTAACTTTGTAACCTTGGACAGATCTGTGACTTGCCACAATTCTGTCACTGATCATCTTGTGTAGTTCCTTAGGCCTCATGATTCTCATATGCTCTGATATGCACTGCAAGCTCTGAGGTCTTATATAGACAGATGTGTGCCATTCCTAATCAAGTCCAATTACCATAATTAAACGCAGTTCGACTCCAATGAAGGAGTAAAACCATCTCAAGGAGCAGGGAATGGACAGCATGTGAGTTAAATACAAATGTTACAAAAAAAGCCTCTGAATACTTATGACCATGTGATATTTCAGTTTAATAAATTAGCAATATCTGCATTTTGGGTTTTTTTCTGTCAAGATGGGGGCAGAGTATACAATAATGAGCAAAAAATACTTAATTATCTTACAAACTGGCTGCAATGAAACAAAGAGTGAAAAATTTAAAGGGGTCAGAAAACTTTCCATATTCACTGTTTATGTGTTTTGTATATTCTCTTCATATAGGGACAAATATACCTTTGTTTTGGCTTTGTGCTCCTGGATTTTTTTTCTTCTACTGCAGTTCTGATGGCCAGATGTGACTTTGGAGTTGCATTTTTAACATATAACAAATGTGAGTTAAAGTCTTAAGTGATTTTGTGACTTTTTGTAAAGAAGTCGCAAAAAAGTGTTGCAAACAGTTTTACTATGCCTGACAACAGCAGGTATGAATTTGAAACTTATTTACTTTTTCCTTACATTTTGAATTTTGATAACTCTGAGAACACTGAAGAAACTAGATGATGGCATACTTTGATGGAAGGTTATCTTAGGCAAAAAAGTTAGCAAAAAATTACAAATAAAGGAGAAAAAGCCAACACCAAAGAGTTAAAAAATAAAGAAAGTTTGTCTCATTTATAGCAATTCAACAATAAAAAAAATCACAATTTTTACAGATTTTGTAATTGTAGTTGTTTATTATTTTATCCTGATAGGAAGGAGATTGTTGAAAAGGAAGACTTTTACTTTCCTTTCCAAACATAATAAACTATAATCAAGTTGCAAGGTAAAAATTATTCAAGGCCTTAGAAAACATTGCAGTCAATGTAATCAAATTAAAGAACAATTTGTGGTAATTGCATTTGGTTCCTCAGTTTCCAGTGTAATCACGTTCAGTTTCGCTGCAAAACTGGACCTATTAAAAGAGTTAATCAAATGGATTTCTTATTCACATTTTACTTCTTATAATATATAAGAAGTTGACCCAAACTACAATTGAGGAAAATTCAGAGCCTCATATTGCCGGATTATTGCATCCATTCCTTGTTTTACTATCCACATAGGATTACTTTTCAGCAAAAAGCAATAGTTATGTGCAGAGTTGTGAAAAGTTTCTCACTATGATCCAGTTTTGTTTTTATGTTGCTTGCTCCTATGAAGAATCTGTCTCATATATGACATCCAACAGCTCCTTTTTCATTTGTAGACTTGTAGAGAGACAGTTGTAAGGTGTGGCTTTTGTTCATTGTAAAAAGGGGATTTTGCATGCAGTAGTTTTGGGAGCGTTGGATCAAACCTTGGATGGAGCTAAAGTGGAAATGTAAAGTTCAGTGACAAAAATAGTTTAGCCACTGCTGGAGGAGGGCCTTTGACAACAATACATGGACATGGATCAGCTGCTGGGCTCACTTAGCGTAGATAAAGCACTATATTATTATCAGCCCTTCTTATAAACTCCATCTTCATAGTATCATAGTTCTAGGGTGAAAAAAGCACATGTCCATCAGTTCAACCAAGGTAAGAAAGATTGGAATTATAGAAGGGATTGTAGGGAAACCAGTCTATAAACATTAACCATCAACTGTATTTAGGCGTTAAAAAAGCACCAGACCTTCTTGAAGCTTTCTGCTGTCCTGCTGTGACCAACGCCTGAGGCAGGCTATTCCACAGATCAAATAGTAAAAAAGCCTGTCGGCATCTCATTGTGATTAAACCTTGATTTTCCAGACGCAGACAGTGATGCTGTGTCTTTTTATGTGATTTAAGATTAAACCATAAGTGATTCCTGCAAGTGTTTGCACTTACGGGTTTGTGACTACAGCTAAGGATACTGATGCAAAAGCACTTAGGGCATTATAGGTATCGAACGCAGTGGCAAAGGATCTAGCACGGGGGGGGGGCATGGCCAGCAGCTAAACATTTGCAGATTTTAGAGTAAATTATAGAATTGCTTATTTTTGCTATGAGAGTTAGTGCAAAGTTGTATACTTCAAACTGCTATTTAAAAGTGAGATTATCTGTGATTCTATTTTCTTGGGGTCTTATTAATCACAAACTTGGCCAAATTAAATAATTTCCGAAACCTATTCAAATTGTAGTATAAGTAGAAATGGAAAAAAGTAATAGAAAACCATTTATATTTAAATGGTTAACTGGAGAGCCACCATTTGATAATCTTGTCACACCACGCCTAAAAATGTCCATAGTGTCTTACAAAATGTGTCTGTAGTGTAGTTGCTGCTAGGTCTAGCTCTGTACTTGAATTTGCCACAATAACTCTTGATTAACTGTGTTTTGGCCATCAAACTCAAAATAACTTTAATAAACTGTATATTTATATGATGTTTCTCCTCCCTTTTCCTTATATTTATTTTGTTATAATTTAATATACCCCATATTTCCTTTGGTTTCGTATTGAGATATACACTGCCAGTTGCTGCTGATGCTGCTTTCTTTGCCATTTTAACACCTATAAAAATGTAATTAACCCCTTATCACCGACACTAGTTTTCAGCTCAATGACCAGACTCGATTTTTCAAATCTGACATGTCTCAGTTGGTTATAATTTCGGAAGTGTCTCAATTGGTTATAACTTCGGAAGTGAAAATTTGGCAAAAGTTTGTAAAAATTCTTCATTTTCCAAGTTTGAAATGTTCTGCTTTCCAGACATGTCTCAATTGGTTATAACTTCGGAAGTGAAAATTTGGCAAAAGTTTGTAAAAATCTTCATTTTCAAGTTTGAAATGTTCTGCTTCCAGACAGAAGTAACACTACCAAAAGCCTTGATAATTAACATTAAGGAATGTCTGCCTTATGTTGGGATGATATTTTATGACATCTCTCATTTTTCTAGGATGTTATGAGGCGCAGAACTTTAGGTGCGATTTTCTCATTTTCATGAAATTGCCAAAACTCACATTTGAGGGACAACTCAGATTTCAGTGACTTTTAAAGGGGCTAAATAATAGTAAAACCCACAATTACCCCACTTAGAAACTTCACCCCTCAACGTATGTAAAACAACTTCTATTAAGTCCATTAACCCTTTAAGTGTTTCACATGGGTTTACAACAATATGGACCTGCAATTAGAAACTATGGAATTTTTTTGAAAAATACATTCATTTAGGCCAAACTGACAGTTCAGAATAAATAAATGATTTTGATGAAACACACTGCAACGTTTGATGCCAATTCCCCCGATGTACTGATACCCATTGTGGTGGTAAACTTCTGTACAGGCGCACGGCCAAGTAATAGAATGAATGAGGGCGCCATTCACTGCAGATTGTATGTCACATAGTCGACCTATACATTTTTATTTTTTTTGGTAATGCAAAAATATGAGGGCTATTTTTTACGGGATGAGATACAAGTATAGATAATTCATTTTGGGTGTCTATAGCTTATTCATGATATTTTAGTAGCTATTTCAAGGGGGACACAAACAAAATCATCAATTTTATTTGGATTTTTCATTTTTTCCCCCGCTCACCGAAGATAAAATAATATTTATCTTTTATCTCTGGTTCACTAGATTGCGGTGATACCTCAGTATATGTTTTTCTTCTTGCTCACATTTTCCTGGCAAACCAATATTGGAGAAAATCGCATGTTTTTACATTGAACACTTTTTAGGGCCATAACTTCTGGATTTTTTCTGTTGTCAGACCTCGCTGAGGGCTTATTTTTTGCGAAAGAGTTGTTCTTTTCAGTTGTATCTATTTAGGGAACGCAGCTTTTTTTGATCACTTTTTAGTTTAGACATTTTTGTGATGTGTGTTTGATGAAAAAACGGCATATTACGGGAAGTTTCGAGTTTTTTTTACATCGTTCACGAGCGGGGTCAGAGTGATTTGATTATTGTACAGATTGAAACGGACGCGGGTGATACCAAATTGTACGTGTTTGGTTTTAATACTTTATTTGCATTTTATGTGTAACTGGGGAGATTATGGGTGTAACGGGTCAAACAAACACGGAAACTAAAAGTCTCCTATGGGAAGAGTCCCGGAGGGGAGTCCGTGACAGTGGACCCTCTGGACCACCGCAGGAGATGGTATGAGGCCCGCGGTGGCAGCCAAGGTACAGGGATGTGCAGGGAACCAGTCCAAGCCAGGGATGACAGCAGCAACACAGAGGAACACTGGTAATGCTGGCACGAACTGCAGACACCGCTGGACTGGAACCCTGGAAGGCACAGCAGGAAGCGTATGGGAACGCTGGAGACAGGAGAGACGGAGGCGTCTGGAAACGCTGGAAGACACACAGAAACACAGGATAGCGTCTGGAAACGCTAATGGGCTTTCTCTTCCACAGGAACGGCTTAGGGAAGCCTGGCATGGAAACCATAGGAGATCCTAGGAGAAGATCCGGCAGGGAGAGAAGGGAGGTGCCGGATTATAAGGGCGAGCCGGATTAGCAGGCAGCTGACTGGCAGGCAGCGGAGCACGGGTGTACCCGCGATCCGCGACTTGGAGCGCGGGAGCACCCGTGACAATGGGACTTTGATTTTATTTATTGTCATGCTTGACCGCGGCATGTAAGGGGTTAAACACGCGGGATCAGAGTTTTTCCGATCCCGGGTGTTAGTGCCGGGTCTGGGCTGTAAGATCACAGCCCGACACCGGCACCAGCGAGACCCGGTGTCCCGAAATCTTCTGACGCGCCGCCGTAGAAAGCCGTACGCGTCAGAAGAAGTACCCTTAATGACCGCCGTAAAAAGCCGATAGGGCGGTCATTAAGGGGTTAAAAGGTGATATATTTCCTACTATAAGATCAATGTAAACTATAGCTTCTCCAGGAAAATAAAAGACCCCCTTACACAGCTTCATACACAGATTTACAAAGAAAATAAGAACTGTCAGAATATGTCAAAAATTTCCTAACTTTTTAAAAGAAAATTAAAACATATAAAAAACTATTTGGTATCTCTATGATTATACTGACCAAAGAAAAATGAAATATATCCTTTGGACCACACAGTGAAAGCTTTAAAAAAATAAGAAAATGGATAAACTGTGTTTTTTGTCAATTCCACAACACATGGAATTTTTTTCAGTTTCCTGCTACTTTACACTCAATATAAAATGGCACCACAACTAAATATAATTTAGCCCACAAAAAACAAGCCCTCATATGGGCTGTAAATGGAAACATGGAATAAGTCCTGTTTCTTTGGAAAGCAAGATAATAAGCAGGTCTACGGTGGGAAGTGCTTACATTTAAGAGATGTCATTCAACTGAATATTCCCATAAGGATATACCATATTGTAACACTGATTATATCTCCATATTGCTGGAAAATGCTGGTAATTAAGTGTATAATAACTTTTATAAAAACCCAAGTCTCCTTAAGCCCCATGGCTATGTTAGTAATTTGGGAAGTTTGAATTGGGAGGTATCTGATCTTAACTCTTAGCATGTTTCTATGCTCTCATTAACTATCCTAATGTGAATAATTTCCCATAAACTAAACTTGAACTCGTTTATCTCCCAACCTTTAACCTATTTGTCTTTTATAACGTAAATGAACATCCTATTGCTAAATACATATGATACACATATTATGACTAACCCTTACGTCAAAGAAGAGGTTTCATTTTCTACCCTTTTCCCCTTTGTAGTTTCTAAATAGTAAACTATTAGTGGTCACATACCTCATCCACACGTCCCACTGCTCCATAAATCTTCGCTATCTGTCCGATAAGACATGGGAAATGTTCACCAATTCCCTTTAATGCAGAAAGAGATCCAGCCAGGGTCAGAGGTTCATATGTTGAAATGTCTAGTAATATCCTTACTACAATATCACTATAGGCCGGATCAGAAAGATATTCGGTGAGGAGAGGCAGAGTTTCTGAAAGTACCTGAAATGAAAACAGAAATATATCACCAAATATATATTTGTAGATAAGGATTCCTGTAGAAGTCACAGTGATATAAAATTGTGTTTGCTTATTGTTTCTCAAATTTGTATTTTAAAGCTGACATCAGCAGAAAAAAGCGTTTTTCTCTTTGGGAAAGGGAATGTGAATAGGGCTTGATATTTTATTGAGATAATATTGTGTACATATAAAGTATCTCACAAAAGTGAGTACAGCCCTCACATATTTTGAAATATTTTATTATATCTTTATTAGACAACACTGAAGATATGACACTTGTATACAATGTAAAGTAGTCATGGTTCATCTTATATAAATATGACTTCCTCTCAAAATAACTCAACACCCAACTATTAATGTCTAAACTGCTGCCAAAAAACTGAGTAAGCTATTAAATGAAAATGGCCAAATTGTGCCCAATAAGCTATTTTCCCACCCAGTGTCATGTGACTTGTTAGTGTTACAAGGAGTGAGGTGTGAATAAAGAGCAAGCGTTTTTCATATGATGTTATCGCTCTCACACTCTCTCTGGTTGACAACTCTTGGAGGATCTAAAAAAATAGTTCTTGCTCTACATAAATATGGCTTACACTATATGTTGATTGGCAACAACCTGAAACTGAGCTGCAGCAAGGTGGCCAAGACCATGTAGCGCTTTAAACAAGACAGGTTCCACTCAGAACGGGAATTGCCACGGTTGACCAAAGGAGTTACATGCTCAGCATCATATCCAGTGGTTGTCTTTTTAACCCAATTCTACGCAAGCCTTTTGTGACTAAACCATATACTGCAATACTAATGTATTGCAGTATATGACTTTTTATTACACAGGATTAATTACAATGTGCCACTGGCATATTGTAACAAATCTGAAGATGCCATACAGCCTCGGGTCTTATGAAGACCCGAGGCTGTCATGGAATCTGATCGGCGCTTCCCAGTGGCGTCATGGGGAGTGGCAATCTCAACCAAGATAACGGAAACCATGCGTTTATGAATATATCTGTATCCAGGAGTCAGCGTTAAAAGAGACCTATGAGTGCTGCTATCAATGCAACAGTGTCAACTGCATCAAATTGCTCTGCCTGGCTGTCATCTCAGAAGGAAGCCTTTTTTAAACTTGATGCACAATAGCCTAGAATCAACTAATAAAATTTAGAATCATGTCCAGTTGTTTGATGAAACCAAGATAAACTTAAGTGGTTCAGCTGGTGTCAAGAATGTATAATCGGACACAGTTGAGAAGTACAAAGACAAATGATTCTTGAGTCAAGCATTGTGGTTGGAGACTGCCAACTATCGGGAGCTACAGTTCATTGAGGGGACCGTGAATGCCAAAATATACTGTCACATATTGAAGCAGGGCATGATGCCATTACTTCAGAAACTGGACTGTGGGGTTCTATTCCAATGTGATAACACACCCAAACACGATGACAAGATGACCACTGTTTGGCTAAAGAGTGTAAAAGTGTTGAACTGGCCAGGCATGTCCCCTAAACCTAAATCCTGTACAGCATCTGTGGAACATTCTCAAACATTCTCCACCAGCTTTGGGATGTTGTTATGGGAGAGGATTCTTGTGAACTCTATGCCTAAAAGTACGGCAGTGCTGAAAATAATGGTGACCACCCAAAGTTTAGGCATAATTTGGCCATCTTCACTCACTGAGTGATGAGTTGTATGTTAAATTATTTTGACGATCCATATTTACACTGTTATACAAGCTACACACAGACTACTATTGTATTGTATGAAAGTGTCATACTGTATCTTCTGTGTTTTGACATGAAAATATATAATAAAATATTTCCAGAAATGTGAGGGGTGTAATCACATTTGTGAGATGCTGTATTTGATAAGATTTTAATAAATAAGTATGAGGAGCTATTGCCTTTAGTAGAGGTATGTAATAACAGGGCCTGTAGTACTACTATTATTATTATTATCTGTAATTTATTAACCTTTATGGTAAAGTGCTATCTAGACAAATGATACAATCAGAAACTGAAATGACAGAATTAATATCCAGGGGTCTTAAACCTAGTACATTTACAGTTGTAGATTCTCTTCCTATGATGAAAGCTTACCAATGATATGCAGATTTAATATCACGTTTTACTACTTTATTTTCATTTTTCAATTATTGTTCTCCATCAAAATTAATAAGCCTCCAGCCTGTCATAAATTTACAGCTTGATGCAAGACATTCCCTGTTAACACAGGAAGATCTGCTTCCAAACAGCAATAATTTCTGTATAAGCCATAAAAAGAATACATTCAGCCAACAAACTAGGGTTAGTTCATTTGTGGACTGCTTAGTGCACGGCTTGCACAGGGGGAAAGCTATTTGCCACAAACAGTACCTTCAGGTGGGATATGTAATATCCATTCTATCCTCTTGTAAATATCACCCAATCTCCTATACAAGACACTTCCAAAGCCTTAAGCAACTGAGCTAAAAAATAAAATTTTGCCTTCAAAATGAGTCATGCTAAGAGGCTGGAGGGGAGAGTCAATCAGACACACCTATTTTGGTTTTGTGTTCTAAAAAATTTCCTTGGTATCATATTGAGATGATATACTGCCAGTTCTGCGGATGTGCTTTCTTTGCCATTTTACACCTATAAAAATGTACTAACCCCTTATCACCGAACACTAGTTTTCAGCTTCACTGACCAGACTTCGATTTTCAAATCTGACATGTCGCAGTGTTATAATTTCGGAATGCTCAATTGGTTATAACTTCGAAGTGAAAATTTGGCAAAGTGTTTTGTAAAAATTCGTCATTTTCCAAGTTTGAAATGTTCTGCTTTCCAGGACATGTCTCAATTGGTTATAACTCGACGTGAAAATTTGGCAAAAGTTTGTAAAAATTCTTCATTTTCCAAGTTTGAAATGTTTCTGTCTTTCCAGACAGCTAAGTAAACTACCAAAAACGCTTGATAATTAACATTTACGGAATGTCTGCTTTATGTTGGTTTGTATGATGTGTTATGTCATCCTCTCATTTTGTCTAGGATGTGTATGAGGCAGAACTTTAGGTGCGATTTTCTCATTTCATGAAAATTGCCAAAACTCACATTTGAGGGACCAACTCAGATTTCAGTGACTTATGAAAGGGCTAATAAACTAGTAAAACCCCCATAAATTACCCCACATAGAAACTTCAACCCCTAACAACGTATGTAAACAACTTCTATTAAGTCCTTAACCCTTTAAAGGGTTTTTCCATGGGTTAAACAAATATGGACCTGCAATTTAGAAAACTATGGAATTTTGAAAAATACATTCATTTAGGCCCAAACTGACAGGTTCAGAATAAATAAATTGATTTGAAACACACTGCAACGTTGATGCCCAATTCTCCACGAGTGTACTGATTACCCCTTGTGGTGGTAAAATTCTGTACAGGCCACGCCAGTAATAGCAATGAGGCGGCCATTCACTGCAGATTTGTTTGCCCAAATTAGTACGACCTATAATTTATTTTTTTTTGTAATGCAAACATATGAGGGTCTATTTTTTACGGGATGAGATACATGTATAGATAATTCATTTGGGTGTCTATAGCTTATTCATGATATTTTATTAGCTTATTTCCAAGGGGGACCACAAACAAAATCATCAATTGTTTATTTGGATTTTAGCATTTTTTTTCCCCCGACTCAACCGAAGATAAAAAATAAATTTATCTTTTATCTCTGGTTCACTACGTAGGCGGTGATACCTCTGTATATAGTTTTCTTATCTTGTGCTCAATTTCCGAGCAAAACATATTGGAGAATATCGCATGTTTTTACTATTGACAAATTTTAGGGCCATAACTTCTGTATTTTCTGTTGTCAGACACTCGCTGCGGGCTATTTTTTGCGAAAAGAGTTGGTCTTTCAGTCGTATCATATAGGGAACGCAGCTTTTTTTTTGATCACTTTTTAGACTTTTATTGGTGTGTTTGATGAAAAACTGCTATTACGGGAGTTTCGACGTTTTTTTTACATCTTCACCGGCGGGTTAAGGATTATTAGCTTTTATTGGTACAGAGTTTGACACGGACTCGGGTGATACCACATATGTACGTGTTTTTTGTATTTTATATCTTTATTGTCATTTTATGGTGTAACTGGAGCATTATTGGGTGTAACGGGTCACACAACACAAAACGGACTAAAGTCTCCTATGGGAAGGTCCGGAGGAGGAGTCCGTGGACCATGGACCCTACTGGACCACCGCAGGAGATGGTATGAGGCCCGCGTGTGGCAGCCAAGTACAGGGATGGCAGGACAGTCCAAGCCAGGGATGACAGCAGCAACACAGAGGACCACTGTAATGCGGGCACGAACTGCGCAGAACACCGCTGGACTGGACCCTGAAGGCCCACAGCAGAAGCGTATGGGAACGTGGAGACAGGAGAGAGGATGCGTCTTGGAAACGTGTGAAGACAACGAAGCAACACAGGATAGCGTCTGTAAACGCTAATGGTTTCTCTTCCACAGGAACGGCTTAGTGGAGCCTGCATGGAAACCATGGGGGGGATCTAGGAGAAGATCGCAGGGAGAGAAGGGAAGGTGCGGATTATAAGGCGAGCCGGATAGCAGGCAGTGACTGGCGAGCAGCGGAGCACGGGTGACCCGTGCGATCGCGATTGGAGCGCGGGAGCACCCGTGACAATGGGACTTTGATTGTTATTTATTGTCATGCTTGACGCGGCCATGTAAAGGGGTAAAACACGGGGATCAGAGTGTTCCGATCCCGGGTGGTAGTGCCGGGTCTGGGCTGTAAGATCACAGCCCGACACCGGCGCCAGCGGAACCTCGGTGTCTCCGAAATCTTATGACAGCGCCGCCGTAGACAAGCCGTACGCTGTCAGAAGAAGTACCCGTAATGACCGCCGTAAAAAGCCGAGTAGGTCGGGTCAGTCATTAAGGGGTTAAAAGGTGATATATTTCCTACATAAGATAAATTGTAAACTATAGACGTTACTCCGAGAAAATAAAAGACCCCCTTACAAGCTTCATACACAGATTTACAAAGAACAAAAGAACGTCAGCAATATGTCAAAAATTTTCCTAACTTTTAAAAAACATTAAAACATATAAAAACTATTTGTATCTCTATGATTATACTGACCAAGGAAAATGGAAATATATCCTTGGACCACACAGTGAAAAGCTTTAAAAATAAGGGAAAATGGATTATGAAACTTGTGTTTTTTGCAAGTTCTACAACAACATGGAATTTTTTTCTGCTTTGGGCTACTTTACACTGACGTAAAATGGCACCACACTAAAATTAATTTATCCCACAAAAACAAGCCCCTCATATGGTACTGTAAATGGAACATGAATAATGTCCTTTTTTTGTGGAGAAAGCAAGATAATAAGCCAGTCTACGGTGGGAAGTGCTTACATTTAAGAGCTGTCATTTCAACATGAATATTCATAAGGATATACCAAGTTGTACACTGATTATATCTCCATAATTGCTGAAATGCTGGTAATTAATTTATAATAACTTTTTATAAAACCCAAGTCTCCTTACACCCATGGCATGTTAGTATGTGGAAGTTGGATTGAGGGATCTGATCTATAACTCTAGCATGTTTCTATGCTCTCATTAACTATCTAATGGATAATTTCCCATAAATTAAACTTAACTCGTTTATCTCCCAACCTTTAACTATTGTCTTTTTTAACTAAATTAATTCCTATTGCTAAATACATATGTACACAATCGTAGGACTAACCCTTACGGTCAAGAAGAGGTTTCATTTTCTACCTTTTCCCTTTGTAGTTTCTAAATAGAAACTATTAGTGGTCACATACCTCATCCACACCGCCCACTTGCTCCATAAATCTTCGCTATCTGTCAATAAACATGGGAAATGTTCACCAATTCACTTTAATGCGCAGAAAGAGATCCACAGGGTCCGAGGTTCCATGGTTGAAATGTCTAGTAATATCCTTACTACAATATCACTAGGCAGGCTATCAGACAGTATCCGGTTGAGGAGAGGCAGAGTTCTGAAAGGACCTGAAAGAAAAACAGAAATATATCACCAAATATATATTTGTAGAGTAAGGTTCTGTAGAAGCACAGTGATATATAATTTTTTTGCTTATTGTTCTCAAGTTTGTATTGTAAAGCTGACATCAGCAGAAAACACATTTTCTTCTTTGGGAAAGGGAATGTGACATAGGCTTGATATTTTATTGAGATAATATTGTGTACATATAAAGCTCTCACAAAGTTGAGACAGTAGGATGAGCGAAGTATCTCGTCCGAGCTTGTGCTCGTTCGAGTATTAGTACTCGAAACGGCTCGTTGGGTGCTCGACGAGTATTTCCCCCTCTCGAATCGAGCATTTACTTAAAAAAAACCAGTAGAAGAACAATGAGAATAGAATAAAAACGCGATAACACCAGGATCATTAAGTGAAAACACAGTTGAAAACACAGTTGAAGAATAGATGAAGATGTTCGGCACATCTGCTTATCTTGTCGGAAGATACCGCGGAACGGTGCGAACAAAATAGTAATGTGTGAAACAATATATATGTGTGAAGAACACATTGAAGAACACGGTGAGCAGGACCAGAATCAACGGGGAGCAGCAGAGAGACACCAGGGAGAAGCCAAGGAGCAGAGAGACACCGGGGGAGCGCACGGAGACATGGGGCAGCGGCAGCACCGAAGACAGGCTGGGGCAGCGGCAAGCACGGAGAATGGGGCAGCGGCAGCACGGAACATGGGGCAGCGACGACGGAGACATGGGCAAGCGGCAGCATGAGAATGGGCAGCGGCAGCACGGAGACATGGGGCAGCGGCAGCGCCGGGAGACATGGGGACCGCGGCAGCGCACGGAGACATGGGGCAGCGGCAGCACGGAGACATGGGGCAGCTGGACAGATGGAGACATGGGGCCGCGGAAGGCAGCATGGAGACAGGGCAGCGGACAGAACGGAGACATCGGGCAGCGGCACGGAGCGGCACGAGACATCGGGGAGCGGCCAGAGATCGGGGACACGGAGACATCGGGGCACGGAGACATCGGGGAGCGGCACGAGACTGGGCAGCAGCACAGAGACACGGGAGAGCAGCAGGAGAATCGGATTCAGGGAAGAAGAGCAGCGGATCCCGGGACAGCGTATCTCCCGACAAGTAAGCAGATGTGCCGAACATCTGTAATCATTTTCACTGTTTTTCACTTAAATGATCCTGTGTTCACTGTGTTCACTGTTTTTTATCTATTCTTCACTGTCTTCACATCTGTTACTTGTCGGGAGATAATATATGCGAACAGGAGATAGAGATTGCAGATGTTTGCATACATCTGCTAACTTATCAAAGACATTCTTTTTCAATTAATTAAAATATTATTAACACATTTTATTCCCGAACCATGGTCCCTTTGAAAAATGCTCGGTTCTCCATTGACTTCAATGGGCTCGTTATTCGAGACGAGCACTCGAGCATACTGGAAAAGTTCGTCTCGAATAACTAGCACTCGAGCATTTTAGTGCTCGCTATCTCTGAGTACAGCCCTCACATATTTGAAATATTATTTATCTGTAGTAGACAACACTGAAGATATGACACTTGTATACAATGTAAAGTGTCAGTGTTCATCTATATAAATATGACTTCCTCTCAAAATAACTCAACACCCAACTATTAATGTCTAAATTGCTGCCAATTAATAAGCTATTAAATGAAAATGGCCAAATTGTGCCCAATAAGCTATTTTCCCACCCAGTGTCATGTGACTTGTTAGTGTTACAAGAGTGAGGTGTGAATAAAGAGCAAGCGTTTTCATATGATGTTATCGCTCTCACACTCCTCTGGTTGACAACTCTGGAGGGATCTAAAAAATAAGGTTCTTGCTCTACATAAATATGGCTTACACTATATGCTTTGATGGCAACAACACTGAAAACTGAGCTGCAGCAAGTGGCCAAACCATGTAGCGCTTTAAACAAGACAGGTTTCCACTCAGAAACGGGACATTGCCACGGTTGACCAAAGGAGTACATGCTCACATCATATCCAGTGGTTGTCTTTTTAACCAAATTCTACGCAAGCCTTTTGTGACTAAACCATATACTGCAATACTAATGTATTGCAGTTATATGACTTTTATTACACAGGATTAATTACAATGTGCCACTGGCATATTGTAACAATCTTGAAGATGCCATACAGCCCGGTCTTATGAAGACCCGAGGCTGTCATGGAATCTGATGGCGTCCCAGTGGCGTCATGGGAGTGGCATCTCACCAAGATAACGGAAACCATGCGTTATGAATATATCTGTATCAGGAGTCAGCGTTAAAAGAGACCTATGAGTGCTGCTATCTAATGACACACTTGAAACAGTCAACTGCAAAATTGCTCTGCCTGGCTGTCATCTCAGAAGGAAGCCTTTTTTAAACTTGATGCACAATAGCCTAGAATCAACTAATAAAATTTAATCATGTCCAGTTGTTTTGATGAACAAGATAACTTAAGTGGTTCAGCTGGTGTCAAGAATGATAATCGGACACAGTTGAGAAGTACAAAGACCAAATGAATCTTGAGTCAAGCATTGTGGTTGGAGAACTGCCAACTATCGGAGCGCTACAGTTCATTGAGGGGACCGTGAAATGCCAAAATATACTGTCACAATTGAAGCAGGGATGATGCCATTACTCAGAAACTGGGACTGTGGGGTTCTATTCCAATGTGATAACACACCCAAACACGATGACAAGATGACCACTGTGGGCTAAAGAGTGTAAGTGTTGAACTGGCCAGGCATGTCCCCTAACCTAAATCCTGTACAGCATTGTGGGAACTTCTCAAACATTCCACCAGCTTTGGGATGTTGTTATGGGAGAGGATTCTGTGAACTCTATGCCTAAAAGTACGCAGTGCTGAAAATAATGGTGACCACCAAAGTTTAGGCATAATTTGACATCTCAACTCCTGGGTGATGAGTGAGTATTTATTATTTGACGATCCATATTTACACTGTTATACAAGCTACACACAGACTACTATTGTATGTATGAAAGTGGTCATACTGTAATCTTCTGTGTTTGACATGAAAATATTAATAAAATATTTCCAGAAAGTGAGGGTGTATTGTAATCACATTTGTGAGATGCTGTATTATAAGATTTTAATAAATAAGTATGGTGCGTATTGCCTTTAGTAGAGGTATGTATAACAGGGCCTGTAGTATACTATTATTATCTTAATTATTAACCTTTATGGGAAGTGGTATCTAGACAAATGATACAATCAGAAACTGAATGACAGAATTAATATCCAGGGTCTTAAACTAGTAATTTACAGTTGTAGATTCTCTTCTATGATGAAAGCTACCAATGATATGAGATTTAATATCACGTTTTACTACTTTATTTTCATTTTTCCATATTGTTCTCCATCAAATTATAAGCCTCCAGCCTGTCACTAAATTACAGCGATGGCAAGAACATTCCCTGTAACACAGGAAGAATCTGCTTCCAAACAGCATAATTTCTGTAAGCCCATAAAAAGAACATTCAGCCAACAAACTAGGGTTGTTCATTTGTGGACTGCTTAGTGCAATGCTGCACAGGGGGAAAGCTATGTGCCACAAACGTACCTTCAGGTGGGATATGTAATATCCATTCTATCCTCTTGAATATCAACCCAATCTCCTAACAAGACACTTCCAAGCCCTAAGAAGAACTGAGCTAAAAATTAATTGCTTCAAATGAGTCATGCTAGAGGCTGGAGGGGAGAGTCAATCAGACACACATATTTGGGTTTTGTGTTCTAAAAACTGTAGATAAGCCAGTTATTCCACAATTGAAGGAAAAAAAGAGTTTTAAAAATATGTAAATATTTTTATCTGCAAACATAGTTCTGAACTGCCTTTAATGCAGGATCTCTATATATATTCCATATGATGCAAGACGCATCTTTAATTTATCTCAAAACAGGGGGCATCAGCAGTTGCAGATAGACCAAAATTAACGGCTCAACCAGGCTCCAGGCAATGAGTTACGTCCTTAATGAAACAGAACAATACAATATGACTAAGGACGGTTAACCCCTGTTGTTCCTGTTTTCCCACATTGTGGATTTGTATTGTCAATGTCAATTAAAGACCTAAACGCATTGCCTGGAGCCTGCTGACGCCTTATTTTTCTAGTCTGATGTTTCTACCCTGGCAGAGGGGAGGCCCGTGCTCGCTCGGCATGTCTGAACGGAGGAGCTGGTTTCCTGCACATACTGCAGCAGTTCACTCTTATCTCTTCTCTGTGCAAAAGTGACCTTTCTCTCACTTATAATATGATTTAAGGAGATTGTTAGTAAGCAAGTGGCCCTTCTCCACTTATTTTAGCAGGAAGGATTGGACAATTGCTATCTGTTTTCCACTTTGAAATCTGAATTGCATCATGCAAGACAGAACTTATTGAGGGTTAGATTCATGTGAGAGGGAAACCAGGAGCCTCAGCAGCTAAGTGTAAATCCAGCACCTCAAAGACTACTAAAAATGTATAGACAGATACTCTACAGAGAAGAAAGCTCTATAGAAGATAACCAATCTTAAAATGCACTGAAAATGTTAATGCAAAAGACACATCATATAGTGAGCGTATTTTTTATATATGCAGGGTTGGGATAGGCATTTGGATTAGGCAAAATTGTGCCCCTCCACCACAAGAGGCATACGTGTAAAATCACAGCAAAAGCTAAACAGAAAATAAAAATGGTGCCCTCCCCATTATAACTCATAAAAAATAAATAGGACAACTGCTATATATATATATATATATATACTGTACATCCGAATAAGTACGAGCAATAATCATAATACGACAAATAAATAATTAATATCAGCAGTGAATAACCACAAATAAGTACGCCAGGTAAAAATGTATTGAGCACACTAGTAATATTGCATAATTACTAGTAATGTAGCAAGAGCTCCCTCAGTGATATAGCACATGGATCCCCTTAGTTGAAAAGCACAGGGTCACCGCTTGTGATATAGCCAAGGCTCCCCCTTAGAGATTATAGCGCAGACCCCCCCACATACTGATATACAGAGAACTACCCTGCAGTGAGATAGCAGAGGCCCCTCTAATGAGATAGCACATGGCATTATTGAGTGAGATAGTAGAGAGACACTCCCTTAGTGAGAAGTAGGACACTCCCTTATGAGATAGTACAGGCATCCTCTTGGTGAGGTAGCACAGGCCCCCCCTTAGAGAAATGTACAGGTCTATAACAGGTCTATACTATGTTACCCATGTCAGGGCCTCACATAGCAATAGTTCTGCTCCAATCTAGTCTATGCTTATTTAAACAAGCCCTATAGACACAATTAACAAAGTGTTTAAGTAGTATATATTCAACTCCACATTACATTACTGTATTAGGTGACAAAAGGAGACCTGCCAAGTTAAACTGCTCCCATTCATATACATTTCCTACTTTTTTCTTTAATAACAAATGCAAATGTTTTCACAAGAAAAAAAATGAATGCAATTTCTGTGGGGTCTAAAGCTGTCATTTGGTTTTATGTTTTTACTTCATCATTTACAGCATATAAATGTATTTGAAATATACATTGGCACTTTAAGATATAAAGTATATGACTATAGTACCAATGGTGAATCCATGAAAGGACATAGCTAAATATTGTTATGTGAGAGAAATAACATTTTAAAGACTAAGGACACATTTGATGCTGAGCAGCAAACTCCATACAGGCAGATGGAGCCCCTCTGCCCATGGTGACCTCTGGTGAAGCTCTCTGGATGTTACTTTAGTCCCAGACTGCAATGATCAGCTGTAATGTGTCTGTAATGAAGCTTTATTGATAATTCTTGGTCCAATTACAGCAAAAAATGTTGAAACTCCAATTGTCATTGGGGCGAAAAAATTTTTTGTTTGGACCTACAATTATAAAATATACAGTTTCGACCTACATACAAATTCAGCTTAAGAACAAACCTATGGAACCTATCTTGTACGTAACAAGGGGACTGCCTGTATTTATAACTGTAACTGTAATAAGAATTTCTTATATGAGTACAGAAGGCACCCCAATGGAGGTTCAGATCTTTACACTGCACCCAAGCAAAAGTCCAATACTATATATAGATATAATAACTGGTTAGGGGCATGCTTTATGGCCAACAAACTTTTCATTCTGAGTGGCTAATATTATAACTTTACTGCTATTTGGCTTATAGTTTATCTAAACAATAGGAAATGATTCCAAAATGTCACTACCTGTGTAGCTACTATGTGGCCCTAATATCAGCATATTTATATTTAGGTGTACAACTCAGACCAGTAACTCTAGGCATTTAGGCCTCAAACACAGGATCGTAAAAAAAATAAGATGGGTTAGTATCGGGGGTTAATTACGTAACTAAATCCACTCTACATCCATAACTTCTCTAGACACGTAACAATGGGGCTCATTTACTAAGGGTCCGTCGAAGATTTCCATTTTGTGCCAAATTGCCCCAGGGGTTTTGGCGCAAGAGATTGGATTTTGGCACATCGGCGCCGGCTTGCACGCAACAGAAATCGGGGGGCAGGCCGTCAGACAAACTGACGGATTCGGACAAACCGCAGAATTTAAAAAACAAATTGTGTTGCAAGATCAAGCACTCACATGCACCAGGAAGAAGAAGGTGAACTCCGGCAGACCTCAGCGCGGAAGCGACAGATGCAGGAACACGGGCGCACAAGCTTAGTGAATCGCGGCAGACCCGGAAGAGCGGGTAAGTAAATGTACCCCAATGTCTCAGATGTACCCCAAACTATCTTTTGGATACATTCTGGCCAGAATATCCAATGTACTTGACAAAGAAAGCTATTATAAAGAGACATGCATAGGACAGTAAATATCTGCATATTCCATATTCTTTACAATGACATTCACATATGATATAGTTTTCTAAATAGATTTTAAAAAATCTACATGCAAGACAAAAAAATCCCACATGCAAATAGTTTTTGGAATGGAATTTGTTTTTCTTTGCTTCAGTTTCTTGGATTGAATGACATAATTTTTAAAGTTTACATTTACATAATTTACAGTGTATTTCCTTACTTAAAAAGCAGCAAATGAGGCAAAAGGGGATTCCAGCCACTAATAGTAGTGATCTTTACATGAACAATCTGTTTCAGTCATTTTTTTTATTACTGCCCTTCTAGGTTGAATAACATCTGAGAACTACAAGAGTAATAGAAGCTTAATGTTGATTAGCAGTATAAAGGTGACGATAATGGACAGCTGTTAAAAATTGTATTTGGGGCTATAATTTACAAAACTAACACAATCTCAAGTACGACCACCCAAAAAAAACACAAATAGGGCAGGAGATCAGGTTTACATATTACAGAATGGAATTCCAAGTTAAATACCAAATCACTGGTGGGCTAATAACACTGTTATGTAAGAAGACTGCCATTGCCACTGGCAGCATGAGAGGGCAATGGGTCGACTGTTTATAAATACTAATGGGGCAGATTTATAAAACTGTCAAAAACCTAAACTGTTGCCGATAATAACCATTCACAATACAACAGGCAACAGGCAATGCTATTCTCCGATAACATTATAAATCAGGCCAGAAGCTACAGAGCAAACCACATTTTATGCAAGACTACTGGTATATATCTATTCCATTTACATTCATTTTACAAAAAGTAGTTGGTTCCAATAGGTTCCAATAGCCTATGCAATGCTGATTTTAAAATACTGCCTTTGTCAGTATTCTAAATCATTCAATATTTTATATAAGTTTAATTTACATTACTTGGCTACCTGCGAGCAACAAGCGGCGAGTACTGGGGAAGGGGCAGCCACAGCCTATGTGTGCCTGTATCAGGAGGGAAGAATGACACAGGCACACAAAGGCTGCAGCTGCCCCCCCCTTCCACAGGGACTCACTACATGCTACTAGCAGGGAGCCAGGTAATGTGAATTAAACTTATATAAACTATGCTGCAGATTCAAAGGCTGTTACAGTGTGCGAGGAAGACTGCCGTGAGATTACATCAGGCAGAGGGGGCAGAAGTGTTGAGTAAGCAGGGGGTGGGTAAGACAGTCTAATAGCTAATGGTTTGTCGGGTAATGCCCCAAGAGCCCTTCATGATCATTAGCATAATTTTAAAGGCTCATTTGGAAGGAAGGAGGCCATGGATAAAAATATAGGAAGTCACAGTGCCTGTATATGTAAGTTCCCCTGGTTTATCCATGCTTGATTTTGATGGTAGATTTCCTAGATTTGCCTCTTAATGAATTTGCTGTATCATCTTTCTAATGCAGGGAGTATGAAGACTGGAAGGGCCAGCCGTGAAAAAAATTCTCCTGAATAAATACATTATATTTTAAAATGTAAAAGTATAACAATCAAAAACAATGTATAAACGTAAAATGCAATACAAATGTTATAAATGAACAGTTGGCTTAAAGGATATTCCCGTTTTGGCAAATAAAGGTTATTGTTTGTAATATGAAAAATTATACAATTTTTCAATATACTTTCTGTACTTTCTTAATCCTCATGGTGACCATGGTCACACAGGTGCACGGCTCGTTATATCATAGAGAGTAATCAGAGCTGCGTGGTCACATAGGTGCATAAACCGCGCACCTGTGTGACTGTGGTCGGATTTCTATCCACTGTAAATAAACAATTCCTATAGAAGGACAGCAAGCAGAGATCAAACAATGACAATAACTTATTTTCTATATGAAAAAATTACAAGCATCTAATGAAGATATTACCTTTGGTTGCTTAGCCTTTGCTATTGATTGTAACAGCCGAAGCATATGATGCCGTTCTCCATCTTCTAAATGGGGCATCTGTGAAACAAGGTTCCTCAAGAACTGATGTATCGGCTGAGGCTGCATCTCATAAACTGATGGAAGTACTCGTAGAAGCATGGTATTACCTATGGAATATAACAATGCATGATGACTACATACACATTCCCATGCATTGGCATTCTGCATTATTAGCTTATATGGTATGAAGTAGGGAAAAAGGGATTAAATACTCATGGCTCATGGCTAAACATGACAAGAAAGGAAACAGCATGAATTACTCCCAAGTCTCAAGGTATCTGCAGAATTTTGTTATTTTTCCAGAAACCATAAAAATTTTGCACATTTCAAAGTAGCATAAACAATAAATTCCAAAGATTTTATCATGCGTACTGTTGATTGCATGGTTGTGCATTTCTATAAATAAGCTACAAAATCATTAATATTGGCCTCAGTTTACAGCTGGAAATATGAGTTATGATCAAAATGCAGCTGGTGAAAAGACAACTTTATATATTATCAATAATGTTATAGTCAAAAGCTAAAACATACAAAGTATAACAAATGTCACATAACATAGTGGACCATCCTCTCTGCACTGTACATCTGTGTTATGCATGCCTCCCACAACAAGTGACATGACAAGCAAAAATTATAATATTTAACATTATTTGATTAAAAACAAGAATCATGGTGAAATTGAAATCTGCCTATGCTCTTATACAGTCCACCATAACAACCTCCTGCGGCAGAGAGTTCCATAGTCTCACTGCTCTTACAGAAAAGAATCCCCGTCTATGACAATGGTAGAACCGCCTCTCTGCTAGGTATAAAGGATGACCCCTGTATATAGCGATGGTAGAACCCTCTCTCCTCTAGGCATAGAGGATACCCCTGTCTATGGAGATGGTAGAACCACCTCTCTGCTTGGTGTAAAGGATACCCCCTGTCTATGGTGATGATAGAACTGCCTCTTCTCTAGGCATAGAGGATGCCCCCTGTCTATGGTGATGGTATAGCCGCCTCTCCTCTAGGTGTAGTGGATGCCCCCTGTCTATAGAGATGGTAGAACCGGTTCTCCTCTGGGCATAGAGGATACCCCCTGTCGATGGCCATGGTAAAACCGCCTCTCCTCTAGGCATAGAGGATGCCCCCTGTCTATGGTGATGGTAAAGCTGCCTCTTCTCTAGGCATAGAGGATGCCCCCTGTCTATGGTGATGGTAGAACTGCCTCTTCTCTAGGCATAGAGGATGCCCCCTGATAAATAAGTAAACACATTTTTTTATGAATTATACATTTGTAAATAGAGGATAGGGTGCTGCCAAGGATTGGATACTTATCTCTATGAACATCCATTCTTGATTGTTTGTTTAGCTAGGGTCCCTCAGATACCTAATTTTTGTGTTCACATTACCAGTCTTTAAAGTGTTATATTTAAAATGTATCCCTTTTGATAGGCTACAATGTGTACAAGAAAGAGTCCACGAATATGGTCAAACTGCTAGTAAACTCCCTTAAATACAAATGATCGATGTAATACAATGAAAACAGAGATTGTAAACCTCCATATGGGCTGCAAAACTGTTTAGATATTTTCTTATTAAAGGACGCGTCCATATACTTAAATGCGGTTGTCTGGTTTAGAATTAGGGCATTTAAAAACTTGCTACATACTGCACTGTACATTTTTAATATATTGTAGATATGTGTTATATATGAATATGATCATGCATGACCTGATTTCATTCTCCATATAGATAAAACAACAAAGCAGCATTATCCATCAATGAATCTTTAAAAATAAAAAAAATAATATTGTAGTATGAGTATACAAGAGTGATGAAGGGAGAAATCCCCAGGGATTCAAAGTAATATTGTAATTTTAAAGTGTTAGGAAGTAAGATTTTACCGAATTGTGTGAACATATTACGCTAGATCGTGTTAATCTAAGTCAACATTTTTGTGTTAGAAGTCAATCCTTTTGTGTTTCTCCAGTATTATAGTAATCCATAGGCATTGAAAGGGATTTGACACAGCCAAAAGTTGATGGGTTTCATTTGTGTCTGTAAAATGTGACAAGTGCTTGAAAGTAGTAAATAATGTGCTGATGGTCAGAATGTTATGTAATGACTTTAAACTAAATCCCCATTTAACGCTCCATGTAATAGTAATCACCTCCCCACCCATATAAATGTCTTCTATTATACATGTCTGGCACAGAATCTTAAGTCTCATTGTGTCACAAATTAAACCCAGTATAAATGAATTAAAAGGGAAATTTTACCAAACTTTACTAAAATACACACATTGAACTTGACAATATCCTGGACTCTGTTCTGTTTTCTGATGTGGAGGAAAACTCGTTGACACCGTATTCTCCAGAAATACGTTTATTTACATAAAGAAAACAAATATGTGTCCTTCAATGTGGGAAAATAATCTTTTCCAAAGCTTTCAGATTTGGACTTTTTCTGCATATGGATGACATCTGTGTTTATGTGCAGGCGGTGAATACTTAGCACAATCATAAAATGAGTGATGATGTTATGCATGCAAATGTGGGTCTTTTTTGTGCATTGACTATGCATAGATGGAGAACCCTAGAAATTACTTTTCATTATATATTCTTGATGATAAGGAAGAAAATATAATTTTTCTATCTATTATTCATTTGTATGAAATATCAGAAGAAAAAGATATAAAATGGAATAAAGTAAAAGTAAATAATTAACTTTATTAAATTTAATGTATAATATAACATATTAAGGTTATATTGCTAATACTTAACAAGCATGTGACTATAATATAATGGATGTCCAAGTGATAATAGCAATCACTAAACTATTTTACCCAGTGGCACCCCAGAATTGGAAATCACAAAAAATATATAGATATATATTTATATGCCACCAACTAAAAATTCTCTGGTAGTCACACACATCTCTGCACGCACAGACTTTTCTTATAGGTTTACTCTTACAGACAGCTCTGCTACATTCGCTCATATAGACTATGCCACCAATTAAAAATTCCCTGCTAGTCACACACATCTCTACACAGACACTTCTTATACGTTCACACTTACAGACAGTTCTGTTACGTTTACGCACACAGACTCTTAACACGAATTAAAAAGTCCTTGGTACATCTCTAAAAACACAGATCTTTCTTATATGCTCATGCACACAGACAGCTCTGCTACAATCACATGCACACAGCTCTGCTACATGTAAGCCACCTCTAATTAGCTATCAAAATCTTATAATGACCAGCTTCTTCTCCTTTATGTACCAACAGCTCCCTAGCCACCATATTTACTGGATTACAACAGCTCTCCATCCTCTCAATTTACCCCCCTCACACACACCGTTAGTTGTCAACCCTTTGTAATTAATACCAATATTAATATCAGCTCTTTAGCCCTTGTTTATAACACTCGCCTAGCTGCTTATCCCCTCAGTATAACCTGCCATTCCATCTCCTGCATCTCCCTAGCATCTCAAGAGCCTCTGCTTGCAGATCATGTGAATTGAGGCAGTCAAATGACCCAATGGTATCACTTAAGGTTCTTGAATGTTACAGTCGGGAGTGGGAGAGATCGTTGCACAAGCTCTGCCCTCTCTCATATTGGGTCATGCACTTTTTCAGCATTTCCCCCAATCTAAAGGATAGTGCTATAGGAGGGTCTGGCAGCACTGGTTCCTCCTTTATTATATAAGGTTTAGTCACTTTTTAGCATAACATTTTCTTGCTAAAAGTGCATCTTATAATCTCAAAAATACGCTAACTTGTTTAAAATACTAGCCTTATCATAAATGGAAAATAAACACTTCATTTACCCCTCAATGTTTCCTGGGCCCAGCTGTGAACAAACCCTCTTAACCAGCTTTAATGCATTTCCCCAAGAAAAACACTTATGGAATATTTGCAGGAAAAAGTAACATCCATATCCAACAGATCTTGAACTTAAAGATGCAGTAGGATGTTATCGTAAAGCTGGCTACAGACATTGGATAGCTGTCATCCAAAATACTAAACATGCACAAAGAAGAATAAACAGCTACTTGTCACAGCTACTTATCTAATGTAAAAAAGAGGACTGGAAATGTTGAAATCAAATATGACTGATTCCTCCGTTTATGGCCACTTTTGGGCTGTTGGCCAATGCAACTGAAGCTACTTGAAGGGTAAAGAAACCTTTGAAAAAATGTTAGTTGCTGAAATGAATAGCACAGATGATAACAGTAAACACTGTAATATATCTAGAGACTGTCTGTAGGGAGATAAGTTATTAGACACTTTATCGGGTTCTTTTATCTCTCAGCTGGATACAGGATTGGATGCTTACTCCAGCAGATCTGTCGTAATTCTCCTCCTATATGCCCTAAATTCCTGTTTTTCCTCAAAGTTTCCAAATATGGAATTGTGTACAATTGTGTACAATTGCCATCAGCTGACAAGAACTTGATCCAAGTATACTGGCACCAAACGACCCACCCAACAATAGGACACTGAATTGGGAAAGCCACGTAAATCTCCATATTCTCCAAGAAATTATCTCTTATGAGAAGAGATCTGATTCAAACTACATGAGTACACCCAATGCAGGTTACTGATCACAAGCGTTTCAGTGGACATTCAGATGCAATCGGGCATAGCCCTGCCCCCGGGCATTTCTGAACACATAGCAAGTACTGCGTGTGACCGCATCCTCAGTTTCACCCAATATTCCGGTATAGCTGATGTGTTTCCCTATACATTCCTCCCATATAATATAAGCCCCCTGCCAAATGTAGATAGCCCTCTCATGCACCAAAAAGTGCACTCTCCAATTGTTACTTTCATTTTCTTATTATTTTACTCCACTTGTGATTATATATTGTGTGTTATTGACTGCAATTCTTTGTAATGTACTGCTTTTACCCCAAGTATATTTTCTAGCATGTATTCCATTTTATGTTATATTCTGCGCTTTTGCATTGTATGTTTATTTTGAAAAACAAAAAGGAAAAAAATAAAATAAAAAGATTTTAAAGAGAAAAGTGAGAAAAGAAAGCCGATTTACACAAGTTGCTTCAATAAGGAAGAAAGGCAGGGAAAAATAATGTATATATTTTATATAACAAAGTTTATTATTATCATTTGCACTATTCATTTAAAAAAAATGGTTAACTGTTTAGTTGCACTATAAGTCTCAGCCTATTGGCTAGCCGTTTTTCGATTTTGGCTTGGATCAGGGCTCTTTTGGATTTGATAGAATAAATATGGAACCAGGGTGCTCATCTCCGGTAGTTAAAGTAACATTATGTGAAATCTATTAAACTTTTGATCCACAGGAGACATGTTACGTCACACTAATGTCTACAGCTTTGCATTTTTATTGTTCCTCTTGTGCATGTCTTTCTTCACTAAAATATAAGCACCTGTTGCAAAAGTACATGTAACAAACATCAAGCTTTCTCACCATAAAATGTCTTCTCGCTGTAGCATCATTACTACAGGAACACTTTGAAAATCGATGAAGTAGAAAAACCAAATTAACAAGGATGAAACCATGGAAACAATTCAGTTTTCCCCACATCAAGGTCTGCCATGTTTCATGAGTTATGGGCTCTATGTCAGTTCATGTCAGGTCAAAGTAGTGACAAATATCATTGAAGCTTTTGACCTTACAGATGTCTACAATTAAAAACATGAGGTCTGGGATTATATTGGTGAAAGAAACTTGAGATAGTGTCTACTTAAACTATTGCCTATGGTTTCAAGTTAAAGTGCTATTATCCAGCTTACTGTGTCTACAAGTTATGCTTTAGACAACTTAAAGGGGTTGTTCAGGTCCTCAGGCACTTTTCATGCGGATAAAAGTATGTAGCTGTTCGTCAAACAAAAAAATACGGCAAAGGAAATATGCAAATATATTTTCCAGGATGAGTTAAGGATTAAGGAGTGCCTAACATCTATAGAGAAAATTGTGAACATCTACAGACTTAACACACTTTAATACAAATTTATGCTCAGAAGCTATATCTCTGCCCTAAACCCTCCTAAACAGGCCACCTACCTTAAAGATAAAATTGATTGCTTTCGCCTGGTAATACTTTCTTATTTCACTCCCCCACTAATTCCCTTCAATCCTGTTCTTCGCCGTGTCCGCTCTTTTCCTTTGAGCCAGTCACAGAGGAAGAAGTGTCAAGGCTCCTCTCCACTGCTCGCCCCACTACCTGCATCAGTGACCCTTCCCTCACATCTCCTACAGTCTCTCTCCCCAGCAGTCACTTCTCACCTCACTAAAATCTTCAACCTCTTTCTCTTCTGGTGTGGTTTCCTCATTCAAGCATGCTGCTGTTACCCCATTACTAAAGAAACCTTCCCTGGACCCAGCCAGTGCTAATAACTACAGACCAGTCTCTAATCTCCCTTTCATCTCCAAACTCCTGGAACACATTCTCTATTCTTGACTAACCCGCTATCGCTCAGCTAACTCCCTCCTTGATTTCCTACAATCTGGTTTCCCAACTATGCATTCCACCAAAACTGCTCTTTCTAAAGTCTCCAATGATCTCCTCTCTGCGAAATGCGAAGATGACTATTCTCTCCTCATTCTTCTGGATCTCTCGGCAGTATTTGATACTGTGGACCACCAGTTTCTCCTCAGGATGCTTCACGATGCTTCACTCTATTGGTCTGAAGGACACCATACTCTCTTGCTTTTCTTTCTATTTCTCTGTACTCTCTGACTATTCTCATCTTCCTCTCATTGTCGGGGTTCTTCGCGGCTCAGTCCTAGGTCCTCTTCTCTTTTCCCTCTATAATGCCCCCATCAGACAAACCATCAACAGATTTGGTTTACAGTATCATTTTTACGCTGATTATACCCAGCTATATACTTCTGCACCTAAGTCATCCCTGCCTTACTCCAAAACACTAGTGAATGTCTCTCTCCCATCATGTCCTCTCTCTTCTTGAAACTTAATGTTTCTAACTTCTTGTCTTTCCACCATCTACTAACCAGCCCAAGCCCCCTGTCTTGGGGTTGTGCTAGACTCTGATCTCTCCTTTGCACCACATATTCAATCTCTTGCTCTCTCTTGCATCTCAGGAACATCTTAAGAATCCCCCCATTTCTTACAATTGAAACCTCTAAAATGTTAATTGTTGCTCTCATTCACTCTCGTCTAGACTACTGTAACTCCCAACTAGTCTTCCACTCACTAAACTCTCTCCTCTCTAATATATTCTTAATGCAGTATTCAGGCTCTTCTTTCAGACCAAACGCTACACTGATGCCTCCAGTCTGTGCCAGTCACCGCACTAGTTGCCTGTCTGCCTCATTCATAAAGCTTTGCATAATGGTGTACCTCACTACCTCTCCTCTCTCATATGAGTCTATCGCCCAACCCATGCTCTTCGATCTGCCAGTGATCTTAGAGAATGAAGCCATGCACATCTCCAGGGCTTCTTCAGAGCTGCACTAATTCTCTGGAATGCCCATCACCGGATTATCAGACTAATACCCAACTTCCAAAGTTTCAAATGTGCTCTCAAAACCCATCTCTTTAGGCAGACCTATCACACTTGATAACTGCATGAAATGTCAACTGTCTTCACTATTACTAATTCATCCTGTGTCCTCCTCCCAACTGTAGATAGATACAAAGCTACAGGCTTATTTGCAGTCCCATTGACCTTGGACTTTGTATATTAGATGGTAGATGATGGCTGGATCAAGCAGCAGCATTTTCAATTATTAAATTATTTTATTCTGTAAGCTGGACCATTACATAAGCTCTTATACCTCTTCCGTCACCCCATCATCCTCATAGACTGTAAGCTCTTGTGAGCAGGGCACTCACACCTATTGTTCCATATGACGGTTTGTGTTCTGTAATGTAGTATTTTATTTGTATATGTCCCTTGTGTTATAACCTTTATTTTATGGCGCTATACAAATATAGGTTATTATTATTATTTATGTCAAACATGACTTCCAGGAAGCTTTATGACATGATGTGGGATGATAGCCAAACCAGTAAAGCTATTTCAAAGGGAACATACTCCCAACTATGTAAAACGTTTGGATGTTTTTGTATCTCTTTAGCACAGTGTAGGGAACTGATTTGGCTAGGTGAAAGGCTTTAGATATAGATCAGGAAGAAATATTTTGCCTACACTCCCTACAGTGACTGATGGCTGATTCCATGTACAAAAACAGTATACATGGCAAAAGGGGTATGCTCATTCCATGAAAACAGTAGACTTATATCCAGTAAACTATGAGTCATATGTACTTTGTGTTTACCGGACATACACATCAAATATTGGTACATAAGCTTTAGCTGTTAACCCTCTCTGCCTAAGAAAACTTTACACAAAAAGGGCTAGGATTCTATATGGTTTCTCAGTTTAAAGTAGTGGTGGATTCTCAGTGGTGAATATGCAGTGCTGCTTTGTAATATGCATGACTAATAGAAATGTTATGGTGTGTAACCACACCATGAAGGATTGCTGAGCCCATATATGAGTCAGAGAACCTGTGATCAGGTTTTTCCCACTAAACGACTAGCCCCCTCAGGTAGGGCATGAATGTCCTTTCTACAATTACCTCTTTTTATGTGAAATCTCATACAATTTAGCGATGAAAAATTTTGCCCAAAGTCAGTCAAATATAACTCTTCTCACCACATTTTCACATGATTACAAAAGGGTAGTGTCAAGTCAGAAGCCCCTATCTTCTGTTCTATAAGACCCTAAAACATGTTTTTTTGTGTCATATTAAAGATAAGGGGGAGATAAACTGTTTTATTTGGCTATAGAAACCAATCAGAGCTCAGCTGTAGTTTTATAAACAGCTGTGGGAAAATGAAAGCTGAGCTCTGATTGGTTGACATGGGCAACTAGGGCAGTTCTGCTCTCAGACACTTCTGAGAAATCTCCTCCAGGGATCTCATCTTTCAGATCCCATCAGGCTTATGTTTTTGTCATCTACAGAACCAGAGATACAGATATCTAAAGACAGCTGAAAATGCAAGCTACAGAAACAGATCCAGTTCCCGCTCACAGAACCATAAACTAGTTGGGATCTGAAAGATGAGATTCTATTGATATCTAAGCTTGTTTCTAGGCACAGAGACTCAGAGACAGGCTTCTGAAGTGGAACTACTTCTGCAATCAGTAAACTTAGCACATTTCAGGGCAAATTGCAATGAAAACAGTCATATATATATTTATAGGTTAACATTTGAGATTTCACACAAAGGACATTTCATACTAATAGAACTAGTAGTTTAAAGGATATTTTGTCACCAATTCCTGTTTGCATAGGTGCAAACCACTGTTCCTGAACAACCAGAGTCTTTCTAGTGTCAGGAGAGATTTGCTGGTACCCTAGGAACAGTAGGGGATGAAAAAATATCCAACTGCATCAGAATCAATGGAGGGATATCTTTTGAAAGATGTAAAAAACTAGTTAGTGGAAGAGGCAAAGCAACATACATTGGCCCACATTTATGTAAACTGGTGCACTATGTGCAGTTTGCTTCACTAATGCGGAGTATGCAAGATTATTAAAAGCTTAAAACAACTTTTTTTGGTGCACCTTTAACATACGGCATGCAACGCAATTCTGTCTAGTCACAATAATAAATAGAACACACAGTCGCATCAACACCAGAACGCCCCGTCAGTCTTTATAAATACATGTACAAGCACTTTAATAAATGTGGACCATTATGCAGAGTGAGATGTAGGAGAAATATATAGGCGCTGCAGCCAAAATTCTCCCACCTCCATCAGGTAAACAGAATATTTTTATCTCTCTGGGAATATTAATATTTCTCAGATTTTTCATGGTCAAATCTCTTTAGGTTGTGTGGCAGATGTTGATTTACCACCTTTATATTTTTTACATTAAAGTTGATGTGTCCTTTGACTGAACCTCAACATAACATTTCACTGGAAAGCTGGATTTTATTTTGTAGCCCTACTACCCCATTTACATTCTTGTTGTCCCTAAAGGAACACCAATAAGTCATTTTAACTGTAAAACAGATATAACGCAAGGAATTTGGTGAAGTCCTTGGTTACAGTTTAATAAATCAAACAACTTTAAGGATTATTTAATCGATTTAGATACAGGGCTTTGAAATCTGAAAGGCAAGTCCAGCTGTAGAAGTTCTCCTGCGATCTATCATAACATGTACAGTAGAGCTGACATGGGGTCCAGATTTTAGCTTATTCTATATGATAGACATTTGGCATTTATAATAAATAATGATGAATGAATAGATCACATATACTGCTCTTACTTTACAATACAGCATACAGTGGGTTTCAATGTTTCCTGACCAGCAAACCTCAGGAGATTATTTGTGTTTTACATATGTCTTATGCATATTGATGAGATATTGTATATCCATAGGCCCCTTGATTATGATATGCCTAGGTTAATTATGTGCAGCATTGATTTTAGCAAAAGATACACCGAGCAGAGAGACTTCCCATAGCAAAGGAAAGGAAAGTCTGGTAAACTTAAAGAGTTATTATTTCAGAAATGAATAGAGAATGTAATAATACACTTCATTCAGCAAAGCAGCTACTCAAAACCTTTATTCTGCTCTTTCTCTTGTAGCGAGCAGTGTATCTAAAAGCCTTCTGAAGTCTGTCCACTTCAGAGAGATAAGAAGTTTAATAATTCACTTTTTTCATATCTGGAAAATATTTCCCTTGGTGATTCATCTCTCTGAAGAGATTAGACTATCCATGGCCTGTATGTAAATATATCATACAATATATCAGGCTCCTTTATGTGGAGTACAGGACAGAAAGCCAATTTTGGTTAAGAACTATAATAAAAGTATTAAAATATCCTTATGTGCTTTCTCCTTTTAACTGATCTTAAAGGGAACCTGTCGGTAGGTTTGGGAACGCTAAACCACAAGCACGCCTTCATTCAGCTGGGGTTTAGGGTCCTAAACTTTGAAAGTTGCTGTATGTTTCAAAGCCAGAGATTCCAGTTGGGAAAGTCAAAGGGAGTGTGTTATGACCAAAATGAAGTAAAAGTCAGTACATCTTACTTCAATGCGCATGTTTTGAACATTTTGAGCAAGTGAAGCAAGGTGCTCTGAATGTGCAAGCGGCAGAGATCCGAGAGTCACCGGACCTCAATCACCTTTTTCTTCTGTAATCTCTGGAACAAAATGCAAGGTTTTTTTAGTGGGTTGAGTTGGGAACTGGAACGGTTATTTTAAGCGCTGAGCAATAATACAAAAATGGTGAAGTCTGTATTATACATATACTTGTATAAAGGTAATTTTATCATGTGGATGGCAAGTTACAATTAAATATGGTGTAAAAGTTTTTGCAAATGTAACACAATTTTGTGAATTCTATTTGATTTGTTTAGAAGCTACCAAAACATCTAATCTTGTAATTAGTTGTATGTATCTGCTGCTAAAGTCTATGGGTTTAAACATTTTGCTGCATTAAAGGGGTATTCTCATCTGGGCATTCACATTCGGTTTCATTTATCTGCAATACATAAACATTTGTTCAATTGGATTTTATAAAAAAAAATGTTCCTGTGTGAAGATAATTTCTCATAAATGTAATCATGTTGTCCCTTAGAAACGAGATAGCTTCCTCGGATACGACCACATCACATTTTGGCAGCAGTGGCCAGAGATGCGCTGTAGAGTCCTGTCTGACCTCCTGGATTCAGCAATCATTACCACAGGACGGCTGTAGGACATGTAGTAACTCCAGGACATTTCATATACCAAAACTTTTTGTGTCTTTGTGCAATCCCTCCAGCAGAGGTGGCCGTATCCGGGAACACAATCTTGTTTCTAAGGGACCATATCACTACATTTATGAGAAATTATCTTCACAAAGGAACATTTTTTTTAATAACATCCAATTGAAGAAATGTTTATGTATGGCAGATTAATGAAATTGAATGTGAATGCCCAGACGAGAATACCCCTTTAAATACTTTAGGGAATCAGTATTCCCTGAAACATCTGTTACTTTTAGTTCTCCTAAGTAATGTCACCTGCTCCTGTTGGGAAGATGAAGTGTTATTTTCCATGTAGCACCTTCACTATACAAATGATTCAGCTTTCTGTAATTGTAAAACTTTAGTATTTCCCTATTAAATGTATCCATTGTCCTATTTATATTGCCCATATTTTGAGACATGTTGGTCTCAAAAGATGGGAATACTCACTCCATTTACCAGTTTACATGTGCTGTACATATATCCTATATAAAAAGCTACATTTACACCATGTTTTATGTTTACATTCAGTGTATATGCTAGGAAAGCTCCTGGCGTATACCCAGAACATATACATAGACATCATAGACATATATTGCATACTGTGGGAAACATAGGATGGAAAGATGCAGAAAACTACATATTTTAATCCTGTTTTCTCCTACTGAGCAACATATACACTTAGAACAGGTCATTAAAGAATAAAGGGGGCGGATGCAAAGTATTGCATCCATCCCTGGCCACCAGTGAGAGTATGCTCAAGGGCAATTACATCACTTGGGGAAGCTTTTAGGAAGAAGGGTGAAATAGACAATATATCCCACTGTATGTGTGTCACGTGTGGTCCCGCAGGCTCACGTGTGCCCCTCGCTCCCCGCAGGCGTAGCGCCACATACCTGTCCCCGCTCCCGAGTCCCGGCCTTGCTCCGTGCATGCGCATCTCTGTGTCCTAGGGCATGCGCGCCAGCCTCAGGAAATTTAAAGGGCCAGCGCACCATTAATTGGCCATTTTCCCATAAGGCTATTTAAACCGGCCTCCCTAATCACACCCTGCTGGATCTTTGTGCCTAGAGAAAGCTGTATTTATGCCTTGCGCTGTTTCTGTGAATTCCGGTGGTGACCTCGAGTTCCGTTTCTGACTTCGCTCCCTCGCCGCCTGCCTTGACCTGTGCTACGTCTCTGACTCCGATCCTGTGCTGCCTCTCCTGACCTCCTGCCTGTCCCCGACTACGAGATTGCCTGCAGTTCCTGTACCTCGACCTTGGCTGCTACTGTGGACAAGTCACGCCTGTGGAACAACCTGGTGGTACCACGCTGAGCAAGTCCAACCCGCTTTGCGGTGGACTCTGGTCCCAGGTAGTGGCTTATGTCATCGCCCGCAGTGGTTCAGAGGATCCACAACCTGTAAGCCTGACAGTAAAATCTGACCTTCCAAAGACCACTCCAGCCTCCGGTCGTACCATCTGAAGAAGAGCCTATGGAGGTGTACAGAGCCAGACTCTCTTCCCAGGAACGCATCAGAAGACATAAGGAAAACCTCTGCTTTTATTGTGCCAGTCCAGAGCACTTCATCGGGACTTGTCCAGTCTGTCCCCTGCATCCGGGAAAAGCCAGCACCTAGGGTTCTTGAGAGAAGCGTCCCTAGGTGTAAGCAAAGCTTCTCCACGCCTGATGATTCGAGTGCTTCTCAGCATTGGCACCGCCCCCCACATCCAGGTCTTTGCTTTCTTGGACTCTGGTTCCGCAGCATCACATCCCAGTGGGTCTCCTCGAGAACCGGAGAGCCGGAGGACAATATCCTGGACCATATCCTGGACCGTGAACTCCTGCAGAGATTCCTCCAGCCCAAGAAGAGGGGGAGGCTGAAGGGGGGGTACTGTGACGGTTGATGCGGGCTCAGCCATGCCCCTCGCTCTCCACAGGCGCAGCATTAGCCAAATACCTGTCCTTGCTCCTGAGTCCCGGCCTCGCTCCGTGCGTGCGCATCGCCATGTCCTATTGTGTGCGTGTACCGGCCTCAGGGAATTTAAAGGGCCAGCGCACCATTAATTGACGCTGCTCATTTTCCCATAAGGCTATTTAAACCTGTCTCCCTCATCACACCCTGACGGATCTTTGTGCCTAGAGCCCTAGAGAAAGCTGTGTTTATGCCTTGCTCTGTTTCTGTGATATACACAGATATATATTCTGCAGATATACTTTGAATCAAAAAAATTTTTTTTTTTTACTGTCCCAGATGAGGAAGCACAGCGAGGACACTGATGAATGATGTATCAGTATGATGCAGGGCTGAAAGTTGTTTTTAAAGTTATTTCAATTTATAAAAATGAGAAAGTAATGCAATGTGTATCTCACCAATTATTGTTGAGCTAAGCGTATAGTACAGTGAACTACTATAAAGGGACCATAACAAATTTCTGTCATTAGTGGAGGCCTGTAAATGATAACACTCCACCATTAGCTAGAAGAAGTGGGAAGTAAAAAAAAACAAACACCAGAGTCTGTGTAGGTCACCAGACCACTGGACAATAGTGGTAAGGTCATCAGACAACTAGATAATAGTGATATGGGCACCAAACAACTGGACATGGAGGGTTGCCTCCCTAGTGAACACAAACTGCTTGACCACAAGAAAGATGTTGTGTACTTGGCCAATGGACAGATAACCAATGGGGAAGAAGTAATCACTTGACAAATAGCAGGAATATAAGGGATACTGTTCGGGAAATTTTTGTTCATATTGATGCCATAATAGCTCTTTCTGTTCTACACACCAGAATAATACAGAGATATAGGGGCATATTTATCATACGCCTCTTGATGTATCGGGGCAGCCGGCTGCGCCACGTTTATCCTACGCAATAAGCAATAAGCTAGCATTTGCGATTATTTCAGGGCCTCTGAAATCTTTAACAAGATCAGATAAAAGAAAACTAAGAAAAAGTACATAACAGTCCTTACCCATCCTTCCTAACTATACATAGGTGTTTCAGATCATATTTTTAAAAAAGAGACAATGAAACAAGCACCATAGCTAACTGCACAACAATGTAATTGCTTTCCTTGCGTTATTCCATCTTTAAGGAATTATGACTCCTTGAGATCCCACAAAAAACCCCAGCATTGAGTAATATACATTGGCAGAAACGTCTACACTGAAAGGAATTTGTGTAGCACATATGGAGTGGAGAAATCTCCTTGATGTTTTGTGTTTTCCCCCAGGATTTATAGTACCCCTTTCTTTTGCTGCATCACTGAATCCACCCACCACATGAGCCATTAAGGATAGCTTGTGTAACTGCCTTACCTCCACTGCTACCACCCCTCTTATTCTTATTACATGACATCATATTTCACACAATACTGCCACTGAGCAACATTGCAGTTTTGTTGGGATTCACCTGGGTCTCTATAACCATTTATTAAGGGGCTCCCTCCTCAGTCTTAGCACAGCCACATTCTGCTTTGCTTTAGAGAACATCACTAGGACAAAAGAAACTCGTGCTGTGCTCCAGGACCTGTGTCTGCTATCCTGGGAGAGAACAAGATGCTACGACATCTATTTGTGTGTACTATTTGGTGCTTATCATCTGCACTAACAATAGCTGTGCAAGTTCAAGATCTCGACAACCAGATACTAGTCACTGGAGAAGGCAAGTTGTTCATTCGCTTGTTTTCCTTTCTTTTAAATTCTGTTTACTTTTAGTAATGTATCTTTATGTAATGTATCCTTTTTACATTCACTGAGTATAAAATGTTACCATTGCTCTCTCTTTTATATTATATAACAACAATATATGATTGTAGAGAATGTATAAATAAAGTCATTAAGGGCAATTATAATGTATTTTTTTATGTTTTAGTAACTTTAACAGATTGTCAAGTCAAAGACCTTTCAAGATGGGATAAAGTGATGACCATGTTAGAGAACTCTCACATGAGACAAAATATGCTGCTCCAGTATTTTGAAGAAGTTAAGGCGGAACTTCAGGCAATAAAGGACGATGTTGGGACGGTTGCAGAAAACACATCAGGCTCCTGCAGTGACTGCCTCAGCAGCCTGACTTCACATGTTTCAAGCTTACTGGACTCAAAATGTCAGCCTGATCTCACCGTGAGAAAAGATGTGGAAAAATCGGTTACTTTAAGCCGTGACATTGGAGAAAGACTAGAAAGGATTGAAAATGCCTTGCAGAGATGGGATGAAGCTGCTCAAAATAAAGTTGAATGTCCAGAGAAAGGAGAAGCAGAAACTGGTTCAGGAGCCCTCACACTGCACTTACAGGAATGGATCAAGCAGAGGCAAATCCCATCAGGTAATGCATCTAACTATGGTTCACTAGTATTCACTCTGTAGCCTAGATGAGATCTTAATGTAGCAGGACTGAATGTGTTACATGACATGTGTGACAGCATTGTAAGAAGTGAAGACTTTTGGCTGTTGGCATCAACTTACTATGCTGCCCAAGGGTAAAGTAGTAAATATAGAGAGAAAGAGAGTAACTATATTTTTTAGTTTGTCTCTGCATAAGCAATATGTTACTTATAATAATAATTCCTTTATTTTATATAGCGCCTACAGATTACGCAGAGCAGCACAAAGCATGTCAAATCAGCCTCTGTCCCCATGGGGCTCACAATCTAAACAACCTATCAGTATATTTTGGAGTATAACAGCCATGTAACTACATTTTATGCTTTTACTCTCTTAGCTATTCTGTAGATCTTTTAAGATGTGGTACTTGTTCTTGTTCTGGTAATATACCAGGTAACATATAAAAGTAGATGGTGACAGTTATGAGGATAAGTACCGATGAGCAATGCCTTTTGCAAAGTAAAAAATTGCTGAGTAATCCTTCCCATGACAGATGAGTTTGCATTCAGTCACCTCTTGCCAATGACTCAGAAAAAAATCAAGAGGAATCTCTGCGTAACTCCAAAAAAGAGATTGAATTTCTAATTAGTTTGGATATGATAAGGTCAATAATGTGTAATGTTATATTTCTACATTCACGGATAACATCTGGATGTGTAATCTGACTGCTCTGGCAGCTGTAAATGGTGTCAAGGGCCATGTGCACTAAACAGTGCTACAGAATAGGCTGCACAATCAATATGGAACGCAGCTAAGAATAGTGTAAATGGAACTTTATGTATTAAGGATAAGTTAAGAAACACAAAAATGTGTTTATTGATGTTATAAATGTGGATAAAATAAGTATCTTTACTAAATATTAAGATATTTTTGAGTATAAAGTAAAATGTTCCAAATACGAGCCATCTGTATGACTATATTTAAGAGTCATATTTTTATATCCAGTGTAAGCTTATAGACAATTTTGTTCCAAAGCAAGTGTACGTTATAGGTGATAACAAGGTGATCAGTGTGGGTTTGAGTGTTGGGAACCCCATGATCATGAGAATGAGACCCAAAGAATATGGGATAGTAATCGTTGGAATGGCAGGACCAACAAGTGTCCTGCCATTCCATTCAATTCTATGGTAGCGGTAAATGAGAGTGTGAGACATACCTGAGCACTGTGCTCAGCAATTTCCAACACTCATTATACTAATGAATGGAGTGGCAGGATGTATGTTCTTCCTAGAGCTCCACCTAATAGGGAGAAAAGGAGCAGTCTTACTATCTCCTATGCTATGGATAAGGGAAAACATCATAAGTTGATGCATCCCCTTTATAGGAGTTGTCCCATGCTTGCCACTGGAACCTCCTGTTGTCTGACACTCGAGTTCCATTCTCTCCCTAAAAGAGTTCAGATTGGTTTTCTGAACTGGTATATGGTAGTACTGTATTGAGCAATCTGCCTTAGTCCCATAAAATTTTGCAGGAGATGTGTGACCTCAATTCCCTGATCAATGTGGGTGCTAGAAGTAAGACCCCCAGATAATAGACACTTATGGCCCACCTGCTGACCATAGAATTTAGGATATACTCATAATCTTGTGCATTGGTTACACTTGTTCCATGTAGTCTGAGGGGCCACAGAAGAATGCTCTGCCATGTATGAGGGAGGCTTACACATGACAACATACTAGACTTTTGGATCACTGATGCAGATTTTACAATTTATGGCTGTGGCCTAACCCTTTATACACATGGTCCCTCTTTGTAAGTGATCAGTAAACACAGACATTACACCAATGACATTGTCTAAAGGGCAAATTAGATAACTTATTGCGGTACAATAATACCATAAGCTAGAGGCATAAATGCATAAACCTTAGAAAGTAGAAAGTTAGTCTTTCTATTTGGTCAGCATATTATATCATGAGTGACATTACCTCATTGTGATTTTTGTGAATTATAAACTTGGAGCAAGCATCCAGCTGGCTACCCACCAAGTCTTCACTACAGCTGGCCAGAGTAAGGCTGAATATTTCTGGAGAACGTACAATATAAACTGTCGTCTAATACCTTACATACATGGGTTAAAAGATGTGCTAGTTTCAGAACTGTATGTGCTTTATTAAAACTTAAATCCTAAGCAAATCCAACCCTAAATTTCAAAATAATTGGGACACAGCAGAATCATTGCCCCTCTCCCCAATAGAAAACATAAAAGAATCCAGTTTGTAATTATCATTATCTCTGAAACAACACTTTCCCGTTTCCCCTTAAAACTGAATTTCACCATAATTGGAGCAAATACAGACAGGAGAATTAGGATTATTTTCAGGAAGTATGTCATTATAGGACATGTGTCTCCAACATTCCCAGAACTGCACTTTAAACAATTCCTGTAGTTTGGCAATTACTCAAGATGTCATTCACAATGATAAAACATAGGTTCCTGTCACTTTGATTAAACTGGATACATCTCAGGCTCCTTGACTTTCACAAATGTTAAAAGTCTCTAATGCGTAACCCTAGTTTTCTGTTTAGTGCCAAAAGAAAATGGAGTGTTTGTGCAAATCTGTCTCCAAAGTATGCTGTCCTCAAGAAACAAATGTGATTTGGAAGAAGCATGTTGTTAATGTTTGCCTCCTCTTTGATTGAGGCTAAGTAAACCTTTGCAGCTTTTTGTGGGTTTTTATTTAGCTCTTTCTATTTTGGCCCAAAAATAAGATAGAGAGGTGAAATCCATGTTGAAGGGCCTCTGTTAGAGATTAAAGGCTACATCTACTAAATGGTATTCCATGCTAACTACCTTGTCATGGTCATGGTCATGTCATGTAACCCTTAAAAATGTTTCCTATGAGCAGTGCAGTCTTGCAATAAAAGACGCAGATTGGCATGCCTCTCTATAAGCCAACATGTTATGGACAAAAGCAGCATGAGATTGTTAGATACAGTTTTCATAACAAACGGGTAAGTGCATAAAATTAATGTCTCTCAAACATTTCTTAAGCTGTCCCTAACATGACCAACCCCCTTAAAGGCTCTAATGGGTGATGCATACCATTTTACTCTGTATTAGATCAGACTGGAGCTATATACAGAGTTTGGCTGGCTAAATACAAACGTGGAAACTGACCCGTGTGTTGGTCAGATCCCACGGACTGCTGACATTATACAGGACAGGAGTCCTTGCATCATACAGAAATATGATGCAAGGACTCCCCGTCTGCTGGTTGGACCGCAGAATCAGTTCTGTAAGAACTGCTACAATGTCAGTCTGCCCAGCAGACAGGGAGTCTGTGTATCATATTTCTGTATAAAAACAAGGACCGTGCAATGTGTGCAGTCCGTGGGATCTTACAACATATGGGTCTGTTACCATGGGCTGCATAATGTTCTAGTGCAGATGGCACCCACAGCTATAGTAGTGTTACATTTGCCATATCAAAAAACTTTGAGGATTTAATGTAAGGGGTAGCTGCTATGCACATACTTGGATGAGAAATCAGATGGCGTGTGACCTTGTTTGTTGCTTCCATCTCTTACTTGTTCTCCAGGCCATATTTATGACTATATTATAGAAAAGTGGACTACAAATCCCCTTTTATGACAAGATTTATCCGTAGTTACTAGAACCAAGACTGGCACAAATTATAGCAACAATTTATACTCAACTCAAACCAACAACCAAGACACCAGACTCAAACATGAAGCAGATGTTCTGGTTTGCCTTTGATTTGGATAACAATGAAATCATAACTTTCTTTTTAGGCTATTTGGTCACATAAACCAATTTTGGAGGAAGGAAATTTGGTGATCAAGAAGGGATGACATTTTTTTTCTTAAAAAAAGCCTGAATTGAGACACTAAAACACAAAAACTCTCATTACAATCAAACAAAATCATAGAATGCACCAACACATTTTAGTTTTAGTTGAAAGCAACCAAAGAGGCTTTAATAATAATAATAATAATCTTTATTTATATAGCGCCATCATATTCCGGAGCGCTTTACAGATTCTGGGGAACATATACAATAAGACACTACAGAACAATATCAGGAATGAGAGCCTTGATTACAGCTAAAAGTCTATGAGGATGATGGGACGACACAAGAGGTATAAGAGCTTGTGTAATGGACCAGCCATTTTTATAAAGGAATTGAATAAAAAATAATTTAATAAATTAAAAATGCTGCTGCATGAACCAGTCATCAGCCGCCATCTTGTATACAAAGTCCAAAGTCAGTGGGATTGGAGAGAAGCATTTTCCAGATAACAGACAGGGGGGGTACCCAGAATTGGTTAGTAAAGAGTTAAAGTCGCATGCTATTGGCGAGTGTGATAGGCCTTGTAAGCTTTGGGAGTTTAGTAGTTTCTGCTTAACTATAGTTAAATCATAAGATATGTTCACATGTGGCAGATTTGTCACAGAAATTTCTGCAACAAATCTGCCACACAGAAACATATCCTATGGCGGCAGAGTTTCTAATGCTTTGCATATGCTACTACAGAAACACAAACTGTTCCAGATCATACAGAACGTCGGCAGATCTGTAGAGAAAATAACTGAGATGGGAACAATTTTTCTTTTGGAGGTTTAACTTATTTCTCTTTGTGGCCCTATTATTTACCATAGCACGTTATAAGTCATGAAAACTGGCGCGTAAATAGATTTGTCACACAGAAGAGCAATAAAGCACAACTTGTGTTGTATAGTTAGATGCTGTATTCATATTATATATGTGTTTAATGGAACTTAAACATTGAAGCTTTCAATAAAACTGCTGCAACTGGTTTTGATTTCCCATAAAACTTGGAGAAGAGCCAGAGCAGCTCTTAAGGGAGTTACTAATCACACTTTTGCTGGTTGGTCTTTTGTGGAACTGTGTTGAGTTTCAGCAGGACCTTCACAGTCAAGTTGAGTGTCTGTTAATTAAATCGCCTACGTTAGACAGTGTTACTGACGTTTCTGACCATGTATCTGAAGAAATGATTCCGATACCTTTGAGAAAGAGATTCGGAAACCTTAACCCTAAACATTCAAGTGCAATATGTCATGTCTATTTTAACAAGAATGGGTATGGTTGAAAACTTTTATTTGGTCCAGCTATAAGCATGGATAATACAAAGCCACACTGGCTCCTTGAACAGGAAATGAGTCAGACACGTTCCCTTCAGTGAGCCCCCACGTAAGCTTCATTAAAGCGGTGACACTTTATTCATTATGACAAACTAATGTTCCCCTGTATTTTAGTCTAGAAAGTTTCTTGACACTCTAAAAGACTTCACGTTGGTAAATTGTTTTTATTGCTCATTACCTTAATTTATATATTTCAAAGTTTTTTATAAAAACTATTTTTTAAGTAATGCACACTTGTTTATTTTACCACAATTGGGCAAATCGTTCTCAAGTTTCAGGTCATGTCTACACGTGATGTAGATTTTGAAGCCAGAACATAGAACAGTGCAATATAAAAGGTTGGTTTTAAGAACTTACAGTTGGCTTTTTTTAATCCAGAGAAAATCCTATTACTACAGATTTCTTATGGATTTTAATCAATGCATAGCAAAGTTTTATACCTTTGTCCAAAGCCAAAGGGGTTCTCTAGCAACAAACAAGTCAACTCTTATCCACTGGATAAGGGGCAACTTTCTGATTCTTCGGGGTCTTAGTGGTGGGATCCCCGTGGACCAGGAGATCATAGAGATAATCAAAGAGACGGAGCATAGAGATGAATAAAGGAGCCGGCGCATGCGTAACTGGCTGCTCTCTTCATCTCGAGCTAGGATTGGGGTACAACGGACACCCATTCATGTGATCCGTGGGGATCCCATCACTGAGACCTACTCCATTCTCTAAGTTAGCCCATTTCCTCAGCAACAGTGATCTTGGGGTCCTTCTTTATCTATCTCACCAAGGCTCTTCTCCCACGATTGCTTAGTTTGGCTGGACGGCCAGGTCAAGGAAGAGCTGTGGTCATCCCAAACTTTTTCCATTTACGGATTATGGAGGCCTCTCTTAGGGAGCTTAAGTGCTGAAGAAATTATTTTGTAACCTTTGCCAGTTGTGTGCCTTGCCACAAGTCTCTGAGCTCCTTGGGCAGTTCTTTAGACCTCATAATTCTCATGTGCTCTGACATGCACTGTGAGTTGTAAGGTCTTCTATATACAGGTGTTTGCCTCTTCTAATCTAATTAATTAAACACAGCTGGAATCCAATTAAGGAGTAGAATAATCAGAAGAAAATGGACAGCATGTGAGTTAAACATGAGTGCCACAGCAAAGGGTCTGAATACTTATGACCATGTGATATTTCAGTTTTTCTTGTTTAATAAATTAGCAAGTGTACATAAATGAGAAAAAATGAGCTTTTTTGATATGGTTCCTGTACTTGTAAATGAAATTCAATTTTTACATTTATAAATGGTTTACTTAATGCGATATGAGAGTGGCCTCACCGGCTCCTACACCCCTTTCTTTATTACCCAACACCATCCCTTTACATGATGATTGAAATCTGTTAAAGAGCAAATAAAATGGATGCATCAGTAGGAAGTATCAGCACAGAGAATCTAATCTTCATAGAAGTTAATAGACTTTATTCAACACAAATGTATAAACAATTTACCATGGCGAAGAATTCATTGAAAAACATCAGATGTTTAAGAATGAGCAGTTTGCATTTGTTCTATTTCATAATGTAATGTTCTTGTATTTTTCAGGTTGTGATGTAGCATTACTATTTCCAATGAGATCACCCAAAATTTATGCAAGTGTGCACCCTGCTGACATGTCCCTCCAGGCCTTCACTTTCTGTGTGTGGACTAAAGTGACAGAGGCCCTGGAAAGAACCATTGTATTCTCCTATGGCACTAAGCGTAATCCTTATGAAATACAACTCTATTTCAACCAACAGTCCCCTGTCCTTGTGGTGGGTGGCGATAAGAACAAGGTATCTGCTGAAAATGTGCTGCAGGCAGGAAAGTGGTCACATGTGTGTGGTACATGGAGCTCTGAGGATGGCAAAGCAACGCTGTGGGTCAATGGAGAAAATCAAGCAACAAATGATGGGGTGGCCCAGGGTCATATAATCCCTGACAGAGGTATATTCCAGCTTGGGCAAGAAAAGAATGGCTGTTGTGTAGGAGGAGGTTTTGATGAGTCACTGTCATTTTCTGGAAAGATTACAGGCTTTAACTTATGGGATAAAGTGCTCAGTGATGAGGACATTTTAAAGACTGTAACAGAACTCGACTGCAGTATCCGGGGCAATGTGATTGGTTGGGGCACAACAGAAATCCTACCCCATGGTGGAGCTCAGTATATTCATTGAAGTTTCTAGAGTTTTAAAACAAGCACATTAGATGTCACTTTAATGAGTGAAATATTTCTGTTCCAACAAAATATATCCTCCAACTAATTAGATAATGTTCCAAAATTTCAGAAACAGGATCAAATATTACAATCTTCAATATGGTATTAATGCTATAGTATAGCTTATATTTCCCAATTAGGGGATTGTATATATAGCAATTTAATGATGTGCAGTGTATAAGAGCATTGGACATTTCCAACATTTTGGGTTATTCTCCATAATAGCTCCTAAATATGCGATATTGGAAGATTTCATTTTTTTTAATCTGCTGGAGCCAGGATTGTAACTTCACGGGGTGCAGAGGGTATGGTTACATCCAGGATCACAACAATTAGTTGCTCCAGAAGAAATAATTTCCCTTTATGCAACGGCCCAGTACTTTATGACTATTATGACAATGGTTAAAGCATCCATTAAATTAAAAGAGCCACATTTACTAAAATTATCTAAAATAAAAATTCAATTAAAACATTGGCTGATGGTGAATGATAATCTGATACATCTTTAAACGGGTCCATGTTTATACTACAAATCATCTGGCCTGCTCTTTACCCAAATTTTTGTGCACACTCTTGCGTATTTAGCCACTCCTTCTGTCCATAAACTTTTCTCAGTGAACTCCACATCCTTCTAAAATTCTGGAGCATTTAAACTTAAAAGCATTCCACTAATCAGTGGAATAAATAACTTCAATGATTTCCTCCTAGTCGTATTATCCATTGGAGGATATACTGTAGATCTGCAATAAAATTGTCAGTGAAGTGTTTCGATTTTATGGTACTTGGATATACATTTAACATAAACACCAATTCACTCTTTCTTTTACTGATGTCAAACTTGCAGTAGTTACATCTCAAAGCCAATGTAGACCTCAAATGCAATATCAGTTTAGATATTCTACCAACCATCTAGGATCTGCTCCTTTATCTAGTTCACTGATAGTTTGACAAACAGCACATTCTCTTCTTCTACTGTATGTGTTAATGAATAAGTTACTACAATGGCAGCACTAAACTAAGTTTATGTGTCTGAATAGACGAGTGCGGAAGTTCTGTTTTAATGTGAATTGCTAAGATGCAAAACCAAAACATCTTAAACCTAATTATAACCACTTTTTTTATAAACCATTATATCTGTAATTATGTAATGCTGTACTATATTGTAAATTGAATTTGCTAAAGTTACGTTGAATAAATACTACTTTATTTTTGTACAATTGTAACATAGGGAAATACTAAAGGTTTAACACATTGTTACAATTTTTCATATCTTCGAAACAGTCATTAAAACATCTTAATTCTGTTTACATTGTTTCTTCGGAAAAATTGATTTGTCAAAAAAACATGGTTTTGGTTTGCACAATATTACAAAGCAAGCATTATTAGGAGACGGTTACTGTTAGATATATGGACACTGTTTAAGAATATCATTATTTTAAGACACAATTTTAAAAACTATTTTATTATTGTCACTATGTAACATTGTCTTTTACTACCCATTGCTGTTAATTATTTTAAGTGGATTCAAAGCATTTTTCTATGAAATAAATTAAAATTATGTTTCCAGTGTATTTTTTTCTCTGTGACATATTCATTCTCTATAATCTATACTATATATAAATGAAAACAAACTAAAAACAAAGAATGGAAAAACTTGGGGGTCATGGTGGATGGAGATGAGGAAAGGACAAATATACTAAGTGTCGCCTTCTCAACTGTCCTTACCCAGGAAAATCCCCTGGTGGATGACATGATCTAGTATAATGGAAATTCTCCTTTGAATGTCAGCAGTTGAACCCAGCAAGGAAGTGTGCTGCCGCTCACTGGGCCCAGATGGCATACACCTCTGAGTACTGAATGCATTATGTAATGTGATAAAATGGTAACATTTGAAGATTCCTTACGGACAGGTTCTGTTCCACAGGACTGGAGTATAACAAACAAAAGCTCAAAAAGCAATCCTGAAAACTAGAGACCTGTGAGTTTAACTTCAGTTACGTGGGAAAATTTGAGGGGTTTGTTAGAGATGCTATCCTGGAGTATCTTACTGTGTATAACCTAATATCTCAGCATCAGTAGGGGTTCATGAAGGGAATGGTCCTGTCAGACTAGTTTGAATGGCTTCTGTGAGGAGGTAAGTTGTACACTGGACCTAGAACAGTCATCTAAGTATGGTTATTTTTATGTTAGTAATATTTGTTTAAAGGACACCTGTCATCAGGTCTGTGTCACTTGTCCTGTCACCTCTACCTGTTGGAGCAGCTCACAAGGATCCCATCCCAGCCTTTATCTAGTCTGGTCACATGGTCAGAGGCAGTGATGTCACCCCTGTTACCCCTCCCCTCTCCTCCCCCTGCTCATGTCTGTGTGTAATGTATAGTAAAGCATGGCTAGTGTGTGTGGGCAGCATCTGCTGACATGCTGCATCCTCCTAATACACAGAGACACAGACATCAGCTACACATGAATCTGACATGTTCTGCTGTAACATGGCTGCCTGGAGCTGCTGTATGCACACACAGGCTGCAGGGGGCGTGGCCACCAGCACCAGGAAGCACATCATTAAACAGCCTCACATTATTATACAGGCTGTCAGTCAAGCACTGGGGGTGTGGCTGTGCCTCCCACTCATGAATAAGGTGGACAGCTTGAATATGCTAATGCTTCATTGGACATTTCACAGGTCATTTGCATACAGCTTTAGGACCTCAATGCTTAGGTTTACAGGCATGTAGAGGGACAATGAAGGGATAGCGGCAATGCTCTCTAATGGCAGTTTATGAAAATATATTTAGTTTAGGGGGGTTATTTTGCATGACGGGTTCTCTTTAAAGAACATTCATTGTTAACAGAAGAGTGTGTACCAATAGGGAAACTGTATGTGGACAAGTAACTCATTTAAATGAATAAATGATTGTCCCAAAATTCAAGATGATATTACAAGGAAGCAAAGCTACACAGGTAAAAGGATCCCTAATGTAGACTCTTACTTGCCAACTAATGTTCATGGTCTTCTTGCCTACAGGACCTCTGCTTCACTAACCTGACATTTAGTACAGTACATCAAACTATATACTTCACCTACAACTGTTGTACACTACTTTTCTCCAAAAATCATTACTCTCTCCGATATCAGGATCATCCTATTATTTGTCAATTGCATCATTTGTGCTAAACAGCCACTGTACATTCAACACTGAAGTTTTCCACCCCATTATTTTTTCTACTTGTTATACAAGAAGTCTATTTTACCCATGTTTGCAACTCATTGCCCTCTTTACACCAGCCAATCTGATCTCAAAAATCGTAGGTCATCTGAAGTAAAGGTTAACTTGTTTACTTGTCTTATGACTTGTCTTGCTTGCACATGTAAATAGGCCACTTATTGGTAACCAGTATTCATAGGAGTGTCTGTTCCCAATATTTGGCCTGATAATAAAGCCAAGTAAGGAGGCCTTGACTGCTTTGTGAGTGTAGACGCTGATTCCTTCTGACAGTCTTGCACCATGTAATTTAAAACACCTCACTGATTGGCTTGAAGTAAACACATGATGTCCTGGCTTTGTTGTATAGCTGCAAATATTGGCTATTACTGTGAATATTTTATTATTTAGAATAATTTCAATTGTGTTCCTAAAGGGAGAAATGCATGATTTGCTCATAAAGAGAGTTTACAATTCATCTATGAGGAAAATAATCCATAACTTAGCCATTATAGTCTATAGATTTGGAAGTGGAATTTTTTTGGGATGTTTTAACCTCATAGAGTCTTGGCTTGTTTGGGTCTTGAGCCCTTTCTTTTGTTTTTCTATCCTCGCTATCCACCAGACTTTTCCCTTATTCTGTTGATGTGGGCATTTGGATGCAAATTTTTTTTAGATAAATTTTATTGACTGTACTAAATGTATCTCTTTATTGGGGATGTGGAGTGGACAAAATAAATCTAAAGCAATTCAGCCATTGTTTAATATAAATATAACATTTTTCACTGATATAAAAATGATAACAATTTTTGATAATTTTTTTTTTACATTTTACAACTTTTTCACACCATTCTTTTTTAAAAACTTACTTGGGCTATCCTAAGAGCCATAACTTTTTACCTTTTCACCAAAAAAACTGTACTATGGCTAGATGAGATAAAGTTTTAAAATACATTATACATTATATCTAATACTGATTTCTGGTGTAAATCAGCCTCCATTTGTCCTATAGACTTTGAATGTATCAGCAGCAAACATAAAGAACTTGAGTCCTGCAGGACTGCGCTGTTGCACTCATGGAGATCCCAGTGTTGGGGTCCTTAGCAATTAGCAATGAATCCCTTAGCTTGTGGATAGGTGATAAATGGGAATTGTCAGACACCCCTTTTCAAAGGCTACTTGGGGGGGGGGGTTGGTTAACAAATGAGATATTGATGACCCATCCAAAGTATGAGTCATTAATATTCAATCAGTGGTGGTCCGATACTCAGGTATCACTGGAAAAGGCGGGTTAAAAGTTTCGGCGGTTGTGCAAAGTTTGGTGATTGTAAACAAGAAGGTGCAGATTCCTTTAGCGAACATACATACATACACACACATACACATTCACTCAGCTTTACATATTAGACTATTATATAATATTATATATTAGATTAGACCATTATAATCAGCCATTTCAGGGCAAACACAAAGCTGAACCTGAGACACTGGCATGGGCAGTATGTGCTCCTAAAGCACCAAATAATCTCAGTTCCCTCACACAGTAGCCAATAGTCAGAGCGCCCCACATAGTAGCCAATAGTTAGAGTGCTCCCCCCAGCACCCAAAGCAGCCGGAGTTTACCCACAGACTGCACAAATTCCATCCACAGTGTCCCCACATTTAGTCACCTTTCCTTTCCCTTCCTCCAAAGCCTCGGGCCACTTTACATCCTTGCCATAGGTAATAAAATGCCTGCATCTAGTGATGCTGAGAGGCCCCAGTCATCATTGTATTACTAACCTTCTGCAAATTATGAGAGGTTGACTTTTGGGAGGTGAATCCTGATATATAAGAAAAATGGCTTTGAAAACTGTGTAGATAGATTAAAAGATTTTTTGGAAAAGGATTTTGATTTTTTTTACAAGGATTTAGATCTCCAAGTCAAGGTCTTACGACAGTTTTATCATAAGATCATGATTGCTAATAGAAAACAAATCAAATAACAATCTCATACATAGGTAAAGATTTATAGGTCTGATTTCTAGACCAGTTATGATTAGTATAGTCCATTTTTATAAAGCAGTGTATTCCCTTAGCTCATATTCCTTATTTTATTTACAGTGAGTTTCGAAAGAAGGCTGGACCATTATTTTAGCAAAAAAGTCAACCTGTCCCAGAACTTAATAGCTCTCCGTTACAGAAAATGTAAAACACCTTCTCTGTAGTGTTACATTACAACATGCAGTCCTGACTGTCACTTACAGGAAACTATTACATTTTAGCAGCCCCAATTATTGCAAGTCCAAAACCTGTTCAGTTAATGGATATTGGATCTGAATTGGAGAATATCCATTTCATGTTTAGATCAGTTATCCCACGATGAATTAACCAGTCATAGCTGCACATGAAGAACATTTCCATCAGGAGTTTCCACTTAGCCATTTCTGCTACTCCATTTAAATCACGAACATAAGGTTAACTAATTGTACTAAGTATTGTACATAAGTTTTATCTGAAGCTCATGGGGAAATGTATCAATCTGTCTACGCCAGAAAAATGGAGTCGTTTGCTCTTGAAATGCTGTAAGCCACATTTCCTGAAGGTTTTAGACCATTTATAGGCTGTTTTCTGACTTCCAAAAAAGGGCATGTCCTCAGTAACTAGTGTGATTGAAGAGAAACAGCCCATACGCCAGAAAATTCTGTCTGTGCACCAGAAAATTGAATATTGTGGTGCAGCAAATAGACCAAACTAATAGGAGGTGCAAAGTACGACTCATCGGTCTTATACAGCTCCAGATTAATCATCCAGCATCAGACACAGCAATTCTATCTATCTAGTTCTGCTTTGCACTGATCTAAAGACTGACACAATAATACATTTCCCATATTGGTTTTATTCTGTATCCAAACCAATTGTACACAAGATAGGTAATGAATGTTGTTTCCCCACCTATTATTAGAATGAAGGCGTGAGCCTCTACTTCTGCACTGCACAACATGCTTCAATACGCCATTCAAAAGCTATAATGATTTTTTTTTCTCAACCCAATGGACACTGATCAGAGGAGCAATGTACATGTATGGAGTTTCTGTAAATGATGTCAGGCAGAAAAGCTGCATTAAATAGCTAGCAAAGTGGGTTTGTTTTTTACATTTTTACTGTACATTTACTGTACATTTTCATTGCACATATTTCCAGGAGGAAATCTACATAAAATCTGCAACAAAGTATGCACCAAAATGGCAAACCCTATTGTTTCCAGAGATTCATCAAGTGGATTATAAGGCAATTGTACTGTGAACAATCTGGAACTTTGTAAAAAAAAATTGACGGATGGAAGGGAAGATTACAAAAGGATCAGAATACATATTATTAATGCACCAGATCCAGATCTTTTAACTGTATGGGCTCAAACTAGATAGTAAAAGCCTTCCTTCTTTATTTATTTTTTCCCCACTGGACTCATCTCCTTGACATTTACAAATATTTAGACATAAAGAAGCATCTGAATTGCTAAAGTAAATCAAGGGAGGGTTAGGGCTATAAGTTTGATTAATAAATAATAATTTGAAAGTGTTTAACAAGTAAACAAGGAGTAGTAATAACCCCAACGCATAAAGTTTGCGTGGGTTTCCTCTGATTCCTCCGGTTTCCTCCCACACTCCAAAACCTACTGGTAGGTTTATTAGATGGTAAGCCCCATGGGGAAAGGGACTGATTTGGCAAGCTCTGTGCAGCGCTGCGTAATCTGTATGCGCTATATAAATAAATTATTGTTATTATTAAAAAGATGCATATAGTAGTGCACTAAAAATGCTATACTACAATAAAACATAGACCTTATTTTTTGGACTGTAAGACACACTTTTTAGCCAATAAATCCTTATACTCTGATGGTCAGGCATATCCAGCACTGGCTGACACTCCTGACCATTGTACTGGAGATTGGTGAAGAGCTGATAAGTGCTTCACCTGATCTCCCAGACAGCAGAGCCCCTACTTCATCTCTCCCTCACCCAGATGTCAAAAAATTATTATTACTGCAGGACCTGGAGTGTGGCTAATCACTAAATTCCTGCATCACTGCAAGGCCCTTAAACGTTTTCATACTGCCACAGATGGGACAAGAGAAGTTGAGTATGTGACTGTGTGTGTGAGTGTAGCAGTGCCGAGTGTGTTCATGTAAGTGAATGCATATGGCAGACCTGAGGGAGTAAATGGAGTGAGTGAATAGCAGAGCTGTGTGTGCTGTACTTGTGTGTGACCAACAGGGATTTTTTAATTGGTGTCAACTATATTTTTACTTTTGTTAGATGTTTAAATCTGGGATGCGTCTTCTAGTAAGGTGTGTCTTATAGTCAAAAAATATTGTGCCTCATTCCAAAAACACCAGTATATTTTACATTGCATCTTTTGTAATAAATAAATAAATTTGAAAATTCTATTGTCAAGAAACATGACAAAAATACTATATGCTATTATAACTAGAAGTAGTAGTAAATGAGTGACATTGACAAAGAATACCTTGAAGGATGCTTTTTATGATTGTCTCCGTGTGATCCACTAGTAGATCTGCTTTGGCAATAGCGACAAGGGAAATGTAACTTGACATATTTCTACAGAGTTCCTTATTCCCTCGCTGGAGGAATCTCATTGCAACTGGGACAGCAAGGGACATGATTGACGGTCTGTTGTAGTTCTGTCAATATAAATTATATATACATAATAAAAACAATTCACACATTAAAATATCTAATACTGTTTTCTGGTGTAAATCAGCCTCCATTTGTCCCATAGACTTTGAATGTATCAGCAGCAAACATAAATAACTTAAGTCCTGCAGGACTGCGCTGTTGCACTCATGGAGATCCCAGTGTTGGGGTCCTTAGCAATTAGCAATGAATCCCTTAGCTTGTGGATAGGTGATAAATGGGAATTTTCAGACACCCCTTTTCAAAGGCTACTTGGGGGGGGGGGGGTGTTTAACAAATGAGATATTGATGACCCATCCAAAGTATGAGTCATTAATATTCAATCAGTGGTGGTCCGATACTCAGGTATCCTATTAAAGTAACAGCAGGGATCAGCTGATCAGCTGCACCATAATATAATTTATGCTCGCCCCGGGGCCGTGAAAGCCGTGTTCTGAGAGTTGGTAAGATTTGAAAAAAGAACCAAAGACATCACCGACTCTCAGAACGTGGCTGGCATTATATTACGGCAGAGCCTGATAATTTGCATATCTTATAAACATATTTTTCACAGAAATGCAGCCATGCAAAGATAAAAGAAATGCAGCTTGGGACACACTGGGAGGGAGCAGGGAGGTACATAATAGTCATTTACCTTTAAGTGTAGATGATCATCCAAAACTAAACAAATATTACATCCTCTACCTTCAGCACTTCCGTTACAACATAAAGTTTTAAATATTCTAACTACTTCCGATGTGGTCAAAAACCCATAAATCTATCTGAAGGCTTTGGAAGTTTGAACATTACCATTAGCAGAGCATAAGGCGTACAGAAAAATTGACCTTGACACTTATAATTCCCATCTCTGGGGAAATTAAAGAGCAAACAACAATGGAAGATTTTTGTGTTGGTGGAATTATTATCTTATTAAATATATAGTGGTACAGGTCAGCACTGGAAACATGATAGCTGTATTAAGCAATGTGAGCAAGAGGGATTAGCTTGCAAAATTCTGACTTTTACAAAAGACAGAAAAAGGAATAAGGGATGGAATAGCTGTTGTATGAAATACTAAGATCTGTAAAGCTCTACGAAATTTGATGGTTCTATTTAATAAAGATTATTATTATTGATGTGATGAGTAACAGTAATATCGGAGATCTTGGCTTCCCCATCCATAATGCTGTAGACATGCTATCCCCATACCCAGTTAAATGTATTTGCAAACTTATTTTATCTAAGAGTTGTAACTTTTGTATACCAACAACTCTTAATTTTATACTGGCAAATCAAAATATTTAACAGCTCCCTATATTATAGACACATATTACATGAGTATGTTCCACTTTAGAAACAGCCACGACCAAAAATACACAAAACCACAGCAATAATTGACATGCTATGAACTTAAACCCACAGAGCAAAGCCCTTTCTTTGCATGTAGATGGAAGTGATTCTGAACGATATGGTTAGCCTAACAAAAATGCTAGCCTTGCTTTTCCATTGCAACCAATAACAATGCAGCTTTCATTTTTTATGAGTATTTTCTACATCTTTCCTCCCTTTGCTTTACTCCTGCGTTCTGCTTCTCCTCTGATCCTGTTCCCTAAATCTTCTCTGCCCTACATGCCTTTCATCCATTTCTTTTTTTACACCAATTCACCCCAACACTTTTATGCCTTTCCTCTCACTGCTTGTATTGCAGCGGATAGCACCAGAATCAGAAAGGAGAGAGAAGGGACATATTTTAATTGACCCAAGGGCTCGCGACCCAGAGTTTGGGTAACAATCCCCTAGAAAAAATGTGAACACATCAAAGTATGACTCCACATACTTACTTGTAGTATACAGCTCATTATGTCAGATGCAATCTTTGCATGAGGAGTATCTTCATCTTTTGTTGCTGATCTTAGATTATGCTCCAGACAGGACTCCCACAGTGACACCAGAGCTTTCCCGTGCTTCTCAATGGAATCGGTCTCTCTAATGGCTGTTGTGATACGTGTGATACAAATCTCTACCACCGCTTGATCGTTGTCATTACTTTGGTAGTCCTGTTATTTTTAAGAAAAAATGAATTCCAAATAAAACACATATATCTGAATACATAAAAAGAAGTACAGGACATGTTTATAAAACCATTGATAGACAAGGTTTTTTGGATGGTGGGGGGTCACCAGAGCCTTTCTGAGCTCCAGGGTTTGGCTCTTATACACCCCTGGAGGACATGTAGGTCCACATTTATCAAAAACAGTGCAAACTGTACTAAGTGCACTTTGCCTGTGTAGTGTGCAGTGTGCGCCAGATTCATGAATTGTAATGGGCATTCTTCATGAATCTGGCGCCCCCTGCACTGCTCCGACAGACCACTTTTAACATAGGGCGTGCAACACAATTCTGTTGGACACTGCTACATAAATTTATTCGCAGAACTTTGTGTTGCGTTGGTTTATTGTAGCCACGCCACACATTTGGGTTTCGGACACTTCTTAAATACATCTGCAAGCATTTTGCACTAAAAAGAACATGCAAAGTCTGACAGAAAACTGGCGCTGGGGGTTTAATAAATTTGGGCCATGATCTGCCTCCCTGCTCCTTCTCTGGCTCCCCCTCATGCTGTTTTCCACAAATCTCACAGCCGCAAGTATGAGTTCTATGCAGCAGAGATTTCAGCACAGAGCGGAAGGGGGAAGCGAGAGAAGGAGAAGGAAGATGGGTTACAAGTGCTTCAGGCTGGTGTGCAAGAGTCAGAGTTCCTGTGCTTTATTTATATAAAAAAAAAACTTAATTTTTACAGTAAGTACAGGAGCTCCTTATAAATGTAGGGCTGTATTCATCCTGTTGGGATCTACGCGGCAGCATGAATGGTGGAAAGATTTCCTTTAAGGGATAGCCTGATTTTTGCCTTCAGTTGCAAGCATCTTTAGTTTTATTCATTCTCTTTCTTATGGCGGTGTGAAGATAGCCAAAGGCATATTACAAAAAACATAGGCTGCTAAAAAAAGAGAAAAGAGGATTGTTTATACCGATGGTTGCGAACCAATGGCATGGGTGCCAGGAGTGGCACTCTAAGTCATCTCTGTCACCCCAGCACAGAGTTTGCCAGACAGTTTGAGTGACTGGAGGCCTCCTCCTGCAGTCCTGGGTAACCCTGGATGTGCTGCGTTCGGTTATTCCTGGGACTGCAGGAGGAGCAGGAAGGTGTGGACAGGGCTGGATTATGGATTATTATTGGAGCTCTTGCCCAATGGAGGGAAGCTAAAATGATAGCATTTCCTCTCCTTCTTTCAACAGTATTGTTGTCCTGAAAATGCCAATACGGTTGAAAGCTGTGGCAGAACAGGGAGCAATAAGTTGCTGATTAAATTGCTGTGTCATCACTTTTTGATAAATAAGTGAATTTTGGTTGTAGTTTGAGCACTCGGCCTCTAAAATGTTCACCACCAATGGTCTATATAGTACTGGACGCTATTGCCATTGACTTCCAATTTAATTCCAATCACAATTCATTTGGATTCTGCTTTTGAGAGCACAGATCAAGTAGCACATTTATGTCCTTTCAAAACTTAGATATATATATTCACAATATATCATTCATAGCCATCCTGCTGCGTGGCAAACATATACAAATAGAATAAAACATTACTGAGCAATAACATGGTCAGATGAAACAATAGGAATAAGTGCCCTGCTCACAAAAGCTTACAATCTATGAAATTTATCATCTTCCCTTAAGATAGATGACCAGTATCAGACTGAAAGGGGTCCAATGAAGAGCGGTTCTGCAGCACCCTAGTAAATACTGCTTCCATTTACATACCACTGATATCACTTCCATTTGTCAAGTAGCCTGTTTGCAGCAAAGTCCCATTTATGTTAGCTTGTGTGTATATAGCTTTATGGCTTTTGATATGTGGAGATATAAAGTGAAAAAATGAGTCCTTGTTTAAGGCCAAACTAGGCAGTATCATGAACGGGTTAGGAAATGAATAAATGTGAATAAATGTTCACTAAATATTGCAGAAGATTTTTAAACTGTGATAAGAGCTTCATCCTTTAATTATGCCATGTCACAATCTAATCATGCTTCAATGCTGCACTCTAGTGGTGGAAAAGGTGAATGACTCCCTCCAGCCAATTTAGCAGGGTGAGTCTAGCTGGATAATCATACACATGTATAACTGTTGTTTGATATAAAATTTTGGGTTGAGTTACAGGGGTTGTCTGACTCAAAACATCGAGGTAAAGGATCATACTCCAGTTTAAGTGTCTTACGTACTACTAAAAACATGGTTGCTTTCTTCCAAAAACAGTGCCACATAAGACAATGAATAATATGTGGAATTCAAACTGAGCTCCATTCATCTCTATACATCTGAGCTGCATAATAACACAAACCATCAGGTGAGGTGTTTTTGGAAGAAATCATGTTTTTCAACCTCCTGGCAACCACTTTAAGTGGCAGCTTGTATGCCAAAAAAACGGGCAGAAAGCCCTGAAATAGGCACAATTCCTCGAATTTCACCTATTTCTCCCCCTTTCGTCACCTCCCGAGTGGGTATTGAAGTTCATGAAGGGGGATGTGCCCGGCGAGTGGCTGAGTGGCCAAGCATGAGGCAAGTGTGCACTACCTATAGCCAACACCCAAGCAGGCACAGGCTATAGCGTAAGTCTATGACAGGCAGGACCCAGCATAGAACTGCCCCACAACCACAGCCACTCGCTGGGAAAATCTGGCACAGCAGGAGGTGGCAGGGATTATATCATATGCTGGCGCACACAGTGGCAGTGTATGGCACATCTACCCCAAGATGTCTGTTGCACATCAGACTTATTAAAGTTGCTTAGACAGCTTGGTTAATATGACACATGACATGAGCCTGCAGTGGATATGAAACTTTTTACTTAAAAAGTCGCACAAAAGTCACACAAATTTGGTGCAATTAGTTTCTCATTTTTCCTATGCCAGTAGGAGACTGGAATAAACTTGCACCTAAATGTACATTTCATAAAGGTGTCACATCTAACACTTAATGATTCACATCATAAAATAATAATTGAAAAGTAGATTTGTTTATCAAAAAGGCGGAAAAAAGGACAAAAATGAACTCACCCCTCTGCATGCCCCTTGGCACATCACTACAAGCTAGTTTGAAATGTCCATGCATACACAATGTGCCTGGCATTTCACCGCTGTCCCCAGCCATCTCCAGAGTTACACTATGCAAGTGTGAGTATTGTGCACTGCATCATAAGCAGTCTTCAAAAAGACTTTGTGCAAATGAATTTTTTCTGTAAACCCTTTTTTTATAATGGGAGAAGCATCATTCTGAGCAGGAGCCACTAGATCGGGAAGCTAAATAGAGAAGCACTGGAATAATGGCCCCTCCACAGGGAATCAGAATGCTCATCAAATATAATTTAAAGAAGGAGATTTGCTGATTTAATCCTATGTAATGGGTTGCAGCTAAAATGTATTGATGATGATAGGTTAAAGCTGTAATATAGTCTTGGCTATTAAAAAGTAGCTCAGAGTTGCATGAACTTTCACCGAGATAATTAATGAAGAATGTGGGATTCTGGTAGGCTCCTTCGCTTAACTAAATTTTGCACATGCTTGACCTGCCCTTAGTTTATCTCCCTCTTTAGGCTCTAATGATCAGCATAATTTGACTTTTCTGGGTCATTCTTTATGTAGTAGCCATCTGTGTTATCATACTCAGGTTCTGCTCCCATACACTAGCGGTAACCTATAAATGGGTAAATATTATACAGTGTATTAGCGGAAAACCCTCTTATTTGCACACTTATATTCATTGTATGAGAAGAAGAGTTTTTAGTTCTAAAAATTGCAAAAACTAAGTATAAGGTATGCACATTTCCTACTTCTGTGATTAACCACTTTGCAAGCACCCCTGCTCTTTGTTGGAATGCACTCTAAATTACCTTATATACTCGAGTATAAGCCTAGTTTTTCAACACAAAATTTGTGCTCAAAAACCCTAACTCGGCTTATACTCGAGTCAACTAAAAAATAAAGTCAAAACTCACCTTTCTGACATCACCTGCAGGTCCTCTTCTGTCTGAGACAGTCTGAGACAGAATGGGGGGACCTATGGGGGACGTCGGAAAGATGAGTACAGTGTTATTTTTTTCCTACTACAGGGGCTGGGCAGGCTGTATGCTACAGGGGTTGGGCAGGCTGTATGCTAAAGGGCCTGGCAGACTATATACTGGGAGGCTGTAACCAATGCATTTCCCACCCTCGGCTTATACTCGAGTCAATAGGTTTTCCCAGTTTTTTGTGTTGAAATTAGGGGTTTCGGATTATACTCGAGTATATACGGTATATCTATATTACAGGATACAGAGACTAACAGGAGAGCGGAAAACTATTGAATTGTAGTGGAACTGTTGAGATTGGGAACATTACTTTAATTTATTAGAACTTAAAACATCAATTAATACACAACCCCTCTAGAAGTTTTATTTGAAAAGTGTTTGGGTTAATGCAGTGATATATACTGTACTCACCGGAGAAGAAGATATCAACTTTATTTGAATGAGAGCTTCGGACAAGGTCTCTTCAATTTCTGAATCATCTAAGGAGAATAAATCCCCAGCTCTAGAAAGGTCTTTCTGTTCCAATACCAACTGGAACAAATGGTGCATGGCTGTTACTTGCTACATAGACAATCGTTACATCCATCCATTTACAAATAAAAAAATAGCATTTCCCTTTTTCTTCTTGTAACTGGAACAGAAACATAAATCAGCACAATCAGTCACCCTGAGGACACAGAGCTATCCAATACAGTCATATGAACAAACTCCATATTGTACCTTTTATAGTGCACTGTAAGAATACTATATGGGACTCCCTAACATTTCCTCACATTTGTTAAAGCTGAGTATGTTTGGCATTACATAAAAGTTCAATGTTTAATGTTTAAGTCTGAAGACTATTCGGTAGTAGTTAAGCTCTAGGTGTTTCCTGTTTTTAGTTCCGTTAATTAATAACTATTTTAACTACTCCAATATTTCCAGTGGAAAATATAATCCTGTGTAACTTGTGCCAAACAGTGAGACGTCTGATTTCATCAGACTAGATGACCTTAAAGGGAACCTGTCGCCACATTTTCACAAATACAGCTAGTGACAGGTTCCCATAGTGCTATATTAACTAACTGATGCTCTTCTTTTAGGTGAAAATTGTTTTCCTTATATCTCCATAAATCAACTTTATCTTATATTACCTGGCTTCAGAGGGTGTGTCCTGCTCAGCCGGCCCCTCCCATCTACACCTCCCCATGTCCTATGTCTCTTCTAAGCATGTCATGTGGCCAGGGTGATGTCATCAAAGATCCTTTTACCCAGTTACGTTTGCAACCTCTACCCCATGTATGTATCTGATCACATGGCAATATCATGACATGATGATAGTATGCCTCCATGGACTTTTACTCCTCCCCATCGTCCATGGTGGCTGCTGTAATTTCATGTGATCAGATACATACATGGGCTAGACATTGTAAATGTAACAGGACCTAAGATAACGTCTCTGTGGTCACAGGACATGAAGTGGCTAATGTTGTAACAGAGCTCTCTCTCAATGTTTCACATAGAAACAGTTCTTTAGCAGTGAGACCTGTCAATCAGGAACAAGGAGGCAGTGTTAGTAACTCATGAATATGCAGGGCTTCATTGGACTCACGTAGTGACATTTGGCTCACATCAAGTGATCTGCATATAAATTTACAAACTGATTTTTTAACATTGCAGTCATGGAACCATTTAGGGATAAGGGCAATGCTTTTTAATCATAGTTTTAAGTGAAGTATTTACTGTGAGTGGGTTAAATTGCATGACAGGTTCTCTTCAATGAATAAAGGATAGATCACCCTGACCTTCTGTGATACTATGATGATAAAGGGGTTTTCCATAGAAAATAGATTATCAAAGTAAGAAACAGCTCTGAATTCTGTGTAGTGGCTGTGTTGGGCGACTGCAGCTCAACAAATACATAAAGAACACAGATGTAATTATGACTCCAGTGTCTATGTTGTTTCAGGAAATAGAAGAAGCTGCATTTGGTCCTAGAAGCAGCCGATTGGTAGAGTCAGACTTCCTACACAATCTCAGTTTTCTGGCTTCTCTGACCAGCATGTCATGGATCACAAGGCATTTACCGCAGTTTTTGAGCCAACATGCAAAGAATATAACTCTTGAAAAGAGCATTATGGTCATTTAAACTTCTGCTCTCCCAAAAAAACATGCATTGATGATATTTGAGTTATTTTCAATCAACACCCCCCCATTTTACTTTACTATTAACTCATAGGCCCAGATATACAAAACTGGTGCAATGTGCACCAGTTGCACCACATTATTTAATAGTGTTGCACACTCTTAGTTGATCCGGTCAGTTTTCAGGCTGTACAAACAGTTGCATCTATTTTTTCCTGGTGCACTTTGATTCAAGCTGCTGCAACAGACTTGTGGTGCATCGCAGAAATAAACTAGGGACAAACTAGGAACACATAGGGCCATAAACTAGGAACACAAAGGACCACACCCTTTCAGGTGCACAGTGTTGAAAAGTATTGGACAAAATGCAACCATGACACAATTGTGGCACAAGAACATAATGAATACATGGGTAAGCTCCAAAGACACATCTATTCATGCACAAAAACTGGTGCAGACACAATAATATATCTTGGCCTTATCTTTCTGTGCAAGCCCAGCACTTCCCACAACCTCTGTCCTTGCTGGCTTAGTGCTATATTGCACAGGACAATTGGCCGATGGTCGCTACCATGGGTTTATACACACAACAGTAAAACAAAAAAATAAGAGAAAAATAATGTCAGGCGATCTGAGTCAAAAACAATTTGGTGGTGGGTTACAAAATCCTAGGCAGCAGAATAATCATTAGGACAAAAGGTCTGGATAACACAATAGAGTACACATAATAAAATACTGATAGCTAGAGTTACTTAGAAAGGCATAAAAACTTTTTCAACCTAAATTGTGACAAACTTTGGAAACATGACCTTCATGTCTCTGAATGAGAATGTGGAAGGTCTGCTGCTAGAACACCTATTAATTAGTAAAGCACTGCGGATGGAATCTATGGAATGCAGATTAGTTGATTACGCTTCCCTTTCTTTGACTTTTCCGATGATCTCCTTTTCACTTGCCCCAATCCCGTCTTATCTAATTTATTGTGCGATACTGATTTTATTTGGATCAAGTAATAGGTCAATTCCATTGAGGTATACTATAGTTAATAAGTGTTTTTTTTACCCCCTCATCTTTTAATATCCCGTCGAGAGGGGCTGTTGTTTTTATTTGCTTTTACGTAAGGTATGCAAAGAGAAGTTGGTATGGTGTGAGCTAGTACTGGTACTGCCTCGCACCTAAAAACTTGTTGGTTTAGCCCCTGTATACTGTTTGCCCTCGTTGCCTTATCTTAATCCTATCTCATATTATTTTTTTTAGATCCCGTGTATGCTATCAAAATATCTACATACATTACCTTTTTTGCGAACCCTTGTTGCAAAATAGGATCTGATGGTCATCTATACCAGCCTTGCCTGACACTCACTGACGTGACTGGATTGCGTAACTATATTGCTTCACCTGATCTCCCGCCGGCCCCTACCTTACTCTCTCCCCACCCTAGATTCAAAAATGATTTACTCTACTGGGACTGTGGTGCTATCATAAATTCCTCTCAACTGCGCCTTAAACGTTTTCATACTGCCACGATGGGCAAGTAGAGTAGTTACTGTGACTGTGTGGTGAGTGTAGCATTCCGAGTGTGTTCATGTAGTGAGATATGCAGACCTAGGGAGTAATTATTGAGTGAATAGCAGAGCTGTGTGTTGCTGTACTTGTGTGTGGCCACCAGGATTTTTTAATTGGTGTCAACTATATTTTTACTTTTGTTATGTTTTAAATCTGGATGTTCGTCTTCAGTAGAGGTGTGTCTTATAGTCAAATATTGTACCTCATTCCAAACACCCATATTATTTACATTGCATCTTTGTCAATAATAAATAAATTTTGAAAATTCTTGTCCAGAACATGACAAAAATACATATGCTTTAATACCTAGAAGTAGCAGTACATGGATGACATGACAAAGAATACCTTGAAGGATGCTTTTTATGATTGTCTCCGTGTGATCCCGTAGATCTGCTTTGGCAATAGCGACAAGGAATGTAACTTGACATATTTCTACAGATTCTTATTCCCTCCTCGCTGGAGGATCTCATTGCAACTGGACCAAGGGACCTGATTGCCGGTCGTGTTGTATTCTGTCAATATAATTATATATACTAAAACAATCACACATTAAATATCTACTACTGTTTTCTGGTGTAAAATCAGCCTCCATTTGTCCCATAGACTTTGAATGATCAGCAGCAAACTAATACTTAAGTCCTGCAGGACTGCGCTGTTGCACTCATGGAGATCCCAGTGTTGGGGTCCTTAGCATTGCAATGAATCCCTTAGCTTGTGGATAGGTGATAAATGGGAATTTTCAGACACCCCCTTTTCAAGGCTACTTTGGGGGGGGGGGGTGTTTAACAAATGAATATTTGATGACCCATCCAAAGTATGATCATTATATTCAATCATTGTGTGGTCCGATACTCAGGTATCCTATTAAGTAACAGCAGTGGATCACTGATCAGCTGCACACAATAATATAATTTATGCTCGCCCCCTCGGCCCGTCCAAGCCGTGTTCTGAGAGTGGTAAGATTGAAAAAGAACCAAAGACATCACCACTCTCCAGAACGTGGCTGACATAATTACGGCAGCCTGCATATTTTGCATACTTATAAACATATTTTTCACAGAAATGCAGCTGCCATGAAAAGAATGCAGCTTGGGACACACTGAGGAGCAGGAGGTACATAATAGTCCTTTACCTTTAAGTTAGATGATCATCCAAACTAACAAATATTACATCCTCTACCTTCAGCACTTCCGTTACAACCATAAGTTTTAAAATATTCTAACTACTTCTATGTGGTCAAAACCCATAATCTACTGAAGGCTTTGGAAGTTTGACATTACCATTGCAGAGCACAAGGCGTCAGAAAAATTGACCTTGACACTTATATTCCACTCTGGAAATTAAAGAGCAAACAACCATGGAAGATTTGTGTTGGTGGAATTATTATCTCTTAAATATATAGTGGTACAGGTCAGCACTGGAACAGATAGCTGTATTAAGCAATGTAGCAAGAGGGATTAGCTTGCAAATTCTGACTTTTACAAAGACAAAAAGGAATAAGGGATGATAGCTGTTGTATGAATACTAAGATCTGTAAAGCTCTAACCGAAAATTTATGGTTCTATGTAATAAAGATTATTATTATTGATGTGATGAGTAACAGTATATCGGAGATCTGGCTTCCCCATCCATATGCTGTAGACATGCTATCCCCATACCCAGTAAATTATTTGCAACTTATTTTATCTAGAGTTGTAACTTTTGTATACCACAACATCTTATTTTATACTGGCAAATCAAAATATTTAACAGCTCCCTATATTATAGACACATATTACATGAGTTGTTCCACTTTGAAACACCGCCAAAATACAACAAAACCACAGCAATAATTGACATGCTAGACTTAAACACCACAGAGCAAAGCCCTTTCTTTGCATGTAGATGAATTGATTCTGAAGATTGGTTAGCCTAACAAAATGCTAGCCTTGCTTTTCCATTGCAACCAATAACAATGCAGCTTTCATTTTTTTATGAGTATTTTCTACCTCTTTCCTCCCTTTGCTTTACCTCCTGGCGTTTGCTTCTCCTCTGATCCTGTTCCCTAATCCTCTGCCGCCCTACATGCCTTTCATCCATTCTTTTTTTACACCAAGTTCACCCCAACACTTTATTGCCTTTCCTCTCACTGCTTGTATTGCAGCGATACACCAGAATCAGAAAGGAGAGAGAAGGGACATATTTTAATTGACCAAGGGCTCGCGATGACCCATAGTTTTGGATAACAATCCCCTAAAAAAATTGCACACTCACAGATGACTCCACATACTTACTTGTAGTATACAGCTCATTATGTCAGATGCAATCTTTGCATGAGGAGTTCTTCATCTTTTGTTGCTGATCTTAGATTATGCTCCAGACGGACTCCCACAGTGACACCAGAGCTTTCCCCGTGCTTCTCATGGAATCGGTCTCTCTAATGGCTTTTTGTGATACGTGTGATACAAATCTCTACCACCGCTTGATCGTTGTCATTACTTGGTAGTCCTGTTATTTTTTAAGAAAAAATGAATTCAAATAAAACACATATATCTGAATACATAAAAAGAAGTCCGGACATGTTTTATAAAACCATTGATACAAACGGTTTTTTGGATGGTGGGGGGTCACCAGAGCCTTTCTGGGCTCCAGCTTGGCTCTTATACACCCCTGGAGGACATGAGGTCACATTTATCAAAAACAGTGCAAACTGTACTAGTGCACTTTGTCCTGTGTAGTGCAGTGTGCGCCAGATTCATGAATTGTATGGGCATTCTTCTGAATCTGGCGCCCCCTGCACTGCTGCCGACAGCACTTTTAACATGGCTGCACAGCAACTTCTGTTGACACTGCTACATAACTTTATTCGCGAACTTGTTTGCGTTGGTTAGTGTACCACGCCACACATTTGGGTTTCGACACTTCTTAAATACACTGCAAGCATTTTGCCTAAAAAGCACATGCAAAGTCTGACGAAAAACGGCGCTGGGGTTTCAATAAATTTGGGCCATGATCCTGCCCCTCCCTGCGTCCTTCTCTTCTCTGGCTCCCCGCATGCTGAAGTTTTCCACAATTCTCAACAGCCGCAATATGAGTTCTATGCAGAATTTCAGGCACATAGCGGGAAGGGGGAAGCGAGAGAAGAGAAGAATGGGTTACAAGTCTTCAGGCTGGTGTGCTCAGAGTCAGAGTTTCCTGTGCTTATTTATATAAAAAAAAACTGAATTTTTTACATAAGTCAGGAGCTCCTTATAAATGTAGGGCTGTATTCACCCTGTTGGGATCTAAGCGCAGCAATGAATGGTGGAAAGATTTCTTTAAGGGATAGTCCTGTTTTTTGCCTTCAGTTGCAAGCATCTTTAAGTTTTTATTCTTCCTGTTCTTATGGATGGCGGTGTGAAGATAGCCATAAAGGCTATTACAAAAACCATAGACTGCTAAAAAGAGAAAAGGAGGTTGTTATACCAGGGTTGTGGAGGAGTGTCACATGTGCCAGGATTGGCACTCTAATCACACTGTCACCCGCCATCACAGAAGTGTTTGCCAGACAGTTTTGAGTGACTCGAGATTGGAAGTTTGAATCAGTCGCTATTGACCCGGTAGTGATTTAAATTTCATCCTTTATTCGTATAGTGCATATTATGCACTAACAATAAAGTGATGAATTTTCAAATCACTAACCTGGGTCACGCTTTGGATGCACTTCCCCGTTTCTTCACAATTGAGAGTATTCGAGCACCTGGTCCGCGGGATCCGAAAGACCCGCTGAAACCTTCAGGACAACGAGGGGTGAGCTGCAACAAAAATCTTTTTTACTTGAGTGACTCGAGGCCTCCTCCTGCAGTCATGGGTAACCCAGGATGTGCTGCGTTCGGTTATTCCTGGTACTGCAGAAGGAGCAGGAAGGTGTGGACAGGGCTGGATTATGGATTATTATTGGAGATCCTTCCCAATGGAGGGAAGCTACAATGATGCAGTTTTCCTCTCCCCTTCAACGGTATTGTCCTGAAAATGCCAATACGGTTGAAAGCTGTGGCGAACAGGGAGCAATAAGTTTGCTGATTAAATTGCTGTGTCTCACTTTTTGATAATAGATGATTTTTTGTTGTAGGTTGAGCACTCGGCCTCTAAAAGTTCACCACCACGATCTATCAGTACGGGGATTCTATTGCCATTGACTTCCAATTTATCCAATCACAAGTCCTTTGGATTCTGCTTTGAGAGCACAGATCAAGTAGCCATTATTCCTTTCAAAACAGACTATAGATATATATTCACAATGCAGCTTCATAGCCCATCCTGCTGCGTGGCAAACATATACAAATAGAATAAAACATTACTGAGCAATAACATGGTCAGATGAAACAAAGCAATAAGTGCCCTGCTCACAAGAGCTACATCTATGAAATTTATCATCTTCCCTTAAGATAGATGACCAGTTATGACTGAAAGGGTTCCAATGAGAGCGGTTTCTGCAGCACCTAGTAAATACTGCTTCCATTTACATTCCTGATATCACTTCCATTTGTCAAGTACCTGTTTGCAGCAAGTTCATTTATGAGCTTGTGTGTATATAGCTTTAAATGGCGTTTTGATATGTTAGATATAAAGTGAAATAATTAGTCCTTGTTTAAGGCCAAACTAGGCAGTATATGAAACGGGTTGGAAATGGAATAAATGTGGAATAAGTTCACATATTGCAGAAGATTTTTAAATGTTATAGAGCTCTCCTTCATTATGCCATTCACAATCTAATCATGCTACAATGCTGCACTCTAGTGGTGGAAAGTGAATGACTCCCTCAGCCAATTTAGCAGGGTGAGTCAGCTGGATAATCATACACATGTATAACTTTTGTTTGATATAAAATTTGGGTTGAGTTACAGGGGTTGTCTGACTCAAAACATCGATGTAAAGGATCATACTCCAGTTTAATCTCTTTACGTACTACTAAAACATGGTTGCTTTCTTCCCAAAAATAGTGCCACATAGACAATGAATAGTATGTGGAATTCAAACTGAGCTCCATTCATCTCTATACATCTGAGCTGCAATTAACACAAACCATCAGGTGAGGTGTTTTTGGGAAGAAATCATGTTTTCAACCTCATGGCAACCACTTTAAGTGGCATCTTGTTCCAAAAAAAAAAACGGGCAGAAGCCCTGATATAGGCACAATCCTCTAATTTCACCTATTTCGTCTCCCCCTTTCGTCACCTCCCGAGTGGTATTTGAAGCATGAAGGGGATGTGTCCGGCGAGTGGCTGAGTGGCAAGATGAGGCAAGTTTGCACTACCTATAGCAACACCCAAGCAGCACAGGCTATGCGTAATTCTATGACAGCAGGACCCAAGCAGAGACTGCCCCCACACCACAGCCCTCGCTGGGAAAATCTGGCACAGCAGAGGTGCAGGGATTATATCATATGCTGGCGCACACACAGTGGCGTGTATGGCACATCTACCCCGAAGATTCTGTTGCACATCAGACTTATTAAGTTGCTTAGACAGCTTGGTTAATATGAGACTGACATGAGCCTGCAGTGGGATATAAAACTTTTTAAGTTAAAAAGTCGCACAAAAATCACACAAATTTGGTGCAATTAGTTTCTCATTTTCCTATGCCAGTAGGAGACTGGAATAAACTTGCACCTAAATGTACAATTTCATAAACTGTCACATCTAACACATAATGATTGACAATCATAAAATATAATTGTCTGAAGAAAGTAGATTTGTTTATCAAAAGGCGGAAAAAAGGACAAAAATGAACTCACCCCTCTGCATGCTCCTTGGCACATTACTACAAGCTAGTTTACAATGTGGATACACAATGTGCCGGGCCATTTTCAACGCTGTCCCCAGCCAATCTCCAGAGTTACACTACGCAAGTGTGAGTATGTGCACTGCATCATAAATCTTCTTCAAAAGACTTGTGTCAAATGAATTTTTTCTGTAAACCCTTTTTTTATAAATGGGAGAAGCATCATTCTGAGCAGGAGCCACTAGACATCGGGAAGCTAAATAGAGAAGCACTGGAATATGGCCCCTCCACAGGGAATCAGAATGCTCATCAATATAATTTAAGAAGAGGATTTGCTGATTTAATCCTATGTAATGGGTTGCAGCTAAAAATGGTATTGATGATGATAGGTAAGCTGTAATATAGTCTTGGCTATTAAAAAGTAGCTCAGAGTTGCATGAACTTTCACCGAGATAATTAATGAAGATGTGGGATTCTGGTAGGCTCCTTCGCTTACTAAATTTGCACATTCTCGACTGCCTTAGCTTATCTCCCTCTTTAGCTCTATGATCAGCAAATCTGACTTTTCTGGTCATTCTTATGTAGTAGCCATCTGTGTTATCATACTCAGGTTCTGCTCCCATACACTAGCGGTACCTACCTATAATGGGTAAATATTATACAGTGTATTAGCGGAAAACCCTCTTATTTGCACACTTATATTCATTGTATGAGAGAAGATTTTTTTAGTTCTAAAAATTGAAAAAACTAAGTATAAGTATGCACATTTCCTACTTCTTTGATTAACCACTTTGCAAGCACCCCGCTCTTGTTGGAATGCACTCTAATTACCTTATAACTCGAGTATAAGCCTATTTTCAACACAAAATTTGTGTACTCAAAACCCTAACTCGCTTTATAGCTCGAGTCAACTAAAAATAAATCAAGACTCACCTTTCTGACATCACCTGCAGTCCCTTCTGTCTGAGACAGTCTGAGACAGATGGGGGGACTATGTGGGACTCGGAAGATGGTACGTGTTATGTTTTTTCCTACACCGGGGCTGGGCAAGCTGTATGCTACAGGGTTGGGCAGGCTTTAATCTAAAGGCCTGGCAACATATACTGGGAGGCTGTAACCAATGCTTTTCCCACCCTCGGCTTATACTCGAGTCAATAGTTTTCCCCATTTTTTGTGTTGAATTAGGGGTTTCGGATTATACTCGAGTATCTACGGTATCCTATTTACAGGATACAGAGCTAACAGGAGAGCGAAAACGATTGAATTGTAGTGGAACTGTTGAATTGGGAACCTTACTTTAATTTATACACTTAAAACATCAATTAAATACACAACCCCTCTAGAAGTTTTATTGAAATGTGTTTGGGTTAATGCAGTGATATATACTTTACTCACCGTAGAAGATATCACTTTATTGAATAAGCTTCGTACAAGTCTCCTTCAATTTCTGAATCATCTAAGGAGAATAAATCCCGCAGCTTAGTAAAGGGTTCTTTCTGTTCCAATCTCCAACCTGGAACAATGGTACTGTGCCGTTACTTGCTCACTAGACAAGTCGTTACATCCATCCTTTACAAATAAAAAAATACATTTCCCTTTTTCTTTTCTTTTGTACTGAAATAACAATAAATCAAGCACATATCCCCTGAGACAGAGCTTCCATACGTCCATATGAACAAACTTCCATATTGTACCTTTTATAGTGCATCTGAGAATCTATAGTGGTACCCGCTAACATTTCCTCACCTTTGTTTAAAGCTGATTATGTGTTGCATTACATAAAGTTCCATTTTAATGTTTTAGTCTGAAGACTTTGTAGTAGTTACTCTAGGTTTCCCTGTTTTTAGTCCGTTAATTAATTAACTATTTTAAACTACTCAATATTTCCAGTGAAAATAATAATCCTGTGTACTTGTGCCAACTTGAGACGTCTGATTTCATCAGACTAGATACCTTAAAGGGACCTGTCGCCACATTTTCACAAATAAGCTAGTTGCAGGTTCCCATATGCTAATACTAACTGATGCCTTCTTTTAGGTGAAATTGGTTTCCTTATATCTCCATAATCAACTTTTATCTTATATTACCTCTTCAGAGGGTGTGTCCTGCTCAGCGGCCATCCATCTACACCTCCCCATGTCCTATTCTCTTCTAAGCATGTCATGTGCCAGTGTGATGTCCATCAAAAGATCTTTTACCCAGTTACTTTTCAACCTCTACCCATGGTATGTACTGATCACATGGCAATATCATGACTGAGGATAGTATGCTCTCCATGGACTTTTACTCCTCCCCATCGTCCTGGTGGCTGCTGTATTTCATGTGATCAATACATCATGGCTGATACATTGTAAATGTAACAGGACCTAAGATAACGTCTCTGTGTCACAGACATGAAGTGGCTAATGTTGTAACAGAGCGCTCTCTCAATGTTCAACATAGAAACAGTTCTTTAGCAGTGAGACCTGTCAATCAGGAACAAGAGGCAGTGTTTAGTAACTCATGAATATGCAGGGCTTCATTGACTCACGTATGACATTTGGCTCACATCAAGTGATCCTGCATATAAATTTACAAAACTGATTTTTTAACATTGCAGTCATGGAACCATTAGGGATAAGGGCAATGCTTTTTAATCAAGTTTTAAGTGAAGTATTTACTGTGAGTGGGTTAATTGCATGACAGGTTCTCTTCAATAATAAAGGATAGATCACCCTGACCTTCTGTGATACTATGATGATAAAGGGGTTTTCCATAGAAATAGATATCAAGTAAGAAACAGCTCTGAATTCTGTGTAGTGGCTGTGTTGGGCGGACTGCAGCTCAACAAATACACAATAGAGATGGAATTATACGCCATCTGTCTTGTTGTTTCGGAAATAGAAGACTCTGCATCATTTTGGTCCTAGAAGCACCGATTGGTGGATTCAGACATCCAAAAATCTCAGTTTTCTGGCTTCTCCGACCAGCATGCCATGTATCACAAGGCATTTACTGCAGTTTTTTGACCAACTGCAAAGAGTATAACTCTTGAAAAAGAGCATTATGGTCATTTAAAATTCGGCTCTCCCAATAAACATTTTATTGAGGATATTTTTGATGTTATTTTCAATACACACCACCCATTTTACTTTACTAACGCATAGGCCGATATAACAAAAACGGTGCAATGTGCACCAGTTGCACCACATTATTTAATAGTGTTCACCCCTCTTAGTTGATCCGTCAGTTTTCAGCTGTACAAACAGTTGCATCTATTTTTTCCTGGTGCACTTTGATTCAGCTGCTGCAACAGATTTGTGGTGCATCTCAGAAATAAACTCGAAAACGAGGAACACATAGACATAACTGGAACACATAGGACCATAAACTAGGAAGCAAAGGACCACACCCTTTCAGGTGCACGTGTTGAGAAGTATTGGCATAAATTGCAACCATGACACAATTGTGGCACAAGAACATAATGAATACATGATAGCTTCAAAGACACATTTATTCAGGCACAAAAAACTGGTGCAGACACAATAATATATCTTGGCCAAATCTTTCGTCAAGACCGAAAAAATGCAAGCCCAGCACTTCCCACAACCTCTGTCCCTTGCTGGCCTAGTGCTATATTGCACATGACCACTAGGCGATGGTCGCTACCATGTTTTATAACAGAACATAATCAAAAAAAATAGAGAAAACGACTGTCAGGCATCTGAGTCAAAACCAATTTGGTGGTGGGTTAACATAATCATAGGCGCAGAATAATCAATGGACCAAAGGTCTGGATAACCAAAAAGTACACAAAAGTACCATAATACAATACTGATCGTAGAGTTCCTTAGAAAGGCATAAAACTTTAAATAAATTGAATTTCAACTTAATTGTGCCAACTTTTGGAAAACATGACCTTCATGTCCTGAATGAGAATGTGGAAGGTCGGCTGCGAAACACCTATTAATTAGTAAAGCACCGCGGATTAATCTATGGAATGCAGATTAAATCAGCTTATGCATTGTCTGCAACTGGACGTGTGTGAAAGTGGATTTATACTAAAAGCTAGTGATAGAGCTGAACTAATATAATATTTATATCAGTATGGTTTAGATAATATATATTATTAGATTATATATTATATATAGATATATATATTATCGGACGGCACAAGAGTCTATATCAGAGCAACAATCTTATTGAATTGCGGCCGCGGCACAGTGCATTATTGTCAGACAATGCACTTTCAGCTAACTACAGGGGGAATGTAAGTAAATGTGCCCCAGTGTGTTGTTTGCCGGGTGCTGGGGTTCGGTATGTTGTGGATTGTGTTCACTGATTACTGGGAGGGGCTGGTGAGGTTCCAGCAGTCAAGGTCCATATTTGCACCAATGACAAAGAGGTAGGTGGAAGGTCCTTAAAATGGTTTCAGGGACTTAGGCCATAAGCTCAGGGCAAAGTTTTCTTGGAAATAATACCTGTACCATGTGCCACACCAGAAAGGCAGCGGGAGATCAGGGAGGTAAATAAGTGGCTCAAAAGTTGGTGTAGGAAGGAGGGTTTTGGGTTTATGGAGAACTGGGATGACTTTGCTATCGGATACAGGCTCTACAGTAGGGATGGGCTGCATCTCTATGGGTAGGTTGCAGATGTTTGGAGGAAAATGGCTAGAAGGTTGGAGGAGTATTCCCACTCCACGGCTCAGCTCTGGATCGGAGCCGAACAGGCATAGGGATATACGTGGTGCCGGCTGTAACTAAACTGCCGACCATGGCATTCAACCTGTCTTCCAGGGGTCTATCCCCCACAATCACCACCTTCGGGGACATCATCATCTTTAAGGCACAGTGCATCAGTATTGCGGAGTAATATCATGAACAAGCAATCAGATGATTGCTTGTTCATGTCCCATAGTGGAAAAAAATTTTATTCAATAAAAAATAAAGCAATAAATCAATAAAAATGTCCATAAGCCATATAAAACATATAAAGAGACATATAACACAAAAAAAGTCTATATCATAACACAAACCCCACATATATAGTATCACCGCGTCCGTAACAACCCACAGAATAAAAGTAAACGCTTATTGAACCTGCACGATGAATTCCGTTAAAAACTGTAAAAAAACAGCAAAAATTATGATTTTTACCTATTGAATCCCACAAAAAATGCAATAAAAAGTGATCAAAAAAACATATGTATTCCAGAATGAAACCGTTGCAAAGTACAACATCTCCCGCAAAAAACAAGCCAGCAACCGGCTCAGTTTTTCCCCACATTAGGGTTTTATGTGGAAAATTTTGTAAAACATAAGAAAAAATATTCAAGTATGGTATCCCTGTAATCGTATCGACCCATAGAATAAATAAACCATGATTATTAGGCTATTTTCAACAATAGGGGATACCAACCCCAAAATGGTAACACTGGAAAAAGCATCTCTTCCCGCAAAAAAATGCCATCACATGGCCCAATAAAGAAAAAGCAAAAATTTTATAGCCTGCAATAGGGGCCAATGAGGAAAGTAAAATCCTGGCAGCTGCAGGGTGCTCTTTGCCTCCTGCGCCTCGCCGTGCGCCCATAAAACAAGTAACGGCCACATGTGTGTGTGTGGGGGGGGGGGTCTCTGTACTCGGGAGAAATTGCATAATAAATTGTACATTTGGTTTTCTCTATTTTTATCTTTTAGATATATTATAGGGCCAATCTCAGAATTGTTTAGATAAGTAACAGTGTTCAAAAGCTATAACCATATAAAGCGACACAAGTCAGAATACAAAAAAATGAGGCTGAGCTTTAAGCTATAAACTGGCTGTGTCCTTAAGGGTTTAAACTAGAGACTTGGGGGGAGGGCAACTACTTGTACAGGGCAAGAAGACAGTGTAGATAGGGAATTGGGAATAGTCATGGGGGATGAGAGGGATTAGGGAATAAGAACCAAAGTTAGAAGGATAGGTAAAACCATATAAAGTGTATGTATAAAAATGCCAGAAGCCTCACAAACAAAATGGAGGAACTGGAACTCTTAAAAGGGGTATTCCAGGAATCAGCATAATTCATATGCAAATGGATACTCAAAATATAAGCTAATGTGTAATTGGTTGTTATTTAAAATTTTGCCCCCCTTAGCAGAAAAATGCTGATGACATAGACTGTAATGAAGAATTAAAATGCTACTGGCCCTTTAATCAGTCCCGTTAATTTCCTCCGCGCGGTCCGTCGCAGAACAGAAGAATGGCCGCTGGTCATATGTCCACATCAACATGTCCTTGCACCTGCCTGGGCAGGTCTGTGATCACCACTAACGTTGGCTGGTAGTCGGTTGATTTGCAGATGCATCCTTAGTATGGACAAGTGTTTGGTGATGGCAGTTACACATCATTACTTATGTACAGAGCAAGAAAACCTGTTATATCATCACTGGGAGCAGAGTCATACGATAGGAGGATGAGGATTTACTGAGAACTACAGGATCTGGGCTGGTTTTTCCAGTGGCGGCCATCTTGGTGATAACCCACTACTTAGAGAGCCATAAATTTGTGAAATCATAAAATCAAACTATTTAATCTCCGTTTTTGTGACTATGACATTGAGTATTGTTTGTATTCATTTATTTATATCATCATGGGTTTTTGTATCAGACGTTCATATTCCCGGAATACCCCTTTAATGTTGGAGGGCAAATATGATATAGTGGGAATCTGCGAGACATGGCTGGACAGTAGCAACGACTGGGCTGTTACAATAAATGGTTATAGTCTTTTTAGGAAATTATTATATAAATAAAAATGGAGAAGGGTTTTGTTTCTATGTGAAATCTTGCCTCAAGCCCGTCCTGCGAGATGACATCAATGACAAAAATAAAAATGTGGAGTCCGCATGGGTGAACATACAGGGGGAAAAAAAGAATAGTAAAATATTACTAGGGGTATTACTAGAGGAACTGCTGATAAGTCAAATGGATGCAGCTTCAAAGCATAGTGAAGTACTTATCATGGGGGACTTCATTTACCCAGATACTGCCTGGGGGTCAGAAACCTGCAGGTCCCTCAAAGGTAGCAGGTTTTTGTCAACAACAAAAGACAATTACCGCTACTGGAGCCAACAAGAGGGGGGAACTTCTGAACCTTATGCTAACCAACAGATCGAATATCCAAATTACAGGTTGGGGGGAACCTGGGTAATAGTGACCACAATACTATTTATTTTATATGAAGTTTTACTAAAATGATTAGTAGAGGAGCAACACACACTCCAAACTTCAGGAGGGAAAGTTTTCAGCAGCTAAGTGAGGACCTTGTAGGCATAAACTGGGACAATGTTCTCAAAAACAAAAGCACCCCAAAAAATGGAACATATTCACAAATGTTCTAAATTAGGGCTACAATAACGTTCTACTTTTTTTATTTTAATTTGCATCTAGTACCATTTTGTGAGGAATTAGCAGGGGGACTTGCTACCGTTGTGTTTAGCTCTTAGTGGCACACATATCCATAGCAAAGACCGAAGTGGGAAAATTCAGTAGGGGTTGGATTTCTATTAGGCAATAACTCAGTGTCATCTCATCTGGCATAGTAGTGTGCTTCCTTTGATACTTGGCTAGAAAATAGCCATAGGAGAATACAAATAGCTTCTTGAAGCCTACAGTAGCGTTCTATATATTTGATTTCTGGTTGATCTGCTGGTGGCTGTAGTTTCTGCAGTGCATGTACTTGCCAATTCTGAGCAATTTGTAGTGAGACTTGCGACCGCTGTGTTCTGCGCTTAGTGGCGCACATATCCATAGCAAAGGCTGAAGTGGGAAAATTCAGTAGGGGTTGGATTTCTATTAGGCACTAACTCAGTGTCATCTCATCTGGCATAGTAGTGTGCTTCCTTTGATACTTGGCTAGAAAATAGCCATAGGAGAATACAAATAGCTTCTTGAAGCCTACAGTAGCGTTCTATATATTTGATTTCTGGTTGAGCGATTGTAGACTGCCAGATGTCAACTTCCACCAGAACTGGTAGTCAGGTCAGTCAGCTTCCTCAAGTCTACAATGAGGAGTGGACGTGGATGTCTGATATCTGTCAGGTGCTGAGTAACTTTGAGGAGTCAACACAGATGGTCAGTGGCGATGCCGCCATCATCAGCCTCACCATCCCGCTGCTTGGCCTGTTGAAAAACTCTCTGATCAGCATGAAGTCGGAAGCTTTGCGCTCGTCACAAGAGACGGGGGAAGAAGATTCCCTTGTTGATAGCCAAAGCACCCTTAGGTCTGTTTCTCAGCGCATATCGGAGGAGGTGGAGGTGGAGGAGGATGAGGAGGAAGAGGAGGAGAATGTTGGCGAGACACAAGAGGGGACCATTGTTGAGTCCTTCACTGTTCAGCGTGTATGGGCAGAAGAAGAGGAGTTGGAGGAGTTGGAGGAGGAGGAAATGGACAGTCAGGCCAGTGAGGGGAGTGAATTCTTACGCGTTGGTACTCTGGCGCATATGGCAGATTTCATGCTAGGCTGCCTATCCCGTGACCCTCGCGTTCAAAGAATTTATTCCAGCACCGATTACTGGGTGTTCACTCTCCTGGACCCACGGTACAAGCAAAATCTTTCCACTCTCATCCCTGGAGAGGAAAGGAGTGTGAGAATGCATGAATACCAGCAGGCCCTGGTGCACAAGCTGAAACAGTATTTCCCTTCTGACAGCGCTAGCGGCAGAGTGCGTAGTTCTGCGGGACAAGTAGCGAGGGAGAGTAGGCGAGCAGGCAGCTTGTCCAGCACTGGCAAGGGTACGCTTTACAAGGCTTTTGCCAGCTTTATGTCACCCCAGCAAGACACTGTCACCTGTCCCCAGTCTCGGCAGAGTAGGGCTGATCTTTACAGAAAGATGGTGAGGGAGTACGTAGCTGACCATACCATCGTCCTAAATGATCACACAGCTCCCTACAACTACTGGGTTTCAAAGCTGGACATGTGGCACGAACTGGCGCTGTACGCCTTGGAGGTTCTTGCCTGCCCTGCCGCTAGCGTCTTGTCCGAGCGGGTTTTCAGTGCAGCTGGTGGCATCATCACCGATAAGCGTACACGCCTGTCGACTGACAGCGCTGACAGGCTGACGCTTATTAAAATGAATAAAGGCTGGATTTCTCAGAATTTCCAATCTCCACCAGGTGAAGGAAGCTCAACCTGAATAATTGATCCACTCCTCCTCCTCCTCCTCATTTTCCTCCTTCTCCTCCTCTTTGTACAGTAAAGCAGAGGAAAATGGCTATTTTTTGACAGGGCCCACTGGCTCTTGCTATACTTCATGCATTTAATTTTTCTGGAGGGCCACCTACCCGGTCCTCTGTTTGAAACAATTTTTGTGAGTGCCACATACAGGCACTCAATCTATTCCATTTTTCTGGAGGGCCACCTACCTGCTCCTCTGGTTTGAAGAATTTTTGGGACTGCCACATACAGGCACTCAATCTATTCCATTTTACTGGAGGGCCACCTACCTGCTCCTCTGGTTTGAAACATTTTTGGGACTGCCACATACAGGCACTCAATCTATCCCATTTTACTGGAGGGCCACCTACCTGCTCCTCTGGTTTGAAAAATGTTTGGGACTGCCACATACAGGCACTATCCAAATTAAATTGTCTCCATAGCAGCCTCCACACGTTGTCTCCATTGCTACCTCCAAAAGTCGTCCATATAGCTGCCTCCATACATCGTCCCTTTATCAAACGAGGTGTGTCAGGCAGAAATTTGGGTTGTTTTCATGGATTCCACATCAAAGTTGTTAACTTTGTCGCCACCCTGCTGTGTAATCCACAAAATATACTTGCAAACTTTTACCATTTAGGGATATTATTTCAGCGCTTCTTGCGCATCTGTTTACATTCCCCTCACCCGCCATATCCTAAACTTATAAGAACGCTACTACACTTGATCTTATACAAAAGTGCTGTTTGGGGAGTAGCCTAGAGACAGGGGCTTGGATTTGCGAAAGCTCGCCTGGCAGCGGAGCGCCAGCTCCATGCGCATCATGCGCTTCTTGCGTATCTGTTTACATTCCCCTCACCCGGCATATCCTAAACTTATAAGAACGCTACTACACTTGATCTTATACAAAAGTGCTGTTTGGGGAGTAGCCTAGAGACAGGGGCTTGGATTGGCGAAAGCTCGTCTGGCAGCGGAGCGCCAGCTCCATGCCAAGATCCAACTAACATAGTTTTAACTGCAGCACCTTTAATCTACTACTAGTTCACTGCCTCCATACATGGTCCCCTTATCAAACGAGCTGTGTCAGGCAGAATTTTGGGTTGTTTTCATGGCTTCCATGTTAACTTTGTCGCCACCCTGCTGTGTAATCCACAAAATATACTGGCAAACTTTTATCATGTACCGATATTATTTGAGCGCTTCTTGCTCACCTCCTTTGGTTCCTCTCTGCCACCCATTGGTTTGAAGCCTGAGTCCATTTAGGGTATGTCGCCATGACACTCTCTAGCCTGCTGCCGCTGCCTCTGCATGCCGTCCCCTATAGTGTCAGGGTCAATTATTGGATGTTTTAGATGCTATCTAGCTTCATTCTGTCACTCTGTCATGGCCATGCTGTTGCCCATAATTTTGGCATAATGGTGCGATTATGCAGCCTCAGAGGCATCCATGCATGCTGCCCCTGCTGTTTCCTGTCCATTTCCGTGGTGTTTCCATCCTTTTCTGAGGTTCCCAGGTGTTTGGCCAAGCTTCCCTGTGCAGAGCCTTGGTCCCCTTGAAAAATGCTCGAGTCTCCCATTGACTTCAATGGGGTTCGTTATTCGAGACGAGCACTCGAGCATCGGGAAAAGTTCGTCTCGAATAACGAGTACCCGAGCATTTTAGTGTTCGCTCATCTCTATAGAGATGCTTTCCTGGAGTATCTCACTGTACATAACCATATTACTCAGCATCAGCATTGGTTTATGAGGGATCGGTCCTGTCAGATTAATTTGATTAGCTTCTTCAAGGTGGCAAGTTCCTGATTGGACCTGGGGGAGGCTGTGGATATTGTGTATCTGGACTTTTCCAAGACATTTGATACAGTGCTGCATAAAAGGCTGCTACATAAAATGAGAGTGCTAGAACAAGGGGAAATCTGTGTATTTAGGTAAGCAATTGACTTAGTGGTAGAAAACAGAACCTTAACCTAACCAACAGACCTAACAGGGTAGAATGGCAGATTACAAAGTTTGGGGTTATTCAGTTTAGAAAAAAGATGTCTGAGAGGAGACCTTATTACAATGTACAAATACCCAAACATGCAGTAAAGGGATCTCTCCAAAGTTCTTTTTTTACCTAGGCCTGTGACCAGGACAAGGGGGCGTCCTCTACGTTCTACCATCACCATAGACTTGGATTCTTTACTGTAAGGCTGCATTCATACGGCGCCGTGCGCCATGTATCCCTATGGATAGGGGCGGGGGTGAGCAGCGCTCTCCCCCTCTCCCCGTGCGCTGCCGTGTGCTACGGTACGGCGGGCACTGGTCGTGTGAATCCAGCCTAAGAGCAGTGAGACTATGGAACTCTCTGCAGCAGGAGGTTGTTATGGCGAATTCTATGTACATATTCAAGAAAGGCCTGGATGCATTGATGGAGGGCAAGAATAGCACAGGTTATGGGGGAAAAACATTTGTTTAATTCTTATAGGTTGGATTTGATGGACCTCTTTTTCCAGCCTTATATACTATGATAAATTATTTACTTATATTGGATCCAAGATGGAAAATCCATATCCTCCCATGAATCAACAGCTTGTAGAACCACCTTTAGGAAAATAACTTGAAGTGATAGTTTTCTGTATAAGTCTATGAGGCCAATTAGCATAATTTCAGTTAAGTTGATTAGGCTCTCTTCTGTCAGATGGGTGATACTGGGCTGGGCAGTTGTCAATGATCTGGAGGCAACTGGGGACTGTGCTGGTGTTGGTAGAGGTTTTGTGCATTTAATCTTTATTTAACCCTTTGCTGTAAAAAAAAGGGCGGGAGGTAAAGGCATGTGTAGGTGAAGGGGTCACTCAATTTTACCTGGTAGTATTTACACCAGTCTTTCTCTAGAGTATGACATATTACTGTATAAATCTGTGCAAGTGAGTCTACATTTCTATTGTATATATAATACCTACTAATACATCACAATGGAACACTGGTATATAAAGTGGGTATGGAAAGTATCTAGATCCCATTAAATTTTTCACTCTTTGTTTCATTGCGCCCAATTGCTCATTAATGTACACCCTGCAACCCCACCCCAAAACAAACAGAAATGTAGATATTTTTGCTAATTTATTCAACAGGAAAAACTGAAATATCACATGGTCTTAAGTATTCAGACCATTTTCTGTGACACTCATATTTAACTCACATGTTGTCCATTTCCTTCTGATCCTCTTTGAGGTGGTTCTACACCTTCATTGGAGTCCAGCTGTGTTTAATTAAACTGATTGGACTTGATAAGGAATGACATACACCTGTCTATATAAGCCCTCACAGCTCACAGTGCATGTCAAAGCACATCAGAATCATGAGGTCTAAGGAACTGCCCAATGAGCTCAGAGACAGAATTGTGACAGCACAGATCTGACAAGGTTACAAAATAGTTTCTTCAGCATTCAAGGTTCCAAAGAGCACAGTGACCTCCATAATCCTTAAATGGAATAGGTTTTGGTCAACTACAACTCTTCATCAATCTGGCCATATAGTGAAACTAAGCAACAGTGGGAGAAGAGCATTGGTGAGAGAGGTAAACAATAACCCTAAAATCACCATGGCTGAACTCCAGAGATGCAGTAGGAAGATGGAAGAAAGTTTCACAAAGTTAACTATAACTGCAGCCCTTCACCATTGCGGGTTTATTGCAGAGTGTGCCGACAGAAGACTATGAGAAATAAGATTCTCAGATATGACGAGACAAAGATTGAATTTTTTGGTGTTAATTCTAAGCGCCATGTCTGGAGAAAACCAGACACAGCTAATCACCTGCCAAATACAATCCCAACAGTGAAACATGGTGGTGGCAGCATCGTGCTATGTTTCAGCTGTAAAGACAGGATGACTGGTTGAAGTTGAAGGAAAGATGAATGCGGCCAAGTACAGAGATATCCTGGATGAAAACCTCTTCTAGACTGCTCTGGACCTCAGACTGGGCCAAAGCATACATGTGTGAAAGGGGCTGGGTGGGAGAGGGTGGGTGGGAGGGGAATGGGCAAGAGGCTATAGGTGAAGTAGGGGAAGAGGAGAAGAGGAGGGAAGGGGTGGAGGGGAAAGGGAAGGAGCTAGAGGGAGGGTTGTTATATGAGCAGACAGGTAACTCAGCAATAATGGAGAGGGAGGGGAAGAAAGGGAGTGGAGCAGTCAGGTAAGAAAAATATTTCTGTGTGAGTCTGTGTATGTCAATCATGTATACTATCTGTGTATGTGAGTGTATTGATACCTCTTCCACTTTTGTATATATTTACTCACCGTATTTTTCGGACTATAAGGCGCACCGGTTTATAAGGCACACTATCAATAAATGCCTGCTTAAATGTCTGGTTCCATATATAAGGCGCACCAGATTATAAGGCGCACCTGATTATAAGGATGAATGACCAGCAGGTGGCCGACCTTTGCACAATTCAGGCAACTGTTGTTTGTAAGTACAGTTCATATAAAAGGCGCACTGGACTATAATGCGAACCTTTGATTTCTGAGAAAATCAAAGGATTTTTTGTGCGCCTTATAGTCCGAAAAATACGGTATATTATGAGTGCCAAAACCACTTTTCACCTTCCCGACACAGCACATTTTTTAAAATCTAACATGTGCCACTATAAGTGGTTATAACACCTTAACATAGCCAGGTGATTTTGAAATAGTTTTCTCGTGAAAAATTTTGGTGAATGTTTTGCGTTTATTTATTTAAAAAAACAAATATTTTGGAAATTTTTTTTTTAATTCTCGATATCGTGGGTGTTAACGGTAAGTCTTTAGTGGGTCATTAGCTTGTTGATGAGATTTTATTAACTCTTGATTGTATGGAGGAAAAGAAAACCAGGAATTCTGGCCTCCTTTGTTTTACATCTTTTGGGGACATTCACCGTCTATAGATCACTATGAAGAAGGTGATACCTCATTTATATATATTTTTTATATTTTTACAATTTTACTAAAGAAAAATTAATATAGAGGAAAATCTCATTTGTTTTTGTATCGCCATCTTATTAGAGACATAACTCTAATATTTTTTGGTTGAAAGAGCTGGTTAAGGACTTATTTTTTATGTGTTGAGTTGTTCTTTTCAGTGGTACCACTTTTGCACACAACTTTTTTTGATAGTTTTTTGGAACATTAATCCCTTCATATGAAAAATTTACATTTTTGGCAAATTTTTTTTTCATGGCGTTCACAGAGCGGGTCCAATAATGTTACCGATTTATTGTACAGATTGTTACAGATTGGCAATACCAAATATATGGTGTTTTTTTGTGATTTTGTGTTTTTTGTACCGTATTAGATGTGTAGAATGTTGGTGATAAGGGGGCTTTTACTTTATTTAATTATTTTTATTGAAAAAACTTTATTAAGTGCTTTTATCTTTTTTTTTTTTTTTACAGGTTAGCTTGAACAAGTGATCCTCTGATCGCTTGTTCAAACTGTTATTCATCTGACACAGTGCAATTGTATTCCACTGTGCTATTTAATACACTGAACATTCTGCCAGGAGGCAGGGCCGGCTCTAGAGTGCATCGTGCAGCCCTGGGGGACTGGCCAGACCCCAGAGCTCTCATCGGTGCAGCAAATCCTCTGCTAAGCACCGCTGGGTTGGGGGGGGGGGGGTCCGATTCATGTCAGAACCCCCTTTACACGGCACGGTCATGTGTTGACTGCAGTGTTTATGTGTGATCGGAGCTGAACGTAGTAGTATGTCTCATGTAGACAAGTCACTGCCGACGTGATGCACTACTACATCAAGTGTCGGTAAGGGATTAACTACAGTGAGAGGAAGGGTGTGTGGTTTTTGCCATGGCTTCTTTTACAGCTATAAGAATGACTGGGTCTGAACACCCAAAGCACCTTCAACCACTGTGACATAATTTTTTTATTATTATTTTTTCTTTTAATCATTTATTTATTATTAATTTTTTTTATAATTTCTTTGTTTTAAGTACTTCCCCTAGCCCATTGTGGGCAGGGACACAGCTAGTGGAAGTGGCTATGATGGCCCTGGTCACACTGACACTAGATGTCACCTCTAACCACATTTGATGAGCAGAAGCAGTATATACCAATATATGGTCAGAGTATGGTTGTAATTGTCTCGGGCACCCCCGCAATCCATACCGCGAATCGCGGATGCACCCCTGCCCCTCTTCGCTGCCGTGGACTTACCTCTCCACGCTCCCGCCCGGACTAGGCCCTCCGTGCTGCGCCGCTCCCTCGGCAGTACTTTAAGATTTAAAGGGCCAGTGCACAGGTGATTGGCGCTGGCCACTTTTGGGAATGCATTTAATCCGGCATCCGGCAGCTCCCATCATTCCCCGCCGGATCTTCAAGCCTTTTCCCTGAAGTGAAAGCGTTCCTGTGTATCCTGCGTTTCTGTCCAGTGGGCCAGTCCGTTCCTGTGCTCCTGATCCATGTGCCAGCTCCTGCTATTCCTGACGTCAGTCCTAGTGTGCCTTCCTGTGCTCTTCTCCTGCTGTCAACCCGGGTGCAGACTGTCTCCTGCATTGTTGCCTTGGCTGCCACCATGGGCTAGTCACACCGGTGGAACGAACTGGTGGTCACTGCATCCACCAGAGTAGGACGGTAGGGTGTTACCACAGGTTCTTAAGCATATCATATAGGGCCGGCTCTTATTCCTACTCTCCTATAGGCTGTATGCATAATAAGAGTATGCAGCTGAATTTTTGTGAGACGGCCTGACATTTTCAGAGATGCTCACAGATTCACAGATACTAGTGATACTACTCAATGGGGCATATTTATCAGGACCTCTGCGCACCGCCAGTGGCGCAGAGGCCCTGAAATAATCGCAAATGCTAGCTTATTGCTAGCTTTTGCGATTATTTTCCCCAATCCGCCACCTTCACGCCAGTGGGGCGTGAAGGGGCGTGAAGGGGGGGCGCGGCCGGCCGAGCGGGGGGCGCGGTCGGACTGGAGTGGGCCTGCGCGGGGCGTTACTGTCCCCGCGCCTGCGCACTCGCTGCTGCCGGCGACTTTTCATACGCCTGGCGTAGGATAAACATTGCGCTACTGGCAGCCCGATACATCAAGAGGCAGAAGCCTCTTGATGTATCGGGCTGCGAATTCGCAGTGGCGGGGCGATCATACGCGTATGATAAATATCCCCCAATATGTTGGTGGCTTATCGTACATGTAGAGGTTTTTTTCCGTGAAAATCATTTTTTGTAATTTGATACCCAACATGTTTATTATTGTCCGTTATTTTTATTTGTGTTCTAGGGCATGGAGGTAGTGATTTGAACTTTTAAAACATTTTTTTTTAACTTTCTAAAAAAATCTATATTTACAATTTTAAGGGGCTTTAGGATATTTGAAATCTAGGGGGTGTGAACGATAATATAATACACTGCCATACAACATTGTATTTTTGTTGTATCCCTATTAGACTATGGCAAAATCTAATACAGATTGTTCTGTAAATGCTATAGGTGCTTCAGTTAGGCTCCTGGATCTTAAAGAAATAGATTACTGTTGCGCGGTGAGGTCATGGGAAGGCAACAAACTCAACCAAGATGGTGGCTTGCTTGTCAGTGCTGACAGCAGTTGTAAGCGTCAAACTACTATGGCAGTTGTCGTTACACACGGCTGTTTGGGTGATGTTTATATATGGTCGACGTATATACTTTGCAAATATGTCCCCCATAGGCCGACAATGGGTGCACGCCATGTCCTATCTTCATCCCGAATATGGCGCCGTGCAGCATGTTTCTCTCCCTAGTACGGTACCGCGGGCACACGTTAGTGTGAATTTAGCCTTAACGCCTACAAAAATGTTTACATGAACTGCACAAAGTTATATAAATCTTGAAGACCCATAAACTGCTCATCTCCACATTATTTAGGCTTGTAAAGTTCATTTTCCATTTACCTACTAGCAAAAATGCTAGTTTTGGTTGTTTTTGTACATACTTAGTTTTGCAGTATGTGATATATCCTTCTACTTTGAGGACAAAACTCATTAACACTCACTGTACTCAGCAATAAGTTTACATATTTGAGATTGGTTACATGCAGGCTGCTACTGTGACAATGTCTTTCATTAACACGGTTGAACTAATGTACAGATCAGTCATCTAAATGATAGCTTGAATGGAATTGTGGTCGGCAAGCATCCTAACATCCTGTTCATTTTATGTCCAATGCTATCATTGTAATATTGCTGTAACACTACTATTACTGAGACACTAAATTACTATGCCCTCTAAAATACAGATAGATAAATAATAGTAACATGCAGGGTAAACATTAAGAAAAACAAAAGGTCTAAACAGTTGAACAAAACGATGAGACGTTATTCATGAAAAGTTTACATTCCACTAATCATATTGCCAATAAATATTTACATGAATAATAAGCATGTTGCTATGTACACAGTATACAATAATAGTACTGTATGTACAATGTTTTTTGTACATGTATAAATAATTATATAATACACTTTTCTCATATATCAAGCTTTAAGTGGTTTGCATGATAAGCATCAATACACACATCAATATATGACATAATCTTTGGTATTGACTCACATATCCATTACGTACAATTGTTTCAGAGAAGCTCTGGTATTAAGTAAATGTTTGCTCAGAATTGTCCAGGCATCTATTAAGCTTTCTCTTCCTCGGCTGCTTTAAAGTGTGGGAAATTTAGGACAATGTGACCAGTCTCTTTTAAAGCCTATGAGAAAGAACCGGAGCGTTTCGTAACTTCATTTAAATTCAGAGGCTGCTCTGAAACTGAAAGCCTGGCCATTAAATTACTATGCCGTCTACACAACTATTACAGGTAGATAACATGATGGAAACATTCCGGGTAATTGTAAGAATAAGAAGCGAGGCCTGACGAATTGGACATAACTATTTGACATTACTCAGAAGAATTGCACAAACAAGTTCAGAGAGAATGTAACATGATCGATGCATTCTATGAACATCATTTGTCATGTAATAACCCTCGTAATGCCAGGACAGAGGAATGGAAAGTTATTCTCCACCTGTCGTGTGTAAAAGTGGAACACGTTCTATACAATCTCACTACTTACATTTACAGGGTGCTGCACTTATTGCTTCCCAGGAAATTCCAGTTCTTCAATACCGCTCTAGCAAAAAATTCTCATATGAAGGGGAATTTCTATGAATTCAAGATCTATCATTTCCTTCATGAACAAGCAGGGATAGAGGCTAGAAAGTGCCTGTGGATGCATTGGTGCCTTCTGTTACAATGGTCTGGATACCCCCTGAAAGCCCCTGCCTTTGGTATGTGAGAATGAGTCTGCTGGCTCACAGCATTGTCTGTCAAACCAACCAAAGACTATTCAGTTACCCTGGAGTTCTCATGTGGGCTCAGGCAAACAAAAGTCTTCTCTTCATTCTCCTCAGCTCATTTTCCACACATCTTTTACCTATGTGAGCAGCAATAACTTTACAGTCATACTTATAGTACACTGGGGTTTTGTGGTATACCACAGCTTTAAATATTAACTAAGATGTAGAAGTCATGTTAATAAATAACACGTTGGGCACTGAGGTGGTTTATACACGTAATATCAAGGACAATTATTGTTTATACTCAGGTGGTGTCATATTCAACAAACAAAATAAACTAACTTCAAGAATATGGCTAAAATATCAAGACATTACTTTTAATAAACTGTTGGAACCAAATATCAGCTGATGCAGGTAAATGCCTTAGAGTTGTTAACTATCCCAAAGAAGCGCAGATAATAATAGTTCTTTATTTATATAGTGTTAGGGATTTTTATGCAGGGCCCCAACAGCCCTCTTGACTTTTGTAAGGTGAGTCCTAATTAACCAATGATTGAACATAAAGACTAAGCCAGACACGTCAATCTCTTAGTCAAGATCTTCTATATCCTTTAATAATCAAAATGCATAATATATATCAGACAGAAGAGTCATCAAAGGGGTGTGAATAGTATACTCCAAACCTATTGGTCATCAGCACATTCTGGGAAAAAAAGTTAATTAATTGTGCTCAGTTCTCAGAGACCCTGTACACAGATATTGTTTATACTAGTTTGCTGAGAAGGAGATGATAAGTGGCTCCAGAATCATATTATTATGCAGCTTCGAGGACAGATTGGCTTCTCATTAAATGTCAAAGGGTATTAGCTGACAGGCCAGCAAACATGTTACATAAAATGAAGTTTGAATCATGACATTAACTTGACAATGGTCAGGGAACATGGCCGCTGTATCTAAGATGGCGGACAGTAGTCAAGATGGCGTCCGAAACCAGTGCGACCTCCTTAACAATTCCCCCCTTTGAGCTTTGCTGGCCTGTAACTCCATCCTGAGCGACCTCCTCAAGCTCCAGGTACCCACAGGTAGGCTAAGCCCGTACCTGCTGGACTTGTTACCTCTTCACCTGATCCCCTGGAGGCTGGTCACTCAGGGGTTACAGGCCCGCACACTCAAATCACATCACTGAGTCCCCATAGTCCATAGGTTTGTAAACAGGCAGCATCATCCTCCGCTCCGGGCACTTCTCCTGTCCTGGTTCTTACCACCTGGACGGCCATCTGGGACATGGTGGACTTGATGAGGGGGACCACACAACACGCAGTAAGTGACAAGAGCAAAATCACAATCCCCAATATCACCCCCACTTACAGGAAACCCTTCCAATCCCCCAACCACAAAGTGAAGGACAAAATGTCCACCCCAGAGTTTCTCTTGAGTTTCCTGGACAGTCCTTCAATCTTTTCACGAGCATGGGTAATGGATCCATAGGGGGTGATGTCATCTGGGATGTATATGCGACAAGCCACTCCCACCATCTTACAGACTTCTCCCTTCTCAGCAAGGGTCATGTCCAAAGCCATGCGGTTCTGGGAAGCATCTCCGATATAATTCACAAATCTCTGTTGATTACAATAAAAAAAACAGTTACCCAACCAACATCTTTGCTCATAGCTCTCCGGGGAATAATGGACTCTAGACCTGCCCATATCTGATTGTGGGCCTTGTACTCATCTGGGACCCCCCTTGGTGCTCCCACTGTATCTATATAAACGTTGTCATCTAGGTGCTTCTCTCAGACCTCCAGAATCCTTTGGGATTCTCTACCTTTTCTTATGTGTCTGATCAACCTTATCCCTGGGGATGAAATACACAAATCTTATTACAGTACACTCACCTTCCCAGCCTCTAGGCCTGACCTGACTCTCCTATCCCCACAAATCCTGTACACATCAGACACTGCTGATACAGGGTTACCTGTGCTGTCAATGTTAAAGAAGGTCATTGTCTTGTTGCACCAACCGTAGGTAAAGTCTCCTACCCTGGGGGCATCCTGGTCACCCCTATAGATACAGTGATAGTCATGGTTGGGGTGTCCCTGAGCATACAGTCAGTCAGAAGAGACCAGCTAGCAAGAAGTAAGTTTACAATAGAAAGCATGGAAGCATGCTGACTTCCCTCTAGCTTCACAGGCGTGGCACTGGTCAGCAGGACTTGGAAAGGACCATCGTAGCGAGGCTCCAGACTCTCTCTCTGGTGTGTCTTCACCACCCGTAGTCTCCAGGCTTCAGGTTATGCGTCCTGAGGTCTCTGTCTGGATCTGAAAAAGGAATCAGAAACACTTTTGCAGACCTTTTCCAAGGCCTGGCTCAACTTTGTGGCATGTTCCACCTGGTTTTCCTGCCATCAGCTATAGGGTCTGTGGGAAGTAGGGGCCTAGTCTGGGTGCACAGCCAAAAAGTACTTCAAAGGGGGACAATCCCATCTTTCTGTTGGGTGTGATCCTAACTGAATGGTGGGCAGCAGGAAAGCACTCGCACCATGGTTTCCCTGTTTCTTCCATGGCCTCCTGGATCTCTAACTTAGGAGTGCTGTTTAGTTTTTCAATCCCACCACTAACTTTGGAAGGGCAAGGGGTGTTCAGGGCCTGTTCTACACCCAGGAGGGACAAGGTTTCAGTCTTTACCTGTCCAGTGAAGTGGGTTCTGCGACCGGACTCTTTGGTCTCTGGAAGTCCAAACCTGCAGAAAAATCTCACTCACCAACTTCTTGGCTGCAGCTCTGGCAGTAGCCTTGGTCATGGGAGAAGCTTCTGGCCACCCTGGAAAGAGATCAATGCACACAGGCACGTATTCCTACGTACCACTTTTGGTAGCTGGATAAAATCCATCTGCAGTCTCTGGAAGGGATACAGCGGCTTGGGTGTGGCCTTCTGTGGGATCTTTACCACCTTACCCGGGTTGTGGCGGGCACAGACTATAAAGGCTTTCACTAGTCTAGTGACAGGGGTAGTAATGCCCGGGGCAAACCACTGGTGGTTTATGTGCACTAGCATGGCCATTTTGGATATGTGTGTGTGTCCGTGGCCTACTTGACTTACTGTCGGGTGCAGGGCTCCGGCCAGGCACACCCTCTCTCCCAGCATCCAGGTCCCATCGGCATCTGGGCTCCAGCTTTCCTCCACACTTCCTTCACTTCTGATGACACTCGGGCCACCAGGGACTGGAACACCTGTGGATCAAATTTTTAGCTCAGAACTCACAGCTGAGACTTCAGGACAGTCTCCAGGCTCCATCTGTGCAGCTGCCTTCGCCATCCCTTCGGCCACATACTTGCCCTTGGCTTGTGGAGTTACCAAATTGTGTGTGCTTTTAGTTTTACTATCCCCACCTCTTATGGAAGTAAGAGAGCATCCATGAGCTCTATAACCAGTGTGCCATGCTTAACGGGGGTCCCTGCAGGGGTGAGGAAATCTCTAGCCTTCCATAAGGGTTCATAGTTGTGTTAAGACCCCAGGACTATACCTTGAGTATAGATGTTTGCCCTTTTACCTTCCACCAGCTGTAGCACTTCCCTGAGTGCCGTCACTTCACCTCCTGCGCTGACCTGTGTGGAGGGAATGGTTCTGCTTGTACTACCTCATGTGCGCCACTGACCACTGTATATCCAGTGTAGAACCGTCTGTCTTCTCCTGCAGACCTGGAGCCATCTATGAGAAAAAACTCAACATCTGGGTTAATTACCCTTCTCTCCCCCCTCTCTGAATCCTGGAAGACTGGTGATAGAACGAAGGATTCAGAGCTGTGCACCTTATGAGTGTATCCTGAGGCATCAGGAGTGCACACTGGAGTCTGAGCTGTCTGGCCTTTGCTCAGATGCTTGGGCTGTACTTGGGTGAGGACACTGTGCACTGTAACTGAGTGATCTAGGGTCTAGGATCAGCTCACTGGCCTTGCTGAGCAGATTGCTGGCTGCAGCTACTAACACATGAGGGGCTCCCCACACGACTGAGTCTAACCGGGCCTAAGAGTAGGTCACTGGGGAGGCCACCACGTTCCTGGGCTAAGACACCTGTCTCCTAGATACTCCGTGCAAAATAAAATAAAAGGTCTGGTTCAGTGGCATGTGCCTAGGGCCGGGGCAGACAGGATTTGCCAGCTTAGGGCTATGGAATGCATCAATTGCCTCCTGACTAAGGGCAAATGGGGAAGAGGCAATTCAGTCAGAAAGGGGCAGCAGACCTCATCCCAGGCCTGCAGGAGCTGGCCAGTCCTAGAAACATGTGAAGAGGCTTAGGGCCTCAGGGCAGGGGTATATTCTGGACTGCCAGCTTTCTTTCCTCTGTCAGGTATCTGCCTGTGGCTGAGAAGCATTGGCCTAGAAAGACCACCTTCTCTTGGCAATACCGGAGTTTGTCTCTGGGAACTTTGCAACCCTTCTGGAACAGAAAACACATAAGGTCAATAAATGCATCCTGGCAAACAAAAACAGTAGGTCCTCCACATACTGAAAAGGAGAACATCCAGTAAGGGGCTAGTCTGCCCTGTAGGGCCGTGGGGTATTGGCTGGGTGAGTTTTACCCCCCTGTGGGAATCTGCACCAGGTATACTGGAATACTGAACTGGTAAAGGCAAATAGGTACTGAAAATCCTCATGTAGGGGCACAGAGAGGAAAACATTTGCCAAATCAATAACCGTGAATAATATGTCACTCTCAGGGACTGCTGCCAGTTTGGGCTAGGGACCACTGGGCTTCAGTACACTCATTGGCAGCTTGGAGGTCATGGACCATGCTACATGTATCCGGCTGTTCTTTCTGAGTCTTTTCTTGACCGGGAATGGGCTAAAATCATCATCGGACTAGCAGGGGAGAGTTCTACAATGAAAGGCGATAACTCTGTTTGGGGGGGCTGTTCTCGCTGACATCCTTGTCCGTAACCACCCCCCCTTGTCTTGCCCTGTGGGGGCCGTCTCCGCCACTCACTACAGTAATGTCTCCTCCCCACAGTCGAAACACGCCCACTTGGGTTGGTTGGTTGAGACTTCCGGAGATGTTGTCAATCTCACTTCGGCGTGGTCTGTGAAACATCCTCTATTCCCTCTGTACGTCAATGTGTCAGAGTCCCTCCACCACATCTCCAGCCCAGTGTTCTGTGCTACCTATAAAGTTCTGGCCAGACTCCAACGTCTCAATAAAATCCAGGTACACTTAAGATGGTTTTTAATCAAAAAGGAACAAAAGTCAGTCATAGGCTCTGTAATACAGTTGGGGGGCTCATTCTTGCTTAGTCTGTTCACGGGGTACACAGGAGGACATCACATCATACTGTATTCTTGTTCCACAACCAAATAACTTCCTTCAAGTTTTTTTTAGATTGTCAGGGAGAAGTCTAAATGCAGCGATCTACCCCTCCCAAATGTAAATGTTCTCACTAGCCTGTAAACCACGAGATAACAGAACACAGATTCCAAGCAACTCAATATGGAGAAATTCAGTTTTCTGTGAACATCAAGGTCACTATCGTCTCTCTCGTAGATAAGACAGACACAGCACATGTCAGTTCTTCACAAAACAAAACGCAGCTCCAACAGCCCCCACCCTTTTGTTAACCCCTTAAATGCCAGAAAGCAGGTACCGGAGACATTGTAACACTTTTTCATAGTAATTTTTCTCTAATTGTCGGGATCAATAAATTTTAATAATACTCAAACAACCTCCCACACTCCAAGACCCCTAGCAGACGCCCGAAACATGGTCAGCTGTTTTCCTACAAAGCCCCACAACAGCTTTTATGGCTGCCAACAGCAATCAACTTTCAGGGACTTGAAGGGAATATAACTTAAAATGGCCGCCACTGAAAAATAAACTGACTTAAGATGGCCGCCACTGAAGGATGGCAGGGCGTGTTATCTTCTCTAACCACCAGATACAGGGGTGGAGTCTGGATTACAGGGGCCATTTTTCACTCCAAGGAAAATATAATTAAATCTCTTTTTCCTCAAATTCTTTCCACATCAAAAACTTTGAAATGTCCCTTATCGCCTGTCTCTTTCTTCATTGGGCACTCTGAAGGATTCCTGTCACTCTGTCCTGGTCCGTCCGTCAAAGTCAGAGGCTATAAGTGTCTGTTTCCAAATCTGATCAAGTTTTGTCACTTGTACAATCATCAGATCATCTGACACATCCCAAAAAACTTCAAACCTTCAATACTACTTTTCATTTCAACACAAAACTACCAGCCCTTATGTCCGATCATGTCAACTTACACTTTTCCATCAGTCCTACTTAACTCAACAACCTTCTGTCTCTGTGCATCTTTCCCCTTCATGTGGGACACAATCTTCCTTCTTGCCTGCAATGCACTTGGCTCTATTCCAATTCACTACTCATCATAAGTGTCCATAACCACAATACTGTCAAAGGAACCTGTCCCCACAGACTCAAGAGGGTCTCACAACGGATGCCGACACCTCGATTTACTGACCCCAAAGAAACTAGACACCTGAGTCTTCCACAAAGGACCCTAGACTAAGTCACTGCCTGACTGGACTGACGCTAAACTAAGTCACTGCCCTCAGACTGACCCTGCAGGTCCACAAGGGACTCTACACTAGATCACTGCCTGACTGGACTGACGCTAGAATAAGTCACTGCCCTCAGACTGACCCTGCAGGTCCACAAGGGACTCTACACTGGATCACTGCCTGACTGGACTGATAATAAACTGTTGGAACCAAATATCAGCTGATGCAGGTAAATGCCTTGGAGTTGTTAATATCCCAAAGAAGCGCAGATAATAATAGTTCTTTATTTATATAGGGACCTACAGATTATGCAGCGCTGCACAGAGCTTGCCAAATTTGTCCTTGTCCCCAATGGGGCTCACAATCTAATCAACCTACCAGTATGTTTTGGAGTGTGGGAGGAAACTGGAGGACCCTGAGGAAACCCACTCAAACACAGAGAGAACATACAAACTCTTTACAGATGTTGACCTGGATGGGACTTGAACCCAGGACCCCAGCGCTGCAAGTCTGTAGTGCTAACCACTGAGACACATATTAGAACTTCTCAACAGGGTCGTGCAGGTGAAGATGAAGGACCTCAGTCAGTATGATATGACAACTAAGAATAATAATCTATTTTTATGTAGCCACAGTATTCCACAGCAGTTTACAATTCAGATGTTACATGATATTAGAGAATACCAACACTAAACAATTCTGACGCTAGAATTAAGGTCTCTCCTTATGAGATCAGACAATCTATGAGGATATGGAGTATCGAAAAAGGAAAGCAAGACTTATTTACACAGAGCGGCTGGTATATATAAAGCTGCATTAGACAGTCAGACTCTGTTCTCTGTGTGCTGATATAAACTACATTTGAGTGTTGAATAAAGGGATCATGTTCTCATTACCAGTAGTAATAGTAGATGAGAACTAAATAAATAACAGTTAGATTAGGGAATGTGATATGCCTGCCTAAAAAGTTGCAATTTAGGTCACTGTCTGATGTTATGGATATTACGAATAAACCTTGTTGTCTGGGGTAGAACATTTCAGAAACAAGAACATCTTCAGAAAAGTATTTCAGACAGGGGTGGACAGTTTTGGTTATGGTGGATGTAAGTATTAGGTCCTTTGCCTATACTAGATTTTCACGTCCCAGGGGAGAGTCAATCAGACACACCTATTTTGGTTTTGTGTTCTAAAAAACTGTAGATACAGCCAGTTATTCCCACAATTTGAAGGAAAAAAATGAGTTTTTAAAAATATGTAAATATTTTTATCTGCAAATCATATTTCTAACTATGCCTTTAAATGCATGGATCTCTAGTGACTTGATGACGCCTTATATTTCCGGTTCGCCTAAGGGCCGAAAATACGGTAACCGTTAATTGTTATATTATACTTAAATTGATAAAGTTAATTATTTACTTTTACTTTTTATTCCATTTTATGTCTTTTTCTTGAGATTTTCATATAGATAGAAAAAAAATTATTATTTTTCTTCCTTATCACCAAGAATATATAATGAAAAGTAATTTCTAGGTTTTCTCCGATCTATGCTAGTCAAGTGCACAAAAAGACCCACAATTTGATGCATAACATCATCACTCATTTTATGATTGTGCTATATTCACCGCCTGCACATAAACACAGATGTCTCCATGCAGGAAAAGTCCAAATCTGAAAGCTTTGGAAAAGCATTATTTTCCCAATTGAAGACACATATTGTTTTCTTTATGTAAATAAACGTATTTCTGGAGAATACGGTTGTCAACGGTTTTCCTCCACATCAGAAAAACAAAACAGAGTCCAGGATATTGTCAAGTTCAAGTGTGTATTTAGTAAGTTTGGTAAAATTCCCTTTTAATTCATTTATACGGGTTTATTTGTGACACAATGAGACTTAAGATTCTGTGCCAGAACATGTTAAATAAAGACATTTATATGGTGGGAGGTGATTACTATTACATGAGCGTTAAATGGGGATTTAGTTTAAAGTAATAACTAATATTCTGACCATCAGCACATTATTAACTTCAAGACCCGTCACATTTTACAGACACAAATGAAACACCCATCAACTTTTGGCTGTGTCAAAACCCTTTCAATGCCTAGTGGATTATATAATACTGGAGAAAACACAAATGATTGACTCTAACCACAAAAATGTTGACTAGATTAACACGATTCTAGCGTAATATGTTCACACATTCGGTAAAATCTTACTTCCTAACACTTTAAAATTACAATTACTTTGAATCCCTGGGGATTTTCCTTCATCATTCTTGTATACTCCACTACAATTATATTTTTTTATTTTTAAAATTCATTGATGGATATCTGCTTTGTTGTTTTTCTATATGGAGAATGAAATCAGGTCTGCATGATATTCATATATAACCAACATATTCACAATATATTAAAAATGTACAGTGCAGTATGTAGCAAGTTTTTAAATGCCCTAATCTAAACCAGACAACCGCATTTAAGTATATGGGACGGTCTTTAATAGAAAAAATATTTAAACAGTTTTGCAGCCCATATGGAGGTTTACAATCTCTGTTTTCATTTGTATTAATCGATCATTTGTTTTAAGGGAGTGTACTAGCTGACCTATTCGTGGACTCTTTCTGTACACATTGTAGCCTATCCAAAAGGGCTACATTTTAAATATAACCTTAAGACTGGTAATGTGAACACAAAAAATAGGTATTGAGGACCCTAGCTAAACAACAAACAATCAAGAATGGAGTTCATCAGAGCATAAGTATCCAATTCCTTGGCAGCACCCTATCCCTCTATTTACAATGTATAATTCATTAAAAAAATGTGTTTAACTTATTTATCCGGGGGATCCTCTATGCCTAAGAAGAGGAGTTCTTACATCACCATAGAAGGGGCATCCTTATGCTAGAGAAGAGGGAGCTTTAACCATCACACATAGACGGGGGCATCCTCTATGCCTAGAGGAAGGCGGTTTTACCATGGCCATCGACAGGGGGGTATCCTCTATGCCCAGAGGAGAACCGGTTCTACATCTCTATAGACAGGGGGCATCCACTACACCGAGAGAGAGGTGGATTACCTCCCATAGACAGGGGGCATCTTCTGCTAGAGAGAGGCAGTCTATCATCACCATAACAGGGGATCCCTTTACACAAGAAGAGGTGGTTCTACCATCTCCTAGGAGGGGCATCCCTTGCCTAGAGAGAGGCACTTACATCCACCTAGACAGGGGCATCCTCTATGCCTAAGGAGAGGGTTTTTACACTGGCCATCGACAGGGGGTATCCTCTATGCCGAGGAGAACGGTTTACCATCTCTATAGAGGGGCATCCACTGACACCTAGAGGAGAGGCGGCTATACCATCACCATAGACAGGGGGCATCCTCTATGCCTAGAGAAGAGGCAGTTCTATATTCACCATAGCAGGGGTATCCTTTACACCAAGCAGAGAGTGGTTCTACCATCTCCATAGACAGGGGTATCCTCTATGCCTAGAGGAGAGGAGGGTTCTACCATCGCTCATACAGGGGTCATCCCTTATACCTAGCAGAGAGGCGTTCCTACCAATGTCGTAGACGGGGATTCTTTTTGTAGCAGCAGTGAGACTATGGAACTCTCTGCCAGGAGGTTGTTATGGTGGATGTATAAGAGCATAGGCAGATTTCAATTTCACCATGATTCTTGTTTTTAATCAATAATGTTAAATATTATAATTTGTTGTCATCACTTGTTGTGGGAGGCATGCATAACACAGATGTTACAGTGCAGAGAGGATGGTTCCACTTGTTTGTGACTTTGTACACTTTGTATGTTTTAGCTTTGACTAATAACTATTTGATAATATATACAAGTGGTCTTTTCACCAGCTGCATTTTGATCATAACTCATATTTCCGACTGTAAATGAGGCCAATATTAATGATTTTGTAGCTTATTTATAGAAATGCACACACCATGCAATCAAACAGTACGCATGATAAATCTTGGAATTTATGTTGTATGCTGACTTTGAAATGTGCACAAATTTTATGGTTTCTGGAAAAATAACAAAATTCTGCAGATCCTGAGACTTGGGAGTAATTCAGCTGTTCCGTTTCTTGTATGTTTAGCCATGAGCCATGAGTATTTACCTTTTTTCCCACTTCATACCATTAGCGAATAATGGCAGAATGCCAATGCATGGGAATGTGTATGTAGTCATCATGCATTGTTATATTCCATAGGTAATTTCCATCTTCTACGAGTACTTCATCTGTTATGAGATGCAGCCTCAGCCGATACATCAGTTTTGAGGACCTTGTTTCACAGATGCCCCATTTAGAAGATGGGAACGGCATCATATGCTTCGGCTGTTACAATCAATAGCAAAAGTAAGCAAAACCAAAGGTAATATCTTTCATTAGATGCTTGTAATTTTTTCATATAGAAAAAAGTTATTGTCATTGTTTGATCTCTGCTGCTGTCCTTCTATAGGAATTGTTATTTTACATGGAAAGAAATCCGACCACAGGCAACAGGTGCCGGGTTTATGCACCCTAGTGACCACCGCTTTGATTACTCTCTTGATATAACGAGCCGTGCACCTTGTGTGACCATGGTCACCATGAGGATAAGAAAGTACAGGAAGTATATGAAAAATGTATAATTTTCATAGTACAAAACCAATAACCTTTATTTGCCAAAACGGGAATATCCTTTAAGCCAATGTCATTTATAACATTTGATTGCATTTTACGTTTATACATTGTTTTGATTGTTTACTTTTACATTTTAAAATATAAGGTATTTATTCAGGAGAATTTTTTTCACAGCTGGCCCTCCAGTCTTTCCCTACTCCCTGCATTAGAAAGAATGATACACAAAATTTTTAAGAGGCAATCTAGAAATCTACCATCAAAATAAACGCATGGATAAACCCAGGGGAACTTACTCACAGATCCAGCACTGTGACTTCTGCTATATTTTATCCATGGCTCCTTCCTTCCAATGAGCCTTTAAAATTATGCTAATGATCATGAAGGGCTCTTGGGGCATTACCAGAAAAACATTAGCTATTGACTGTCTTCCCACCCCCGCTTACTCAACCATTCTGCCCCCTCCTCTGCCTGATGTAATTCTCGGCAGTCTTCCTCGCACACTGTAAACAGCCTTGAATCTGCAGCATAGTTATATAAGTTTAATTCACATTACCTGGCTCCGCTAGTAGCATGTGTGAGTCCTGTGGAAGGGGGGGGGGGCAGCTGCAGCCTTTGTGTGCCTGTGTCATTTCCCTCCTGATACAGGACAACATAGGCTGTGGGCTGCCCCTTCCCAGACTCGCCGCTTGTTGCTCGCAGGTAGCCAAGTAATGTAAATAAACTTATTAAAAATATTGAATGATTTAGAATACTGACAAGGCAGTATTTTAAAATCAGATTGCATAGGCTATTGGAACCTATTGGAAACCAAATACTTTGTAAATGATGTAAATGGAATAGAATATACCAAGTAGTCTTGCATAAAAGTGGTTTGCTCTGTAGCTTCTTGGCCTGATTTTAAATGATCGGAGAATAGCATTGCCTGTTGCCTGTTGTATTGTGAATGGTTATTATCGGCACCAGTTTAGGTTTTTGACAGTTTTTAATTTGCCCCATTAGTATTTATAAACAGTCGCCCTTGCCCCTTGCTGCAGTGGAATGGCAGTCTTCTTAAATAACAGGTTGATTAGCCCACCAGTGATTGATATTTAACTTGGAATTCCATTCTGTAACTATGTCAACCTGATCTCTGCCCTATTGTGTTTTTTTTGGGTGGACGTACTGAGATTGTGTAGTTTTGTAAATTATAGCCCCAAAACAATTTAACAGCTGTCCATTATCGTACCACCTTATTACTGCTAATCAACATTAAGCTTCTATTACCTTGTTAGTTTTCAGATGTATTCACCCTAGAAGGGCAGTAATAAAAAAAATGACTGAACAGATTGTTCAGTAAAGATCACTACATTAGTGGCTGGAATCCCCTTTTGCCTCATTTGCTGCTTTTTAAGTAAGGAAAATACCTGTAAATTATGTAAATGTAAACTTTAAAAATTATGTCATTCAATCCAAGAAATGAAGCAAAGAAAAACAAATTCCATTCCAAAAACTATTTGCATGTGGGATTTTTTGTCTTGCATGAGATTTTTAAAAATCTATTTAGAAAACTATATCATATGTGAGTCATTGTAAAGAATAGGGAATATGCAGATATTTACTGGTCAGCATGGCTCTTATAATAGCTTTCTTGTTCAAGTACATTGGATATTCTGGCCAGAATGTATCCAAAAGATAGTTTTGGGGTACATCTGAGACATTGGGGGTACATTTACTTAACCCCGCTCTTCGGTCTGCCGCGATTCACTAAGCTTGTGCGCCCGTGTTCCTGCATCTGTCGCTTCCGCGTGAGGTCTGCGGAGTTACCTTCTTCTTCATGTGATGTGGTCTTGACTTGAAAACAACAATTGTTTTTTAAATTCTGCGGTTTGTTCCGAATCCGTCAGTTGTCTGACGGCCTGCCCCGATTCTGTTGCGTCAAGCCGGCGCCGAGTGCCAAAATCCAATATCTTGCGCCAAAAACCTGGGGGCAATTTGGCACAAAATGGAAATCTTCGACGGCCCTTAGTAAATGAGCCCCATTGTTAAGTGTCTAGAGAAGTTATGGATGTAGAGTGGATTTAGTTACGTAATAACCCCCGATACTAAACCATCTTATTTTTTTACGCTCTGTGTTTGAGGCTAAATTCCTAGAGTTTAACTGGTCTGAGTGTACACCTAATATAAAAATATGCTGATTAGGGCACAAGTAGCTACACAGGTAGTGACATTTTGGAAACATTTTCCTATGTTTAGGATAAACTAGAAGCCACAATAGCCAGTAAAGTATAAGATTAGCAACTCAGAATGAAAAGTTTGTTGGCCATAAAGATGCCCCTAACCAGGTTATATCTATATATAGTATTGGACTTTTGCTTGGCTGCAGTGTAACGATCTTGAACCTCCATTGGGGTGCCTTCTGTACTCATATAGAAATTCTATTTACAGTTAGTTTAAATACATGCAGTCCCCTTGTTATGGACAAGATAGGTTCCAAGGTTTGTTCTTAAGTTGAATTTGTATGTAGGTCGAAAAGTGTATATTTATAATTGTAGGTCCAAAAAAACAATTTTTGTCCCCATGACAATTGGAGTTTCAACATTTTTTGCGTAATTGGACCAAGAATTATCAATAAAGCTTCATTACAGACACATTACAGTGCTCATTGCAGTTGGGACTAAAAAGTAACATCCAGAGAGCTTCACCAGAGGTCACAGGGACAAGGGGCTCCATCTTAACTAAGGGTTGTCTGTAAGTCGGGTGTTTCTTAAGCAGGGACTACCTGTATGGAGTTTGCTGCTCAGCATCAAATGGTCCTTAGTCTTGCAAAATGTTATTTCTCTCACATAACAATAATAGCTATGTTCCTTCATGGATTCACCATTAGGACTATAGTCATATACTTTATACTTAAAGTGCCAATGAATTTTCAAATAACATTTAATGCTGTAAATAGAAGTAAAAAAACATAAAACCAAATGACAGCTTTAGACCCCACAGAAATTGCATTCATTTTTTTTCTTGTGAAAACATTGCATTGTTATACAAGAAAAAGTAGGAAATGTATATGAATGGGAGCAGTTTAACTTTGCAGGTCTCTTTTTGTCACATACAGTGAAGTAATGTGGAGTTGAATATATCTACTTAAACACTTTGTTAATTGGTACTATGGCTTGTTTTTAAATAAGCATAGACTAGATTGGAGCAGAACTATTGCTATGTGGAGGCCCAGACATGTGGGTAACATAGTATGACACCGTTATAGACCTGTATATATCTCTAAGGGGGGGCCTGTGCTACCTACCAAGAGGATGCTGTACTATCTCACTAAGGGAGTGTCCTGTACTATCCACTAAGGGAGTGTCTCTACTATCTCACTCAATAAGATGCCATGTGCTATCTCATTAAAGAGGGGCCTCTGCTATCTCACTGCGGGTAGTTCTCTGTATATCAGTATGGGGGGGGTCGCGCTATATCTCTAAGGGGGAGCCTTGTTGTATATCATAAGCGGTGACCCTGTGCTTTATCAATAAGGGGATCCATGTTGCTATATCACTGAGGGGAGCTCTTGCTACCTTACTAGAATATATGCAATATTACTAGTGGTGCAATACATTTTTAGACTGGCGTACTTATTTGTGGTTATTCACGCTGATATTAATATTTAAGTGTCTATTATGATATGCTCGTACTTAGTTCGGATGTACAGGATATCTAATATATAATATATATATATATATAGCAGTTGTCCTATTTTTATAATGGGGAGGGCACCATTTTTATCTGCTTAGCTTTTGCTGTGATTTTACAGTATGCCTCTTGTGGTGGAGGGGCAACATTTTGCCTAATGCTCAAAAAATGCCTATCCCAACCCTGCCCATATAGTAAAAAATAGCTCAGCTATAATGGTGTCTTTTGCATTAACATTTCAGTGCATTTTAAGATTGGTTATCTTTCTATAGAGCTTTTTCTCTGTAGAGTACTGGCTATACATTTTTAGTAGTCTTTGAGGTGCTGGATTTACACTAGCTGCTGAGGCTCCTGGTTTCCCTTCACATGTAATCTAAAACCTCAATAAGTTCTGTCTTGCATGATGCAATTCAGATTTCAAAGTGGAAAAAAACAGATAAGCAAAGTGTCAATCCTTCCTGCTAAAATAAGTGGCGGAAGGGCCACTGGCTTACTAACAATCTCCTTAAATACATATTATAAGTGAGAGGGAAAAGGTCACGTTTGCACAGAGAAGAGATAAGAGTGAACTGCTGATGCAGTATGTGCAGGAAAACCAGCTCACCTCCTGTTCAGGACATGCCGAGCGAGGCACGGGCCTCCCCTCTGCCAGGGTAGAACATCCAGATAGAAAAAATAAGGCGTCAGCCAGGCCCAGGCAATGGTTTAGCGTCTTTAATTGAACATTGACAACTAAAATCCACAATGTGGGAAACAGGAACACACAGCGGGTTACCGGCTTAGTCATATTGTATTGTTCATGTTTCAATTAAAGGACGTAACGCATTGCCTGGAGCTGCGTGAGCCGTTATTTTGTCTATCTGAACTGCTGATGCCCCCTGTTTTGAGATAACATAAAAGATGCGTCTTGCATCATATGGAAATTATAAATGCAACCATGACACAATTGTGGCACAAGAACATAATGAATACATGGGTAAGCTCCAAAGACACATCTATTCATGCACAAAAACTGGTGCAGACACAATAATATATCTTGGCCTTATCTTTCTGTGCAAGCCCAGCACTTCCCACAACCTCTGTCCTTGCTGGCTTAGTGCTATATTGCACAGGACAATTGGCCGATGGTCGCTACCATGGGTTTATACACACAACAGTAAAACAAAAAAATAAGAGAAAAATAATGTCAGGCGATCTGAGTCAAAAACAATTTGGTGGTGGGTTACAAAATCCTAGGCAGCAGAATAATCATTAGGACAAAAGGTCTGGATAACACAATAGAGTACACATAATAAAATACTGATAGCTAGAGTTACTTAGAAAGGCATAAAAACTTTTTCAACCTAAATTGTGACAAACTTTGGAAACATGACCTTCATGTCTCTGAATGAGAATGTGGAAGGTCTGCTGCTAGAACACCTATTAATTAGTAAAGCACTGCGGATGGAATCTATGGAATGCAGATTAAATCAGCTTTATGACATTGTCCTGCAACCGGACTGTGTGTGAAAGTGGATTTATACTAAAGAGCAGTGATAGAGCTGAAATAATGGATGTAAGTATTAGGTCCTTTGCCTATACTAGATTTTCACGTCCCAGTTTTGTCCAAGTCTATATGGGACAGCAATCGGTCAGATCCCACATTTGCACATTCATAGTGTATCATGCTATGCACATTTCTGATGTTGTGTACAGTCCTGTTATCCGATGCCATTTTATCTGAGCATGTATTACTCTGATATGACACACAGGGCGGG